>JAOXOE010000506.1:7702344-7721220 GCA_028565055.1 Phoeniculus purpureus
GGTAACAACACGGCAACAGAGGAAGACCAGGCTACGGTCACCACTGCATATGGATGTGGGAACTCAAACAGAGGTCCCCCAACAAGACAATACAGTGCAGGTGACAGGCTGCCAGGAATGTAACACTCACTTGAGCTTTCCTGGCTGTGTACAGTGCGAGCAGACAGATGACCGGGCAGCACACCTGCAAGATCAGGTTGAAAAGCTACAAGCAGAAGTAGAAAGCCTCAGGAGAGTTGGAGAAGGTAAAATAGAGGTAGACTGGTGGAGCCAGTCTGGACAACAGCCAAATAAGAGCCAGAAACAAGAAGCCCAAGTATCCTGCACCTCTCAGATGGAGGACAGAAGCCCAAGTAGAAGGAGTGAGTGGAGCGAAGTGAAGGGCCGTGGCAGAAGACGAGCACCGCCCTTGCCTGCCTCACCTTCTCAGTTGTCACTGAGTAATAGATATCAGTCCCTACTGGAAGACAGCCAGCCTAATAAGGATATAGAGGACAGAGAACCCATACTGGAGGTCCTAGCAAGGTCGCATAAATCCGGGAGGTCTTCCAATAATATGACGACCTCTTCCACAAAGAAGAAAAGAAGGGTCCTAGTTATTGGAGACTCGCTCCTGAAAGGGACTGAGGGCCCAACAAGTAGAGCTGACCCTCACCACAGGAAAGTCTGCAGTCTACCTGGAGCCCAAATCAGGGGTATCGCTAGGATGCTCCCTAACTTGGTGAGATCAGCTGGCTATTACTCATGCTGACCTTCCAGACAGGTCAGGAGGAAGTTGTATTCTGTATCTGAGGGGAATGAAGAAAGACTACAAAGCCTTGAGACATTTGCTAAAAGAGTCTGGGGCACAAACTGTATTTTATTCATTACTTCCATTTTGGGGTGAGGACACGGGCTGGAATAGAAGGACTCAGTCCATTAATGCCTGGCTATGAGACTGGTATTATAGGCAGTGCTTTGGGTTCTTTGATAATGACTAGTTCTGTAAAATACCAGATCTGATGGGTACATATGGGAGAGGTTTATCTCAGAGGGGGAAAAGGGTTCTGGGGCATGAATTGGTAGGGCTCATTCAGAGGGCTTTAAAGTAGATTTGAAAGGGGGTGGGATAGTTGATGGGTGCACACCAGTGGAACAGAGCTCTGGTCTTAATGAAAACCAGGTGGCCTTTCGCTGTCCTAGGGTGAAATCGGAGCGCTCAGCACGAGGAGTTAGATACCTGTGTCCAGTCAAGTGATTACAATCTGGTGGCAATTAGAGACATGGTGGGACAGCTCGCATGAATGGAATGTGGTCATGGACGGCTATGTCCTTTTCAGGAGGGACAGATCAGCAAGACAAGGTGATGGAGTTGCTATTTACGTGAGAGAGCAACTGGAATGTAATGAGTTCTGTCCAGGGCTGGATGAAGAGAGAGTTGAGAGTTTGTGGGTGCGGATCAAGGGGCAGGCAGGCATGGATGACACTGTTGTGGGCGTCTATTACAGGCCACCAGATCAGGATGAGGAAGTTGATGAAGTCTTCTACAGGCAGCTGACAGCAGCCTCACAGCTACAAGCCCCAGTTCTCATGGGGGATTTTAACTACCTTTTAACAGGTGGGTGCCCTGGAGACAGAGGATACAGAGAAAACAGAGATACTGAACACTTTCTTTGCCTCTGTCTGTACTTCTGGGAGATGTCCTGATACCAAACCCCAGACTGCTGAGGCTCCAGAGGAATTTGAGGTAAGAGAGGAGCCTGCCTTGGCTGATGAGGACTGGGTTAGGGGTAAGTTGAGCAGACTGGATGTACATAAATCCATGGGCCCAGAATGGATGCACCTATGCATACTAAGAGAGATGGCGGAAGTCACTGCTAAGCCACCCACCATCATCTTTTCCTGATCCTGGGGATCAGGAGAGGTGCCTAGGGACTGGAACACAGCACATGTCACTCCAATCTTCAAAAGCGGTAAGAAGGAGGACTATAGACTATAGACCTAGACCAGTCAGTCTCACCTCCATCCCGGGAAAGGTGATGAAACAATTTATCCTAGAGGCTGTCTCCAGGCACACAAGGACAAGAGGGTCATTAGGGACAGTCAGCATGGCTTCACCAAGGGGAAGTCATTCTTGACCAATCTGATAGCCTTTTATGAAAGCATAACCAGGTGGATAGATGACGGCAGAGCAGTGGATGTGGTCTATCTTGACTTCAGTAAAGCATTGGACACAGTCTCACATGGCACCCTCACAGCCAAACTGAGGCAGTGTGGACGGGATGACTGGGTGGTGAACTGGATCATGAACTCATTGCAGGATAGAAGCCAGAGAGTGGTGGTCAAAGGGACAGAGTCTAGCTGGAGGCCTGTATCTAGTGGAGTCCCAAGCGTGAGTATTGGGACCAGTCCTATTCCATCTATTCATTAATGACCTGGATGAGAGATTAGGGTGCACTGTCAGCAAGTTTGCTGATGACACAAAGCTGGGTGGTGTCGCCAACACCCCAGCAGAACGTGCTGCCATTCAGCCAGACCTGGACAGGCTGCAGAGCTTGATAGAGAGAAATGTAATGAACTAGAACAAGGGCAAGTGCATCTGGGCAAGAATAACCCCAACCAGTATAGGTTGGGGACTGACCTGTTGGAGAGCAATGTAGGAGAAAGGGACCCAAGGATCATGGTGGACAGCAGGATGACTATGAGCCAGCAATGTGATCTTGTGGCCAAGAAGGCAAACAGCATCCTGGGGTGGATCACAAGGGGGAGTGGTTAGCAGATCAAGAGAGGTTCTTCTTGACCTCTACTCTGCCCTAGTGAGACCACACCTGGAGTATAGTGTCCAGTTCTGGGCCCCTCAGTTCAAGAGGGATGTGGGGCTGCCGGAGCAAGTCCAGCACAGAGCAACAAAGATGATGAAGGAAGTGGAGCACCTCTCTGATGAGGAGAGGCTGAGGGAGCTGGGTCTCTTTAGCTTGGAGGAGACTGAGGGGTGACCTCATTAAGGTCTATTAATATGTGAAGGTTGGGTGTCAGGAGGATGGAGCCAGGCTCTTCTCAATGTCATCTAGTGATGGGACGAGGGGCAATGGGTGTAAGCTGGAACATAGGAGGTTCCACATAAATATCAGAAGGACCTTCTTCACAGTGAGGGTGACAGAGTACTGGAACAGGCTGTCCAGGCAAGTTGTGGAGTCTCCTTCTCTAGAGTCATTTAGAACCTGCCTGGATGTGTTACTGTGTGACTTGGTCTAGGTGATCCTGCTCTGGCAGGGGGACTGGACTAGATGGGCTTTCAAGGTCCCTTCCAATCCCTAATAGTCTATGATTATGTGATTCTTGGACAATGCATTGATGGGAAATTTTGGACTAATTTTTGTAAGAAGCACAAGAGTTCTGATATGTTTTGTATTTGTTGTATATAATCTCCACTGATGTTCATACTATCCCTGACCATGCATGAAATCTGAATCACAGAACCGTCCAAGTTGGAAGGGACCTCAAGAGATCATCTAGTCCAAACACCCCTGCCATACAGGATTGTCTAGAACACACTGCACAGCACTGCATCACGGTAGAGTTTGAATGTTTCCAGAGAAAGAGACCCCACAACCTCTCTGGGCAGCCTGTTCCTGTGCTTTGTGACTCACACTTCAAAGAAGTTTTTCCATATTTATAAATGAAAATTCTGGTGTTCCAGCTTGTGCTCATTGCTCCTTGCCCTGTCACTGTGCACAACTGAAGACACTGCAGCACCATCCTTCAGGTGTTTATAGACATGGATCAGGTCTCCTTTCATTGTTCTCAAGGCTAAACAGTCCCAGCTCTCTCAAGCTTTTCTCATAAGAGAGAGGGTCCTGGATTCTGATCATCTTTGTTGCCCTTCACTGGACTCTCTCCCTGTCTTGAACTGGGGAGCCCAGAAGTATACATATACTGTACACTCCAGATGTGGCCTCACCAGGAGGACAGAGTCCAGATTCACAAGCTAAAGTTAACTTTACATAAAACTGATGTCTTTCATGTCACAATGGTAGTATTTACTCAGCACTTTGATCCACAAATCAAGGCTAAGGTAGTTCTTTGCCTTCCTGTGCTGTCTGATTGTCTCACACACTGTCACTCCCTTCTAGAACCAGCCTGTTCCCAGTGATGCTGTCATCTCTTTCATTCTCTGGTAGGTAATGTTAGCACCAGTACTTGGTAAATCTATAGATTGTGGAAGGAAAACAGCTAAGATCACGTGAGTCTAAACAAACAAGTGTAAAGTTCCACTACACATTTGCCGACTGACCATCCAGCACAAAACATTCAGATAAATCATTCATTTAGGCTGAAGGTAGACAAGTTGTTAGCCAACTTGATAGATAACACACAATCGCAATGTGCATATTACAATTTCTGATAGCTTGGGCAAGCCACTAGCAATCAGAGCAGCACAACATTCTACTGCTTTAGTTACGATTACACAAGATACTTATCACAGGCTAAGTCTAGATTGAAGCTCTAGGTAACTTTCTTTGGATTACTCTCACTAATAATTGTATTTTCATTAGTTACACAGATTTGTTGTGATACACACACCACAGTAAATGCACTCACCTTGAACAAATTTTTAGTAGTTACAATGTCAAACCCATATATTTAAATTGCACTGAGAATCAAAGGGGCCCTCAAAACAAGTGCATATATACTATAACCTGTTTAAAGAGGGGATTCAACCTGCTTTCCAAATCTTGTGCTTTTAGCACCAATCGGCTGTTGCCTTACTGCAAATGGATAAGTGACACAAACAACTCCAAATGCAGGAATACAGTGTTTGTGGAAAAGACAGTGTTACTTCAGGAAGAGAAACAAAAAAAAAAAAAAAAAAAAACACAAAATGTTAAAGGTTCTTCACAGGATGTGTTTCAGTGTGCTTTTCATTCATGTTGATGCACATCACACACAAGCTTACTCTCAGGAACCACAATCAAGATCAGCTAGTACTAGAAACTATAAATAAAGATCAACTGGTAGTTTAGAAAAGTTTACACTCTTTTGATGCTAGTTCAACAATCAAATTAGTGAGCAAGTTAAATATGACATTTAAATGCAGAAAAAAATTATCATCCAACTCAAAAGCTAACTTGCCTCCCGCTTCAATATACATACACCCAATTGCTGATTGGTAAACCCTATCTTCACATAAATACATGCTGCTGCAGTAAGTAGGAGACATTCAAGAGAAAACACACAAATCCACAGACCCATTTGGGCTACAGACAGCGTACAGCCATGCCACCCTGACAACATGCCCTTTCAACCCCTAACATTCTGTGAATACCTATGGCAAAACACTGAGCTGTCACAAGTAGATGAAAAATTGTGTGGGCTTTTTTTTTTTGGTGGAGGGAAGAGGGTTGTTGTTTAGGGGGTTTTTTCGCAAGTTGACAACATAGTTCTTTACCGGCAAGTATTTCAGAATGCATCTTGTTATAAGAATTCCAGCATTTCAGAGGATACCAGATACAAACCAACAGTCTCCAGGATGACTATACAGATAGGTGGACACAACCACATGATCACAGTTGTTTGGGTACCAAGTCAAATGGAGTTGGGACCACGCTCATTTAAAAGCCACACGTGTGTTAGTGTGGAGTCAGCATAAGGCTAACCTTTACACTGCATTTTAGTCCAGGTTTAGGTACCTTCTAGTACTGGCAAAGTTCAACTGTCTGGAGACATTCATGTATACACTGCATCCACATACACCATAACATTATAATCAACTCAGAAGACATCGACTCAATTGCTACATAGTCAACAAAACCACTGGAGCTCCCACCAGACCCCACAACACCTCCCACGTGTGTAGCCCTCTATTCTCCTGCTTTGATTACAGGTAGTTTCTGATTTTTCCAATACATATTCAAAGCATGCCTTCACGCAGTCTGTTTTCCTGTCTAGAGTTACAGGAGTATGAGCAGCAGCAGCACACATTCTCTCAATCAAGCCAGCAGATAGATCTGTTATTTAAAAACATGCAAAACCCCAAACAATGCTCCAGGGCCCAGATCTTGCCTGCCAATTTTCAACCCAGAGTAATCAGCCCTTAAAAAGATTTACAAATGCAAGTGCTGACAACTAACTTTCTCCCTGCAAACAGCAACACCATACAACAAAAAAAGCTCACTAGAATAAAAGAACTTTTCACTGCTCTTCCAGCAAGCACAAACAAAAATAGATTTGAGCTTGGCTTTCCCAGTAAACATTTCAGAAACTTTAAACACCGATGAAGACAAACTTTTCACAAGGCTAATACAGAAATCAGAAATACATTTCCAGTAACATGAGAAAGCCCAAAATATTTTCAAAACAGAGGTGCACTGCTTAACTTAAGCTTCCAGTTGTGGGGCACAAACTCTACTGGCAGAGATAAGACATTTTCTCACTGTTTTTCACGCCCCTATGTATCCACAAGGATCAGGAAACCCAGCAGAAGCAATGTGAACTACTGCTGACACCACCTTTGAAAAGTTTAAGCACCTGCTGAACACATCACACTATTGATAAGAGAACTAACAGATGTCTCTTCCAAATATATGCTATTAATTCAACGCATTAACTTCTGTTAAACAAAGTTTACCCTTCTTATTAGTTTCACAAGTGTTTTGAATAACCAAAGCACATGCATCCTCAGGTAAAGCTACTGACTCAGATACTGGATAGCTAAGCCTACAGAGCATCATCACGAAAAAGTGACAAATCCTCATTCTGAATGACTGCAAATTTCCCTCTACCTTAGTGTTACAAGCAGTGACTCAAACCAGAGCTTGTAATTTTAATCAGATGACTGGTTTAGAAGATTTTCAAAGAAAAACTTCAGTTGTAATGCAATGCAATAGTTGAACCATCCTCCAGCTGCATGGGACACCATTCCATAGATGAATAACCCTACAAAGCTGTATCATTCTGATACAGAAAGTCTGTTACAGAACTCAGAGGTTTCCATCTCTTCTCAAAGCAGGAAATCAGTTTCTTTACAGAGCAGATGTGACAAGCAATCCATCATGAAAAAGATGGCATTATTTAAAAGAAAATATACTGTGAGGCAGTTCCATTACTACAGTGGACAAAATAGCTGTGAATGAAAAATCTAACAATGGCAAATATCGCATCTGTTGGTGATGATCTCTGCAATCATCATTGTGCCTGCGTCAGTTCTAAATTCTGAATTACACAACAGAGCTCAAAAAGCTGACAAGACGTAAATATTTAGTCACATTATGTGTCTACAGAAGTTCAATATTGAATACACAACTACTTAGAAAATCATCACAAGGTTCTGAATTTGTTTAACTGTTGATTAGCTAAAGAGTTGGGGGCAAAGTTGAAATTTTCACGTCTGGAGCTTAGTGTGACCCCAGACATTTATTCAAGTTTGTCAGATGAAGGTTTCAAAATGTACACAGTGGCTGAAAGTCAGATCACAAAACCAAGAAAAGCACTATCAGATTTGTTTCAGTTTTTCCTTATGCCTGGGCACCCCCTAGAACAACAAAATTTTTTGGTTCTTGAAGAGGAACATGGAAACAAGCACCAGGGTGAGGCACAACACAACACTTGGCAGGTGTGAAGTGTTTTAAGACCCATGCAGCAACTTGGTATAAGCAAGAAATGCACTGTGTCACAAGACTACTCAAACCTTAATGCTGTAGGTTTTTAACATTCTGAAACAGAAAGCACCAGCTCAAATGGTTTAGAGGTGCTGCATCTGCCTAAAGAGCTTTTTAATAAACCTTCTGTTCTTTGTAAGGTTGATAGCCTCCAAAACTGTTCTCCAATTCTATTAATTATCTCTTCAAATGTAGTCTCCTCTAAGAATGGCTGAGATTTCAAGAGAAACAGCAAACCTTGCTATTTAGAGGGAACACTGCATCTCCTTATTTAAAAATTTATGGAACATTTCTGTCCTAAGCTTCACAAGCAATTGGCAACTCCATCACTTGCTGAGCTTTCCAACTCAAACACAACCCTTTGCAATGAAGTTGCACACTGGAACCGATTACTCCACAAGCCTAGGAATTCAGATCATTACAGTACTTAGTTGTTCAAGACACACCAAGCAACAAGTTACTTAATGAAAATGATAAAATACTAAAGCAACCTGATAGTCGTAAATGATGACTCTATGCAGAGGTACAAGGAGAACACAGTCAAGAGAAGAAAAATTAGAAGGGGCTAAAGTTACAGCCTTAGTCACTCCCCTACTCTCAAACAACAGGAGGAAAGATCTTGATAGTACACAGAACATAACCGGATGATCCCTACCAATAAATAATCCTGATTATCATATCCAGCCTTTGTATTTTAAATATATATGTTTAAAATAAAAGTGTTTTCAATACATTGAAAGGTCTTGCAGGATTTCCAGTCTTTTTCACACCAAGAAGTTTTACGTGCAAGTACACCTGATGTGCACTCATACACTCAACTATCACTCAAGACACGGATGCACTAATAAGCCTGTGGATCATCTCCTCCTCAGCAATGCACCACACGTTTAAGAGTATAAAAATATAAAAATAAAAATCTTACCACTTAAGAATACTAGCAGTGCCTACCAAGACAGGAATAATCCACTAGAAAGAAATGTTTGTGCCTGGTAAGAGCATCACGTTCCTTGAAGACAAGTGTGATTGTGTCCTGAGCAGTTTTCAGTTTGCTTAGAGCTCATTCTCAGTTTTCAAGTCCAAAGCAGCACTGTCCTGGCTGCAGCCTGAGTGCATAACATTAAGAAACCAAATTCATTAATTACTTAGGGGTTGCTTCATGTAGCACATCCGTCATAAAACCACAAGCTTCCTTTTCCTAACAGCACACACCCTGCAGGTTATCCATAAAGATGCATGTTTCATTTCCATTATAACTATTATGTCAGATAAGAGATTCTTTTAATCAGATGAAGATTTCAGAAAGTACCAAGCTGTAAATTAAAATAACCCCATCACTCTTCCGCTTGTGTGTTATCTAAGCAATCGCTCAAATGGCAGAGTTAAAGCTGTTAGCTCAGCCAAACCAAGGCAATTCTGAAACGAAAAGCTGAGATAACTTCATGTAAAGCATCTAAGATTGTCATTCTCCACTTAAGAGGTTATTTTATCAAGCTGGATGTAAAAATCAAATTCTACATTTGTTACCAAGGCCATTCCACACTATGTGAGAGTATCAAAGTACAATGATTTTCCACTAAAACACACCAAAAATAATTGACCTCTGTTAGGTTCATGAACATTTACCTCCTCTACCTCTTAGCCCTGGTGTCTTTTACTTTTCTAGGACAAAATACCCCCAGCAAGAACAGAATTTGAATTACTTTGAATAATCTCATTTTTCAACAGTTAAATGAAAAAGTACCAAGTGGTGCTTGCACACATACTTTACTTCTGTCACTACCAGAAGGCTAGTAGGGGAGCCTTGGTGCCATTAATGCTTCTGCCCTGTTCTCTAGGAAAGCAGCTCCAGCAGAGGACTGCAAACCAAGTTCTGAGTAAAACAACAGGTCAAGTCTGCTGCTGCTACAAAGCTGCTCTGGCCTATAAAGCATCAGTTTTACTACAAGAGGAATTAAAAAGAAAGAAAAGGAAGACAGTCACATAGCTGTAGGACTTTCACAAGAGAAATCCAGCAGAATGCTTGTACTGAGAGAGTAAAAGAACAAGTCAATGCAAACCACTGCTCTTTTGCATTGGAAAAACAAGAACAAAAACCCAATCAAGCCTAAACGCAGGGACACAATGCTTCAGAGTACCTACAGAAGGACAAGCCTGAATTCCAGACCCCACACACTGCACATTTCACATCTGCTTCTGCTCCCAAGCTGTATAATAGAGAACACATTTGTTAAATGAGCCTAACTGTAGAAGCACACCAGCTTTTCATTGAATCTTCTAAAATCAGTCTGTCTAAATAACAGCAAAATATTAAAAAGCCAGATCACCAAGTTTATGCCTAACATAGGTGAACAGAAACTGTTAAATATGGTGGAAGCTCCCTCCTTCCACAATAGTTTTTAAATTCAATTATCAAAAAAAAAAGTTTTGATGAGAGCACAAGCATCATATACTAGCCCAGTGGTCTTGTAATACGCCCATCCACCTGCATTTACTTGCTACACTTGACTTCTACGCCTGCCCAGTGTCCAGTGAAGTGGGCTTCTGATCTGCTAACCCAAGTCACAAATAAAAGGGTTGGTATTTTTAAAATTACATTATTTTAGTAACTGCTAAAATAATTTACTGACTACACAACTATTAACTTAGGTGCTTTAGGATGGTCTTTGACAGGCTAACTGCCTTTTTCCTCTGCAGTCAAACCTTCTCAATAACTTCAGATACCTTAATGCCTATAAATCAGTTTGGAGACTATTCGTGGCTTTACTGCAATATTTCATGTCAAATACTGTTCATTGATGCAGAAATTAATTCTTTTCATTTAATGTAAACATTAGGAAAGCATAATAAAAGCCCATTTCTGAAGTTTAGCAACATCAAATGCAAAATCTCATCTAATTCACCAGTTATCATCATCTATGCTGCTTGTCTTGCATGGAGGTTACATGAGTTAGCAATTGCACAACAGAGTGAAAGACTTCTCAGATACTCTTTCCTACAAACTACAGCCCATTTTGACACACATCTGGTTTCCAGCAGGTGAGTTTACTTTGGCAATCTGGATACCTCATTCTACCGTACCTTCTCAGAACTCACACACTGGGGTAATTATTACACAAGGATTGTATCCTGCATAATAATACATTTTCCTTGTTTCCCTCCCCAGCCACATAGCCGGTTTGCTTTCACTTAAACAAGGGGGTTTTTAAAGTTTGCTTTTGTCTAAAATAGCTACTGAAGGGAAGTCAGAGAGATTAATCTTCCTATTCCACTGCTGAAGGAAGCAACAATTAAGTACACCAAGAGCTCAAACAGAGCAACAGAGTTTACAGGAACTGTTGCACTTTCATCATGAGAGTGTTTTTTTATTCTAACACTGACACTCATTCCTGAACTGGAATGAAAACTAGAAATCATACCAAACTTTGCCCAGCAATGGAACCGAACCACCAGAGTCTCAGCATGCATCCTCACTGTAAGTGGCCCTGGTTTTTTACAAATTATTTCACAAAGCAACTGCAAGTGTTAGTGTTTCACTGGCTGCTTCAAATTTTTGAAGCTAAAATGCAGCAATTGATAGCTGCTTTGGCTTCTGAAACACTAAGTCTTCAAAAGATCTGACACATGACAAAGTACCAGCAGCATTAGCACTTAATTAGAGGGAACAAGTTAAATGTCATACATGAAGAGTGTCAGTTTAGCAATGCCGGGAACAACGAACTTCCTTGTTTCAGTTACTGAATGTTCCTCCTCCCAATTTACCAATACCATCTTTAAGTTTTCCACTTACTTCACTGCTCTGCTAACCAGAAACCAGTCAAAGCACACTCACAATGCTGCCTGTAGCTCTAGGTGAAGGACATAACTAACCCAGCTCTGCTGCACAGGATTTTATGGGCAGCACCTTCTTCAGAATAAATCAGAAGGTGGCCAAAGAGGATTCATTATTTTATGAAGAAAACTAAAAATATCACTTGAAGCTATAAATATTTAGGGCAGTTCCAAAGGTGAGGTTAGAGGTCTGACATTCCTTAACAGGACTTAATAGGCTTACCATTTTAGAACATTGCTATTATTTGGATTCCATGTCCCAAGACCACAACCAGTGCTGTCGCTTAAGCAAGAGGAGACTCAAAATTGTATCAGGAACTTCTAGGACACTTAGTGTTTTGAATTATTCTGCAGAACACCCACATAGCTTCAAAGCTGATGTGCTACATTCCTAGACCACACAACAAAATGCTTAATCCAGGGAAGCAGATCTCTTACACTAAGGATCTCAAATTCCAGTGCATACAGAACTGGAATTCTGGAGCAGATACGACACAGACTGCTGGGACAGCCGTTACAATGCTTCTAGAATGCATCTTTGATCAGGACAGGTCTGAGGAAAGTAAAAAAGTCTACAAAAGAGGTCTACATCTATATTGAGTCCAAGTGAGACGTACATACGGAAACAAGTAAGATGTTCTAATTTCATTGAGAAATGAAGTGCTACAATGACAAGTCTTCTTGCAAAAAATTCTACATGTTTAGAATAATCCTTGACTAAGCAAACATTATTTTGACAGTCAGTTGTTCCCCAAAACAAATACCCTAGGATGAACACATCTCAGGTGTTGGAGGGGTTTTTTTTCCAGATGGTTTGAAAGGCATTTATTCACACCCCCCCCCCAGATTTTTAAAACATGCTCAGGACCAAAACTAAAGTGAAATTAAACTACTTATAGAAGCAGCATAACTAAGGTTTTGCAATTAAAATAAAGGAAGCTAATGCTTTTGCCAATGATTATTTCATTAACCTCTTTGCCAAAAATAGAATTTAACCCAAATAATCCAGTCATTTTAGTATTACTTCCTCTTTTGGAAAAAAGCTACCACCCTCCATTACAAGCTTTGCTGAAATCAGAAGTGACTCTCGCTTATTTTTAAAATGCGGTATAAGAGACTATCACCTACCAGGTGCACATTTGTTCACAGTTAGGGCACCCCACCTTTTCAAAGTATCACTGTAATCAAAACTACTGGAAATTCAGGTTTTGAGTCACTGTTAGAGGATAGACTACTCCAATATTTGAGCTTGAATTTAAGGACAACAAATCTTCCTTGCAAGTCAAACTGGGCACAGACCCACCTAAACATTCCACCAATTCCTTGAATCCAGGCAGTTAAAATACACAACATTAAGAAACAAAAAAAACTATAAACATAGATTATAAGCTAAGATATAACATGTTAAAAAAAAAGATTCCTCTCCCTTATTTACAACGCAAATCTTTTTGGTATCTACTGTAAAGAAATGGGTAACAAGCTTGAAACAGGAACAGGGACACAAATCCAAAATCTTGGAGCCACGCCAAGACAGTGATATTTTGCCCAAATTGTTTGCCTTGCTGCTTTAAGCAGCAATATGTTGACCATTTTTTGTCCCTGTCTGTCAGGCAGCAACAACACTGAATGGGAACAAAACTCTAAGATGGCAAATTCCGCCCATAAAAGTAACTGTGCCCCAGCACATCCTTCTCTTTTGCTCTATCTTTCCACTTCCTAGAACAACAATCAGAAACCAGTATGATACATCAAAACATTTGAGCATAAACCTTCAGCATCAGGGCATGAAAAAAGCAAAGCCACTTTGGACATTGGCCTGTTGAATCATTGGTTCCTTGTTTGAACAACAGTCAGAGTCAGATTCTGTTGTGGGGCAACCTGTGACAGCGTATGTAAAAATATGCCTATGGATACCAACACTGACTGAAAACAAAACTAAAAAGCTGCCAAGACACATAACTGCAAAGTTTCTCAAGCAATTCATTAAGTTTCTGATAAGTGGGATTAATCAAATGCATATTTTCCTCGCTATAATTACTGTTTAACTAATATTTTGTTTCTCAGATCACTGGCATTCTGTTATAAAATACTTGAAGATAGATTGTAGAACACTAGGGCTGACGTGAAAGTGTTTCTCATGTTTTCTTAACAGGAATGTATAATTTTTTGAAGTAACTCCATTAACAAGACAGATGGAAGTCTGTCTTATAAATATTGTCAATAAAGTATTAATATTTGTAGTTGTTATTTATTTCCAGAAGCTAGCAAGGAAGGGGCAGCATGCAGCTGAGGGAGAACAAATCTAAGCAAAGAGAAAATACTGTTTTGATACCTGCATTGTTTTGCACAAGTAATCTAAAAGCAAAATTCTCCAACACAACATTTGGACTGCCAAAAAGTACAGGACAAGCTTAAAGTCACTGCATGTTCTAAAACCACACTCAAACCTCAGTGTGCTCCATAACAAGATCCACGCGCGCTAAGGTGTCATTTTCAAAGTACGTGTCATCCATGTTTCTTAATTTCAGTAGTGAGAGTCATACAGACATTTCAGAAAGGAGTCCCCAAGAGACAAAACAATTCTGGGTCTAATTCCTCACAGACAAATGCTGGTTAGACATCTGTAGATACCTGCTCGTTATCTATCTCGCTGTATGTGCAACAGTCCAGAAGTAAAAGTTGTGTATAGCTACTAGTACCTTAAATACATGCACACTGAACCAGAGATAGCCATGAACTCTACATAGCCACAAACGCAATCCAGAAGAAACCTTTACTGTGGGATATACTCTCGTGGACTCCAGCTCCTTACATGCAACAGCCTTATGCTACTAACAACAGAGCTGATGGAAGTGCAGAGGCGGCAATCCATTCAGCTCATGAACCAATGATTCCTTTTGTATTACATCATTCAGCTACCCATTAAGGAGCTGGACTGACAGGATCCAGAATATGCATAGGCCAGCCCTCCATGGTAAACGAGTGTTAGAAAAGATTAAGGCTCAAAGAAATTGGTGATTCATCAGGGCATCAAAACAGCATTTCCCCAATTCCCTGCAACGTTCTGGGCCAAGCAGCTAGCCACATATTAGTAACCCCTGACAGACTTCCAATTTCAGTGTTAATTGCTGTTCCTGAAACACATACCCAGACACAAAATACCTGCAGGAGCACACATCACAGAACAAACACTGTCATGGCTATCCTAATCACACAATTATGCTGTATTACAGTCACACCTAATTTAAGTACTCCGAAGTACCTCTGTTGTCTGCAGGTATTGCTTTGTAGCGCCTGCTTCCTAATAGGGTGGGGCAACGGGATGGATCAGCTCTTCGATGAGTAGCTTTTTTACTCATCTTCTACAGCAATGGAACACAGATGTGAAAGAGCAATGATAAAAGGGACTATAAATCTCTGGCTCTGTCACATCTCCAAAACTTAAGAAATAGCTGCTACGAACCAATTAACAGGATTTGTTTCTGTCTGGCAGTACTGTGGAACTTTGGTAGATGAATTTAAGTGAATGGTTGGTACAGAAAGCAAATTCTAGTTTCCTCACAAGCTTAGCGGATTTCAACACATTTTTATCATGAGCCAGTCACTGCCAGTGTGTCTTTATAGAGAAAAACAAATTATTTGAATAGCAACGGGTCTTCTTCAATTATCTGGTATTTTTACTGACCAGGTGAAATATCACAGTTCAGTATCTGTGCTTCAGAGGTACTGTGTCTTCACATTTGACTGTTATGAATGCTATCTTGCCTTGAGCTTAGCATAGTCAATACATAAGAAAAATTCCCCATAGTATTAGCTTATGGTTGTATTTTCAACTAGTACCTTCAACAAAATGTATTACCAGTTTCGGGGGGAAAAAGGGTGGGGGCACACATGAATGTTTTCTCTTTTTCTGGAAGTATCACACAAAACTAGCATTATTTCAGAGCTGAAGTTTTACATCACCTCCCCCCGCAATTTACCAACTGGCTTATATGGTGAAATTTGCCTGCCTAAGTTTTGTTCTGCATGGACTAAAATGATGGTATAGTTTCAGTGTGAGTATGCTTTGCTTTAGGAACAACATTGCTCATATATCTTTCTAGAGTCTTTACTATAAGAATAGCTTTTATACCTCTTCTACACAGTGCTCCACATGCAATTGCCTCTTTCAAAACTGCAGGAGAAGCGGGTTCATTTTCTTCCTTACAATGTCCTGTTTGGTAACATCCTTCCTTTCCTACTCATATCTGCGTGTTCATTCTGAATGCAAACATAAGAGACTTGCAATACTCAACGTAAGTTTAATATCACCAATTACATACAGGAATAAACTCAGCTTTCTACAGTTGTTTCTAAGGCTTACACTAATTTACCTAAAAATGTCAGTTTACTAGTAAATTCTTAAGGAACAGAATGCTAGGTAAACCACTTTTTCAACATCTTACGTCACGTTACAGTTCTTCACACGTGCACATACACACAAACGCCACCACTCCCAGATCGTGATGTTCTTCGAACTTGAAACTGTTTTGCTTTTACCTGGCCTCTTCTGCATTTTTCTGAGCCAGCAACAACCTTCTTGATGATACATATCTTAGTTACCTTTATAATCACCTTTGCACTTTCCTTTGCAGAGCATCTCCAAGACAATGCTGCTCTTCAAGAAGATAGATAAGAATGCCAGCCTTGACAAAACTACCTTTTTCCAACAGAGGCACAAGAAAAGGTAAGTGCTCTACATGCTTTTATTTGTGTACCTTACCTGCTAATTTAAGAGTGTGAATGTCTGATGAATATATACAGGCACCATGGAATTAAACATTAATAAAACTCCAAGGCCAAAAAGCCACACAGTTTAAAAAAATTAAACTGATGAAACACATCTACACCTACTTACTTTGTTCTTTATAATCTCCTTGTTACCTTTCTGCTGTCACTTTAGATTTGCATGTACTATGGCCAGAAACATGACTTTTCTACAGCTAGCATGTGCATTTTGTGATGTAATGTAATAAATATTTAACAGAGTTTACATTACCATGCCAGTTAAGCCCACAACTGATTTAAAGCTAAAGCTATTGCCAGACATAAACCTTCAAATAAGAGATGCAGCAACAGACAAACCCAACCATATTTATGTTTCAGTAAAATAAATAAAATACTTATTTTCACTCTAATCAAGTAAAACATGAGAGCCAGAAATTGCCTATATGGTTACAGCATGTTTCAAAAAGAAAAAAACCCCAAATCCCCCATAACAGTTACAAATCTTCCGTATCACTCTGCTGTACTAAAGCAGATTCCAGTTCCAGCCACACACCTTAACAATAAATACATGTACCATTGCCCATACTTTTCTGTGCATACACTGACATCATAGGAAGCCATAAAGAGCAACTCAGGCAGCACACATTTGTGCAGACACCTTTATTCTCTTAAGGCATTTGTGTGTAAACACTTGAAAACAAGAATTACAAGAAAAACAACCTGACCCAGAATATTGTTACACTTAAGGACCTGATTATACTGCTAAACACATTGAAAATGGATACTCTTAAATAAGTGATCATACAAGAGTTCAAATGTTTTCTGGTTTTGCCATCCTTTTTATTTCCATTACAAACGTAAGGCAAAACAAAAACAGAGTAATTTGAGTTTTCATATCAATAGTGAACAAATAAAAGTGGAAATATACCTACAATAAAACTTCTTTCAGTTTTTTTGTGTGCAATATCTTGCACAAAAAAACCACTGCTTTCTGTGTGTGCTTTATCAGGCTTGACCTTAGTTTTCTCCTTCCTTCCACTTTGAACAAAATGTATTAGTAATAAAAAGATTGGAAAATACTTATGTTGTTCTAACAGAGTGATTAAGCTGATTAGCTTAGTATCTCAAGAATTAATAAATAATGCTTACAAGTCAGCAGGAAACAAGTGAAAGTTCAACTGATAAAAACAGTTACCAGATCAGAATCAAAACCCTAGAGTTGTGAAATCCCAGCAAGTTTAAAAAAAAAAAACACAACAGGCTTTGACCTTTGAAAATATATTCAATCTCTAAAAACCAGATAAGTTTGACAAGAAAGTTAAGCCACATGAAAGATTAAAGCTTTTCAGTAGCGATTCTGCGGCAGTACTTAAGATTCCTACTCCAGCTTTACTAAGGATTCAGACGGAGGCCAACAAAACTAGGCCAGAGAGCAGACACAGGATCGGAAGCCAGAATTCCCATGGTTTTACCCCAACAGTGACTCAAGTCTAAACGGTGGTTTTAAAACCAGCACTCACTCTCAGCGGCCACAGGCAAATCTTAACCACTTTGCCTCAATTCTCTCACCTGCAGAATAAAAATAATTATACTTATCTGCCACGAAGGAATCTCTACAATACTTCGTCAAGAGCAGATCTGTTTAAACTGTGAACAAAGCTACGTCCTAATTTTAAGCATCTGAAACTGAGAGTGAAAACAACTTAGCCGAAGCAGCTAGTGATAAACAACACAATCCTGGAGGCAAGCACCGCTTGTGTGCTGACTGTTTTTGCAAGTACTGCTCAGTAACACGAGAGCAAAGCCAGCCACCACGTCCTGCACAACCGATTCACCTATACGGAGCACAACTCCCGTGAAAAGTCAGCTCTGCCCTGCAGTTGCCGAGAGCGACGAGGGAAGGGCTGGTACTGCCTGCGCTGTTTCAGAGGGCTCACGGCTCCCCGCCAGCCCAGGCTGCGCGGTCGGGAAGCGCTACGAGGCCGGCGCTTCAAGCCTACCCTCACCCGCTGCCTCCACAGCCGCCCGCACCCGCTCGGGTTCTTCGGCCACGCCAAACCGACGGTGGGGGGTGTGAAACAAAGCTCGTTCGGGCCGGGCAACGAGCGCAGCTCGGTGCGGCCACAACGCCAGGCTCGACGACTCACCTTGTACCCCGCCACCACCAAGGCCCCCGAGCTGGGATCCCTCCTGCTCCTCCTCCCTACCTCTCCCCCGGGAACCGCCTCGGGTGGGAAGATGGCGGCTCCAGCCGCCTCCCCGGCTTGAGGGGTGGCGGAATGGGCCAGTATTCCTCCGCTCCAAATCCACTGATCCCACTCACATTGGGGGGTGCTGGGGGAGTAGGGGCAGGGCAGCGGCCCATGCGGGCTCAGCTGCTCGTGGGCCCCACAGGCCCCTCTCACTCACCTGTCACCAGCGGCCGCCGCCGCACTCGGGACGGGCTTCGCCAGAGACAAGCAGGCGGGCACTGGGGTGTCTCGGCCGCTGCAGGGGCCTCTCACTTCTGCCGAGTTTTCTGCTGGCGCCGGGGCCTCTCGCTGCGCCGCCGCCGCCGCCGGGGCCTCGCCGCCGCCGGCTACCGGGAGAGGAGAGCGGAGAGCGGGGCGGGGCGGGCGGAGGAGCGGGCGGGCGGCGGCAGCGC
>JAOXOE010000506.1:7722456-7760152 GCA_028565055.1 Phoeniculus purpureus
CGGGCGGCGGCAGCGCAGGGGGGGGCGGGGGAGGGGGGCGGAGGAGCAGGAGGCGGCGGCGGCGGCTCCGGGCCCGCAACGTCTCCGAACCGAGGCTCAACCACCCGCTCGCATGAGAGACCCGCTTCCGGCTCTCGGCGGAAGTCCCGCCTCCGCCGGCGGAAGGGATTGGCCAGCGACGCCGCGCGGAGCGGGCGCGCTCGTCCGGCAGACGCGCCCGCCGATTGGAAGAGCGGGGCCCCGCGCGCGCGCAGCGTGATGCGCGGAGCAGCACGTGATGCACCTGATGTCATCCACCGCGAAGGAGCGCGCGCGAAAGCTACCAGGCGCCGCCCTCTCGGCCTGACGCGGTTTGTGCCCTCGCGGGTGCCGTAGCCCCGCCCGCAGCCTGCATGGGGGGCGGTCCGCGTTCCGTCACCCAGGTCCGGCCGCACAGCCCAGGCTAACGGGGAACAGTGGGTTCCTCATGTGTGACCCGGGACCTGACTGGCCTTCACTCGGCGCTCCGGGCAGCAACTGTTTTCACACAGGAGTAGGACAGTAGGACAGACGGGCCCGGACAGCCCCCGACAGCCAGGCCAGGCCTGCCCAGTGCTTGGCCCTCCTGAGGGCTCCAGGACTAGAAACACTCTGAGGCCTTTGCGTTCGCTCAGGGCCTGTTGTTTCCTTCTGGAGCGCTGTCACAGCAGCGACGAGAGGATCCAGACTCGTGTCCAACAGTACGGGCTCCACCGCAGAGTGTCCTGGCTGTTAATGCAGCAGCTGCTCTGAAGGAAGGCTGAGTAGTTGTGGTTTCAGAAGGAAGCGATAAACACAGATAGGAGGATTTTAGGAGGAGAATATTTAATGATAAAGAACCTTCTGTTTCACATAAATTGTGAAAGCCAGGAGACTGTTTTCTCAATAGGACTCTTCTGATTTCTTGGCCTCAACTTTAACAGAGTCTGGGTTCAGTTATATAAAACTGGCGAATTCTAAAAGATTCAAGAGTTTTTGACCAAAGAACAAATGAGTCTTTTCAAACACTTCCAGTTAATTAGTACAGATCATAAATTTTTTTTTAACTACAGTTAATGAGGCAAATGGAAAATGTGGTCTCTTCTCAGGACTTCAAAAAATGCTACAAA
This sequence comes from Phoeniculus purpureus, assembly GCA_028565055.1. NCBI lineage: Eukaryota > Metazoa > Chordata > Aves > Bucerotiformes > Phoeniculidae > Phoeniculus > Phoeniculus purpureus. The sequence goes on from JAOXOE010000506.1 coordinate 7,723,584, forward strand.
GAATCATCATTCAGGTCTGCTCCCTGCCTGCAGCTTACCTTCTACTTCAAATGTGGCAAAACTCTGTCACCTTACAAACAACAGGCAAAAATTACCCACATCATGCATTGCTGCCTCTCTGCATCTCAGCTAATGACCTAGATGGACTTCCTGGATTCTGCTTTTAATCCTTCTTAAATAGTTAATATTGCAGTGAAATTACAAGACTTATTCTGAGGACAACCAAGTACATTTTGGAACTGTTTTGGAATTTGTTGTATTGTTCCAAATCCTGAGCTATCAGAGAGTGGCTAAGAACACATTACAGTGCCTGAAACAAGGTCACATCTTACCAGATATGAAGCTTTATGGTTCATCCAAGGGAAGTGTTACCTCAATGTTCATTCCTGGGCAAACAAGTGCTTCTGGGAGCACAGATGATATTTTCTGTATTAAAAGTTTTTTCAATTTTACAGAACTGTTACAAGAAAGAAACTTGGAGCAAAATAAGGTGGTTGGGGTAGAGTTTGATCATGAAAAGGAATACAACTTTAGGAGAGATGTTACTTCGAAGAGTGAAGGAAATGTACCTGGTGGTCACCATGGAGCTGCCATACAGTTGATTACTTAGAAGTCTAAAATGGTGAATTAATTGTTATTCTTAATTCTTCTGGTACTTTAAAGAGGAATTCAATATAACCTTGTTCTTTAATGCCAGACCGCTTTTCAGCATAGTTCTTGTCAAAAGTTTAAAAATAAAGCTCATATTTTAAGCTCTCAAATGTCATGAGGTCCATTATATCTGTGTTGCAGAAGGACCTCATAATTCCTGACACTCCTTTAGATATAGAATGTTCATGTTTCCCTGAGCCATATCTTCACACGACACTTGGGCAGAAAACCAAACACATCAGTCCAATTAGGACTCTGCACTGCATCACTCTGCCTGTGAACTCAGGGTTTATGATTCCCAGCTCATCTTCCTTTCTGTAACTGGAGAAGAATAAGAGAAAAAATGACTGATTCCTGTTTAAGACCAGCAGCCTCATTGAGATAAGGATTTGATGGATAGAGTTCATTATATTTGGTTGGGATTTTTTCATCAAAGCAGTTAAACTGTGTTAAGGAGAAAAATACTCTGAGACTAATCTGTTAAAAGCCCGATGCCATAAAGTGTTACACTGATAGAAACGTCAACATGGGTGTTTGGTTTATGATTTTTTTCTTAATACGTTTTATTGGGGTTGAATGGCAGGCAAACCAGTGAAGTTTTTCCATACAGTAATATGAATTTTCTACGTGCCTGAGCCACTTCTTTATTTCTTCTCTGTGTGGGGGATGCAGAACTTAATCACTGAATGCTTAATTTTTTTAATGGCACATTGCTGAGATCAAAGAGATTTGACATTTTTCGTTGGTACACCAGTAGCTGAGGAATGTGTGCACAGCTATGAGTAACATACTGTATATCAGAATGGGTGCTGTACCGTGAGAGAAACTGCTGTTTCTTCTGCAGCTCAAACTCAGCAGCCAGGAGGGAGAATGCATCTTTGAAGGAATAATATGCATGAACATCAGGATTGTTAGTCCACAAAGGTCAAGCAACGTTAGACTAAGTAACTCCTTATGAAGAGAAATTGCAAAATGGACAGTAGTATTCCGTAATACTTAACCTAGAATTGAGCAGTCAAAAACTCAAACCCTTAAAAATCACTGAATTTTCTGAAATGTTTGGGCATTTCTGTCTTTATGATTTCCTCTAATTGTAATACAAAGGATATAATATTTTCTTCCTCACGAGAGCATAGAGGATTGATTCATTAATGTTTGCAAAGCACTTGGGTGATGTGATAAAAACTTGCACTGAAACATGCCGAGATTTCTGCTTTGTAAGAATGTTCCTATTTTGTGTTACCTTTTTTAACTTTTCCCTTTTCACTTTTTTAAAACACAGTCCAGCAGTTGCATTCTCAAAATATTTTATCCTGCAGATCTAGGGGATAAGGCTTCATGAATTGCCAGTATTTAAGAACTGCTGACCTAGAACACTTGCCAAACCCAGAAGTCACTCAATACTTTGCAGTGTGTGAAATCTAGTGAGCCAAGTAATATTTTATAATTCCTGTTATGCAGCTCTGCAGGGAGAGAGAGATCTTTTCAAACATTAAATGCTGAATGATTGCATGCAGTGGGCTATTGCTGTCATAAAGCTGCAACTTACACAGAACCCAGTAATCATTCTGCATTACATTGATATGACAAGTGGCATTTTAAATATATATTATTTCCACATCAGTGTCTTTCATAGGTCACAAATAAATAGTTGACTGTGTAAAAGACAGTCCGTATTTCAAGTAGACTCAATAGACAAAGCAGACAGATGAGGAGAAACTAAATACTTCCAAAGGTGGGGGTGCAGGGGGAAGTAAGAGTGATTAAGTGACCTGCCAATAGACTGTATGAGATATCTACATCTGAGTCTCTGCTCTGTGTGGAACTCTGTAGTTTAGTGAAATGTTTGGTCTTCTTTTATAGCTAAATGTAAATGAATGATCAAGTAAACTCATAAAAGTCCTTTACTGATTACACAGACTTATGATCCATGTTACTTGTGTCTCTAACTGGGAATGATCCAGGTTCAGGTGAGTCAGCTAGAGACACATTCCACTATAACTTCTCTTTTACTTGCTTTTTAATGGCATAACCTTAGTTTTCTCAATGAAGTGCAGATGTGTAATACAGAGTATTCAGTCCAGATAAAATAGATGTGATCGTTGGATACGTTTCTGCTCTAGTTGAACAATTGTTTGTAGCATGATGGCAAGGCTATTGTGAGACATTTCTTAGGTATATCCAGTTTATAGGGAATTCAGTTTAGCTGCAGTGATGCTCCAGTGCACAGAGAGCAGCGCAGAGCACCTACATGTGTGATTGACAACGGGAATGTGCACTTTCTGACTTTCTTGGATCAGCTGCTGTGTTTGGTAGCAAACCTTGTAACATGCTACTATAGAACTTGTTCAGCCAAAACCACACTGCAGATTTTTTGCCCTCTAGCCTTGTCCCTTTGGCAAGTTAGTTGTATGTTTTAAGATGTAGAGACCATTTTAAAATAAGGTTGTGGTGTAGGTGCCGGCTGTCGTTAAACCTTGGTTTTCAGTAACACAGTGTACAAAAGTCTAAGCTGTACATGGTACTATAACTGTTAAAACTGTTGTTAACAGCAGCTAATTACAAACTTCAGGAGGTGGTTTAACAGTAATAATTACTGTTAATTTGGCATAATCACAAATCTGATATTACCATTCTACTTCGTGGGCTTTGCAGTATCATCAAACTGTCTAGAATACAATCCTACATGTAGTAGGTCTGTAACACAGCCAGAACTTGAAATCAGATCTCTGAAGACAAGGGGCTAAAAGTTTCAAATTTATAATAAAAAGCACTTGAAGGAGGCTGTGATAGATGTACAAGAAATGCAGACTCAGTTTAGTGTTTCAAGTACCATAAAACAGCGATTATGACCAGTTTTAAAAATACTTATAAATACTGCAGGCTAGTTGTAGATTCTGAGAGATGCCAGCATGTTGAACGATTCTGATGAAAATCAGGGCTTCCTACGGGCACAGTGGCTTTTAGTAATCTCTTTGACACTACAGCTTTGTAGAGTCATTGCGGCTCAGAAGCATATCCAGAACACACTTTCAGAGCTAGTGGTTCCTGGCTGCTATCATAGTCCTTTGCGACTGCTGGCAGAAGATCTTCAAATGTGCCAAAACTGCTCAGAAGACCATTTGTCATGTTTCAAAGTACTGGATATACAGTGCCTGACATGTAATTTCAGCATCCCTTAAGTTGATTGCTCCCAGCTTTGATATTTTCTTCACAGCTTCAGATACTGATCCACCTTACTGCTTATAATTAAGCATATCCAACAAAAAGGATTCTTCTGAGAGTTTTATACCTTATGACTGGATTATGAGGTTACATCTTTCTCAGTGAGGAAAAAAATTACTTTTGCTGGAAGAGGTGATTAGGGAGGATAGTAAGAATGGTGGCAAGAAAACCCTGGTTGTTGTTGTCTTCATCGGTCAGGACTACACACCTTTTTGGTTTGTTTCTTTTCGTATATCCTTTAGAATTATAAGCTTACTGCTCCTGAAGCTGCAGAGCTCAAGATGATTCTTAGATAAGTCAGAAAAAAAGTGTCATTCTTCATATGATGAAATGTCTAAAAGTCACTTCTGTTGTAAATCACCTGCACTATGCTATCTAAGTAAAAATAGGTATTGGAAGCTCAAGTATCACAAACAAGATTCACATGAAAGCAGAGTCTGTAGAAATTGATAACTTCCAGTCCTGAAAAATCTACAGATCATTCTTCAATGCTTTAATTCATTACATTGCTTTTACCTGCTCTTGCACATGTATTTCAAATTTTTAGTTTTTGGGCCAGAGATGCCCACTAACCTCTGCCTGCTCTCTAGCAGACCAACTCAAAATTACCTGTAACTTGAAGGAGAGAGGGAAGAAAAAAGACAGAGCGGAGCTGGTTATTTCTGAGGTCCTTTTCAAGAGGATCCCTACCCTCATAATTTGGGGCGGAGTGTCTTGCATTGGCAGTGGCTTTATGTCTTGCATTTGGTTAGCTTTGCTTGTAAATACTTCTGAATTGCTTGGTATAGTTACTTGGGATTTATCTACGTGGTACTCAAGAAACAGCAGCAGCTACCCAAGATGCAGATTTATTACAGCCCAGCACTCCAACAGGTCAAAGTCAATAATGAGTTCAGGTGAGAATGTACTACTACAAATCTGATTCATAGTTTTTGTGAATATTCTTTTTAGAAAGATGATCCAAAATGTTTGTACATTTGCTCATTAAAGGGAAGACTTCCCACTCAAGGGTACCTAGAAAGGAGATCACTCACCCAAATGGGAGTGAGGGCTCAGTCAAGGATATATCCAGAAGAGATATTAATTCAACAAAAGAGAGGAGGCAGGGCAAGGGTCACTCAGTCCTGGGAACTTTCCTTGGGTGGCATCCCCATCCAAGGGTAGAGTCCCTGACTGCAACTCTAACCTTCAGAAAAGACCATTAGCTGTAGGTACTCTCTGAAGTCATGTCTGATTGTTCTTTACACATATTCCCCCTCCCTTGGAGAAGATGATTACTCTCTGGAGGCCTACAAAAAAAATCACTTAATGCTGCTGAATCCTAAAAACTGTCAAGATGATCTGTTCAATGCAGCCTTAGGACTCCTTTTCCTTGTTGCAGAGCCCTTTTCCATGACATGATTTTCAGCCAGCAAAAAGATTCCAGAAAGATTCCAGTAAGAGAGAGGGCTTCCACATTTGTTTTCTAATGCCCATACAGGAATGCAGTTAAATCTTGAGAAGTCACAACACTTTATTCTCAAGCTTAAGCTTCAGGTATCTGAAATGTGTTCCTAAACCAGAGGTTCTTGGTCCTCAGAATAGTTTTCGGAGGAAATGTTTTCCAATATAGATTGCTGTCATAAAAATTTCTGACTGATGTGTTTCCTCATCTGTAAGAGTTTTGTGCTCTGGCTGCTGGCTGCTTCACGGACTCGCAAAGAAAGCTCTTCCTAAACCAGCTGTCTCTAAGGGGGCAGGGCATCAGAGGTTCTTCCTAGTGCTTCCTTGACTCAGCAGTGATGACACCAACTCCCTTATCTTCCAGATTGTGATGGTAATACTTAATGGCAGCTGCTTTACTTGAAAACTTATCTTTCTTTCAGTCTAGGAGTTTCCTCCTTCCTAGGGTTTTGTGAGGTTTTTTTTTTCAATCACACTGATGGGTCTGTTCTTTAATCCATGCTTCACTACTCTCTGTCATACTTCCTGGGAGTACATGGCTCCAAACAGGCCAAAGGGCATGTTTGCTGCTTGATCAGTATTTGTAGCTCTGGCCGGTTCATAGAATCACTCAGGCTGAGAAATGCAGTTTTCATCCCAGTGCATCCAGATAAGCCAAAGTGGAACTATAGAAATCAGAAAAGATATACCGAGATGAAAGCATATTTGGGTGTCCCAGGCTGAGAGCTGTGGCCACCCCTGAGTGGATCATATGTGCCAGACTTTGGGAGTGGAATGGCCTTGTAAAAGGACCGAAGGAAAGCCCCATGCTCACAGGGAGCCTTACAGACATGTTACTCATCTAAACTGCGTTGTGTTGGCTTTGACTGAAGTAAACTTTCTTCCTGCAGCTGGTGTGGGGCTGTGTTTTGGATTTGTGCTGGAAAGTGTTGATATCACAGGGATGTTTTAGTTGTTGCTGAGCAGAACTTACAGAGTTAAGAACTTTTCTGCTTCTCATGCCACCCAACCAGTGAGCAGCCTGGGGGTACACAAGGAGTTGGGAGTGGACATGGCTGGGACACCTGACCCCACCTGGCCAAATGGATATCCCGCACCATTTACCATCATGGTCAGTGGGTAAAGCTGCAGGAAAAGGAAGAATGTTTGGAGCAATGCCATGTGTGTTCCCAAGTTATGTGTGGTGGAGCCCAGCTTTCCTGGAGATGGCTGAACTTGGTCTACCCATGGGAAGTGTGGAATTAATTCCTTGTTTGACTGTGTGCATGACTTTTGCATATTAAACTGCCTTTATCTTAACCCACAAGTTTTCTTACTTTTCTGATTCTCTCCCCCATCCCAGCAGGGGGAATGAGCCAGCAGCCTTATGGGGCTTGAGCTGCCAGCTGGGCTTAAACCACGACATGGGTATACTTAGGTCAGTGTGGAAATCACCATGCATCTCAAGGGGCAGATAAAGACACCATTGTTTATGTAGGGGGTTTGTGCAGTCTGAATTCTGACTTCTCTTCAGTGTAAGAGAGGAAATGCAAATCTGTTTAAAAAGCAAAAGCAAGACCAGTTTGCACTAGAAGAAGCATGAATAGCAAGCCCCAGCCAGCTCTTCACTGAGCTAAATTCAACATGGAAAATGCAGTGTGTCAGGAAATAACATAGCTTTACTCTCCTGGTGGCATGCAGCCATGCTTCTTGTTACTGCCATGATCAGCTACCACTGACTTTGGACACAAACTTGGTAGCATTCATCCTTTTGGTCTTGCTACAGATGGATAAAATCACCGTAAGAACTACCCAGCAGGCAAAATGCATGTTGATACTGGTTTCTTCTCTCCTATGGCTAGGTCAGTTCTGAGTTAGGTATGGCGGTGAAATGTGAATAGGATGTGAACTGTGAAAATGCACGTAGCGTAGGTCTAAACCCCGATTTTCAATACACAATGATTTTGTGAAAAAGCTTAGTGCTGCCTTTAATGCCTTTTGCACCAGGAAAGGAAAAAAGAGACATTAATTTAACATGCAAGTTTGTTTGTTTGTTTGTTCTTTTAAAAATAGAGCAGGATAACAAATATTTTGCTCCTCCTGACTTTGTGGCCAGTACTGTTACCTCTTCTGCCCATTAATTTTCTGCTTTTACACTGCTAGCATCTTGTTTTATGATTAAATTGCAAGCTCTTCAGGGCAGAAGCTATATGCAGATATGGAGCAGTAAATACCCTGCAGCAATAAATACTTAACCTGATTGGCACACTAAGCAATATAAACACTACGGAAATAATGAGAAAGCCTAAGAGGTGCCGAGTCTTGGGTAAACATTGTTCCTTTCCTGCAGCTTACATTATAGTGAAATTAATTCTAACAATACACAAAACTGGCAGAACATCAGCTCAGGGCAGGCTGGATACTGCTTAAAGGTATGGAAAATTATGAAGAGCTGGGTGAGTCTCTCTGCAAAGAAAGATGTGCTGAGGAGAAGCTGATTTGGAACTTGGAGCCAAACTTCCCACCCTTTGGGAAGGAAATATTTGACAGACAGTCCTCTTATGTGACATTTGGGGTGGCGTTTCTCTCATGGATTAAATGTCTACGTGAGATACATCCAAACCTCCATCACATGCAGTGAAACCTGTAACAGGCCCCAGCTTCTGACTGCCACTTTGGAAGGAGAAAGGTCCCCCACTTCAAGAAAGAGATTGAGGTGCTGGAGCAGGTCCAGAGGAGAGCAATGAGGCTAGCGAAGAGACTAGAGGGAAAGTCTGATGAGGAGAGGCTGAGGGAACTGGGGTTGTCTACGCTGGAGGAGACTCAGGGGAAATTATCATTCTCTACAACTACCTGAAGGGAAGCTGTAGACAGGTGGGGGTCAGGCTCTTCTCCCAAGCAACTAGTGATAGAATGAGAGGGCAGGACCTGAAGCTGCACCAGAGAAGGGTTAGGTTGGATGTTAGGTAGCACTTCCTCATGTAAAGTGTGATCAGGCACTGGAATGGACTGCCCAGGGAAGTAGAGGAGTCCCCATCCCTGGAGGCATTCAAGAAAACAGTGGACATGATACTTAGTACCATGGTCTAGCTGATTGTGGTGATGTTAGGTCATGGGCTGGACTTAATGATCTCAGAGGTCTTTTCCAGCCTCAATAATTCTGTGATTCTGTGATGATTGATGCTAACATTGTGCAAGTGCTTCACCCTCCTTTTAAAAATCAGAGTTCTTAAAATGAGCTGAAGTTGCATGTGAGAATGCAGGCTTCAAATCCTTCTTTCCTTTGAATCTTGAAGGGTTTTTTTCCTTAGAAGGTATTTCTTTCTGAGTATGTGAACTTCCTGTAGCAAGAATTGTCTTTTGCCAACACTTCAGCTATAAAAATGCCCATAGTCGCTTTCCTGCATTATATTACGTATATAAAACGGGCACTTGCGTAGTGCCCAGATGGTTACTGTTTATTCTAGATGGAGGCAAATGTAGAATAGAAACAGTCTGTGACCACAAAGGGCTCAAGTATAATGTGTAATTGGACAAAGGGAAGGAGAAGAGTATTTAACATCACAAGTATGTTGCCTAGGTGTAGGAGCAGGACAAATGGATTGAATGTCTCTGTGCTCCCAGATGTTTTCAAAATGAGCAGCAATCCTGTACCAGTATGTTTTTTCACCTCATGTAAACAAAGAAAAAGAAGGGTTTGTTCTGCTTCATTGGAGAAAAAAACCAAAACCACAATAGACTTCCATTCAGGCACACAAATAGCAACTGTCCTGTGACTTCTCTATGTGAATGGGTCTCCATGGAGAGATCTGCATGGCTTTCGTTGGATGGCTGCAGAATGGTTCTGTGGTTCACGCAGCAGACAGGAAGGAAAAGATGTCTGAAAGATTCACCTTACAGTTAATGAATCGATGAGTGAATCAGTGCAGTAACGTAGTGAGTCGGTGTTGCATCTCACTGCAAAAGAAGATGCCTGTGTTCTCCTCCACTGCTTTACTATCCCTCTGCTCTGCTTTCCAGACCCATTCAAATTAAATTCTAGTCTGTGCACAACGCTGACCAACAGATGGTCCATAAATACGTGTAAAAACTGTAGCATTATAATGGGCTTCCTTCTCAAGCTGTATTTCTTGTTTGCTTTCTTCTTTCTTTGTTGGTAGTTGGGATTAGTAATCCGCTCTATGGTGTACGAGCCCAGGTCTTGCCCTCTAGGGTCTTGCCTGGCTCAGAGCCCACAGGGATGGTGTGGTACTGCCAGATTGTCAGACTTTTTCAACAGCCTGTTTCCTGGGTAGACCTACCTAAAATTTGGGATACTACCAATATGTCATCAAAGCTGTTTATATCAGGGATCGACTAAAGAAGTCTGAGTCAGTGAACAATAACTTCCTGGTGTTGGAACAATTGTTGGGATTGTTCACAAGAAAGACCAGCTCTTCTGCCAAACCCACGCACTTAAAAATTGTGCTTGCAACCCCAAAATAAACCAGAAATTGCTTAAGGAGTGAAATATGAAAATATTAACTTTGACTTGTTATTTCTAGTCTGCATTAAAATACTGAGGGTTCACACTTTCAGGTCTCGTCTGTACACATATCAGCTAGAACACTTTACAATGTTGTATTCTGGTAGTATGTTGAATGTAAAACTCCTTTTATAGCTCATAACATTCACCATAAAATTATTAGCAATGCTAACGCTGGGAGCAAATTGGAAGCTACTGATACACCAGTGAAAGTGCTTTGAACTTTAATTTCATAGAAACTGGTAGGAAAGCAGTTTCTGACTTTAAGTGAGACCCAGATCTGACGACATGTTTTTAAACGTTATACTTAAGTGATAAAAATTGTGAATGTTAATGAAAAAGGATTCTTTCGTTGCTGACGTCAAGGCAAAGCCACAAAGGCATGTGCATATGCCTTTTACCCTTCATCGTTGTGTTTTGCTTCCATGCGAAGACTGGAAATGAACCAGTGAGGAAGTATTTGGTGCATTCAAACCAAGTCGGCAGTTAGGTGCTAAGCCCAGCCACTACCAGTGCAGCAGCTATTGAATTGTAAGCACATGGTTAAGAAGAGCTAATTTTCAAAAGTGTTTTCCTGTGGGATCCAGCCAGCTTTGGAAATCAGACTTTCACTGTCTTCACTAAGCCATCCAAATGCTACAAAATCTGGAAATAGAGCTAAGGAATCCTGCCAGCACCCCTGTGCAGAATGATCATCTTGCATAGTTTCTCCTCTTGGCTGTCAGTGCACACCAGTGTAGATGCCTGTGGTATGCTGTGGTACTCAGTCTTCTTAGGAAGCAGCTGCAGAGCTGCTCCTGCTTGTGCCTTTAGGTCTGTGATCTGGAGATGGGCTCAGTGCAGAGTCCATGGACAGGCTGCCATTTGTAGAGCAAGTTTGGGAGAAGGCAGAACTCAACAGTGCTGGCAAGAAGGATGAGACAGGATGAATTAAATTCCGTGTTAGTGATTCTGCAAGGACAAGGAGAAGCAAGCGATGTATCAGGAGGTGGAAGCGAAACAAACGAGGCAGAAGGAGAAGTTTGTGCAGCCATGAGGGAGGGTGTGGGTGTCCACAGGCATGAAGGCACAACCAAGCATGAAGAAAGTGCTGAATGGGTTTGCACTGGGGAGGCATAGTCAATGGCCTGGGTAGTTTTGATCCGTGCTTGGGAAGTGGATGCCTGTAGAGTTAGTAGCAAACTGTTCTGGTTTCCAAATGTTCATATTTGGAATTCTAGCAAGCTAGAGCAGATGGCAGGTCTGATTACCCTGGGCCCCATTTGTGGGCAGTGGCTGGAAACCCTTCAGGCCTCTTTGAAAAGTCGTGTGGATATGCCTGCTTAAGGAATGGCATCCTGTGATTTTCTGGTCCCTTCCACTGTCTCTGTTTAGGTTTTATACCATGCTCAGCGCTCTGGAACGTGTGTCTAATGCTGATGTTTGAATGCCTTCTAGAAACTAAATCATCCGTAAGCACTGACAATGTGAATTGAGCACACTCAAAAAGAAGGGCACAGCTGAGTTCCCATCACCATTCACCCCTAGGAGCAGAGCAGAAGTTTCAGAACAGCATTGGCCAGCAGCTGGAAGATTCTCCCCACTTAGGGTCACCACCAAATGTACCCGCATTTTCAGTGTGCCTGAGGAGCTGAGACAAGCAGCACCAGGTTTATGTCACCTGACTGTTCCAGACTGTTCTATAATTTTTGCAGTTTGAAGACCTGTGCAAACAAGGTAGAAACTTTGACCTTTTGCATGTAACTTACACAGAAACCTTTTAAATGGATTTCCAAACTTCACTCACAGAATCATTGACTCATTAGGGATTGGAAGGGACCTCAAAAGATCATCTAGTCCAATCCTCCTGCCACAGCAGGATCACCTAGATCAAGCCTCACAGAAACATATCCAGGCAGGTTTTAAACACGTCCAGAGAAGGAGACTCCAAAACCCTCTGGGCAGCCCGTTCCAGTGCTCTGTCACCCTCGTCATGAAGAAGTTCCTTCTCATATTTATGTGGAACCTCCTATGTTCCAGCTTACACCCACTGCCCCCTGTCCTATCACTAGATGACATTGAGAAGAGCTTGGCTCCATCCTCCTGACACCCACCCCTCACATATTAATGGGGTCACCCTTCAGTCTCCTCCAAGCTAAAGAGACCCAGCTCTCTCAGCCTTTCCTCATCAGTGAGATCTTCCATGTCCTTCATCATCTTCATGGCTCTGCACTGGACTCTCTCCAGCAGCTCTGTGTCCTTCTTGAACTGAGGGGCCCAGAACTGGACACAATATTCCAAATGCGGTCTCAGCAGGGCAGAATAGAGGGGGAAAAGAACCTCTGTTGATCTGCTAATCACCCCCTTTCTGATCCACCCCAGGATGCTGTTGTCCTTCTTAGCCACAAGGACCACTCACTAACTTGTAAATCACAATGCACAACAAAACAGCTGTCCTCACACAAAGTATTGTGTCCCCAAATCAGGCCTCTGAGGTTCTCCTTGTATTGCTCAAGGATCTGTATGATGGACTTAGGATTTATGACTTTCACAGTCTATTACATCTATCTGTGCCTCTGGAGACAAACAAAATGGAAATTGTCCATCATACCAGTGTGTGGTAAGGAAGCCAGGTACTTGGCTTTTGTTCAGGTGTGTATCATGGACAAGGAGAGGAAAGAGGGAAAAGCAAGAAGAATCTGTCAGAAGAATTGAAGAACAGGCTGGTCAGTCTACCTTTTTACCAAATTCTGCAATCAGTGACCTGAACTAGTAAGTGAGGACCCTCAGTCACTGTGAGGCCCACACACAGTGTGGTGCTTCGTGATTCTGAAAGAACAAGCTGATGAAGAGCAACTTAGGAGAAGGCTGTTGTCATTACTAGACAAGACACAGCAAGTGTCGTAATAGCAAAATAAAATGATGAGAAGTAGAAGGGACCTATTGAAAGCTGGTAAGCAGAAAAATAATTTCAGCCTGAAGCTACCACCTTACCAGTTTGCAATCAGAGAGGTTCTCTCAGGAAAGAAGCAAAATGCTCAGAACTCTGGATTTCAAGAGTGAAGCTCAATGTGAGCTGCAAATGCCTCAGGGGAATGGCAGGCAGATCATCAAATAAGGAATAAAAGAAGTGAAGTCAGGGTTAATAAAAGCCTCAGTACCCCTTTGAGATAACATTTGCTTTTACCTGGAGAGGTTTCTGAGAGGGTTGTGGGAGCTTGGAAGAAAGCAGTAGCTCCAAAATTGCAAACCTCAGAAGCAGGAAGAAAATAATTGCCTCCCAAAGAAACGCGTAGCTAAGAAGATGCCTCCGCTGGGAGAGGTCAAGTCAGTAACAACCATGTCTTTAGTCATCACTGAAGTCCTGGAATCAGAAAGGCAGTCATGCAAGACAAGAAAGAATTGCTTTAAGGGCTGGTGTATTTTTTTCCTGTATGTTCCAGATGGGACCAAGCCATGAAGTACAGATCTGACTTGATGTCCAGATACAAAATTCACAAATGATTGTATGTACAGTGTCTGGGCTGAGCAAATTCATTGGAACCTCTCAGAGTTTGGGAAGGTTGAGTTCTGTGGGAGTTTTTGGCTCTGTTTTTATTCAAGTTCACCTAGACAGATATACAAAATCATCTGCAGACCTGGGGCATGTTCATGTTGTCCACTTATACACTAACTCTGTGCTCTAAAGAGCTGGGACGCTGTTGCATCGCCACTGTGCCTGTGCTTATCCTGCGTTTTGAGCATGGTTGAGCAGCAGCACGTCTGCTGCTGCTGCTGTCGTGCCTGTATGTTCATGCATCTTTATAGGTATACTAATAGTGGTAATTGCTAGTAAGCCTTTGGGACTGAGTGTGTGGATGGAAAGCTCTCTTCCCTCACTAAACCATCAACTAAACTCGTCTTACTGGGACACACAGTCTGTTTCTTGGAGACTTCATCATAGGAAGCCATAGCATAGGAGGACAGAGGACGGCTACAGGAAGAATCACTCACCTTCTGACCCTCTCTACTTCCTTGTGTGGGGACTCACATTCATCAGTCATTCTGACCCAGGACCATTTTGGATTCTTCTGCTTGTTCCTGTGTATTAATGAAAGGGAGGAATGCTGCTGATAAGGAAGCAGAAAAGGCTGTAGGCAAAAACTGTGTGTTCCCACAGAAGAGCAGAAGAGGAAGGAACCACATGATCAAGGTGGCTTAAGCAGGGCCACACTCAGCACTGCTGAGTAGGACATATGACTAGTATTTACAGGTAGTGCTACTAGTGCTACAGGTAGCATTAGAACCTAATAACTGTGGCACTGTTTGGTACCATGTCCTTTCAGAGTCACGGCCCTGCAGGATGTCACCTGTCACTTCTGCAAAGCTTCTGACGTGCAGACAGGTTGTGCTTCTGCCACAGAGAACGTGGGCAATCCCTCAGGCACTGAGCACAGAGGCAACTCCATCACTCATAGCTCACTGATGTTGCACCAAAACATCCTTCGGTGAATCAGACTGGGATATGGCTCTACTGAAGTGCTGTGGCCCAGGCCTCCCGTGGCATGTGGAATGCTGGAAGCCCTTGCATTGTGCTGGTAGTGAGAGGATCCCATGGAGTTCTCACAGATGATGATAAGCAAAAGCTGCTATGGCAAATATCCACCTGAAAATACATAAGTAGTGCCTGAGGAGGAAAGGGTGGTGGTGGGGAGGAAGTAGGAGATGTGGTTGCTAGAAAGGTCAAGATATGTGGATAGGAAACACCAAAATTTAATATTCGTTTGGAATTTCCTCTATTAGTTTGTTTTGGAGAGGGGCAGTAAGCCTCTCTTCTAGGTGAATTTGAAATTTAATGGGTAAAGATTTCCTGTCTTTTTTATAAATTCAGCCAAAAACATCAATGACCAGCAGCTGCTCAAATCCTGCATGTTTGTAAATCCTCGATGGCTTGTTTTTGCCATGGGTATTTTCAGACACGTAGGAAGGAGCTCTTTCCTATATTCAGTCTTATTTTGTCCAGGCATCTGCAGCATGTTTGTCTTCTGAGACAATAGACTGCAGCGTCCAGAGATTTCAGTCAAAGGTCAGGGTCTTGTTGTGCAAGACAGGATATTTTTCCCAGAATTTAGTTCCTGCCCCAAAGAACTTCCAGAGACAAAAGACGACCATGGCCCAGCTGATGGCAGGGTAGTAGAAGACACTAGTGACACACTTACAATGAACGTCATAAGGAGCAGCCAGATGACATGAGTTGCCTTGTCATTGTCAGGTAGTTTTATGGGCACTTCAATAACAGCAGGATTGTAAAGATAAATGATGGGGGTAATAAGCAGTGAGGGCTTTCAGGCAGTACCCAGGCGGTGTGCTGCCTGTTTATTGGGGGTCACAATCTCCCATCTAACGCCAACTTAATGCTTTAATAAGGCCTTGATCTCTGTGCACACATTCAGTGTGCTCATCCCGTTTATACCTGCAATACATGACTGAACCACAATTAGACCCAGTCCTTCTAGAAAACACAGGTGCTGAATCAATTGTGTTGCAAGAAGAGAGCCTTAGCCAATGGAATTGCCTGCCATTCAGAAGCAAACCTTTTTTGTTTAATCCGAATTGTCATTGAGATGTTCTGAGAAGGTCTCTCCAAATTTCTCCCAACAGTTTCCGGAACATCTCAACTACCTACCTCTGCTTTACATTCACTGCCACTATGTAGTGAGCCAGATTATGGTTCATTTGTAATTTTTCATGTGTGGATTGAATTCCTTTTGCAACAAGGAATGAACGTTTATGCACGAATTGCAGTAGCTTGAAATGTGCATTGAGACAATGTAGAACTTGTGGTTTAACAGACTCCTAGGATGATCTGGAGGGGACATTTGCCTTTTGGACATTGTACAAAAGCTAAGAGACCAGGGAGGAAGGAATATGAATTCTCTATTCATGCATGATTCAACCTTCATTATTCTTTCCCCTTCACTAAGGACCCCATAAGCATCTTAACTCGCTCCAGTCGATAGAAGTTTAATCAATACAGGCAATAGACCACAAAGCATGAGTTGGTTCACCAATGCTGACGTCTAGTTTGGGGACAGTTGCGTCTTACCCTGCCGCGTAAGCCGGTGGCCGTACGTGTTCAGTGATACAGCTGCATTTGGGTTGAACTGAAACTATGCATTAGCCTTTGTGTATTGTCAGCAGGTCAGGGACACAATGTGCTTGTAGAAGTTTTATCTCTGCTGCTGCTGAGCTCACTGTAGCAGGGCTGTAAAGAAGCAAATTCACCAGCCTTAAAAAAAAGGGAAAATCATGTTGTAAATAATTAAATGTCATTTCCCCCGTTTAAGATGAAAGGCACAGACCCTAAACCTCAGAAGGTACAATCATCTGTGACTTTTTCACACCCTTGTTTCCAGGATTAGTGCATCATTTAATTTATTCTCTACGTAATATGTAAAGGTTGAATTAATGCAGCCTAAGGTCATGCAAAAAGAGCCCCACATGATATCCATATCTATTAATTGTTATCTATTAATAGATCATGTAACATGCTAATATGCTTTAGACTAATGTTGTTTAGCTAAAATGCAAGCAATAAGTACTGTTCTCTAAGGCAGAGAAAATGCATGCAAAACTAAAGCCTGGGTCTTAATTATTTACTGTGTCCTTAAAGTCAGATAATCAATATCCCTGACATTGTTTAAGCGACCAAGGCAAATGAAAGCTATTCTGTGCTGAGCTGATTGCAGATCCATGGCTATAACCATTTTTGTCTGTGAATGAGAAAAAAGGAAGGTGGGAAAAACCTCTCAGCAGTACTTCCTTGGGATCACAGGGATATCACAGGAATACTTTTCCAAAATCATGATGCCTTTTCTGATATGATAAAGTACACTCTCAGTGCATGGTTTGCCTAACTCCTTTCTCTCCATATGTGCAGCCTAATACCAGGTGCAACTGAAATGGGAAAAACCTATTCAGCTCAGTGGCTAAACAGTTTAAAATGTCATTCAACAATCTGCCAGGTCACTGTCACAGATACGTTGCTAGGTGACTGTAGATGTTATCAGCCACTAAAACACATGCTTTTTCCAGGTGAAGTCATCAAATAATTTTCCATTGTGTGATTCTGCGTTACAATAAAATTGAATGAATATTTAAGGGTATCAATATTACAAATATATCAGCTGATTTGAATTCTATTGAAAACTCTTCTCTGTTGAGAAAGCAGAGAAAAGAGATCCAAATTGGGGGTGATCTGACCAAGGGTTTCTAGAGATTCAACTCCCTAGGAACTGCTATTTTACACTATCCTCCTGGGTTTTGTAAGTTCTGTGCATACCTAATGCTCACATTCTGCATCTAATTATTCTACAGCTGATCCCTGTTGATTGGCATTTCCATCAGATAGTGATACGACTCATTAAGCCCTTTGGAAAGCAGTCGTTCAAAAGTTACTGTGCAGTTTGAAACTTCAGGCTGATGTGATACCCAGTCATAAAAAACACATGAACTTCCAGGGGTCTTTTCCAACCAGAGTTATTCTGTGATATTTTTGAGTGGAAATCAGATTAGATGATCTACAGGTTCTTTCTGGCCTCAGTATCTGTCAATGTATGTTGAGTAGATAAGAGGTTGTGTTCAAAGAACTTCCCATTGCTTGCATTTCTCTTGGAGCTTGTAACGTCTCTGTATGCTCCTTGGTTCAATGTTTGTTAGAACAATGAAGAGGTTTCTTGGAGAAGTTTGGCAGGCACTAGCAAGATTCTTCTCTGACTAACCTGGATCAGAGGTACCTAGATGTGCAGGGATTTAAATACAAACTGTCCATAAAGAGTAAATTGCCAGTATTACACTTTGAAGCATCTTCTCTGTCTCAGGAATTTCTTGAGCCACTAGCTATGCCAAACTGTTTATTCTGAGAAAATACCACTATTTATTATTTATCTATATTATGCAAATTTTTCCCTGAGCACCCACTTTTGGACACATGTTAGAGATGAAATACTGCACTGGATGCATCTTGGCCTGATATTTGTGGCCGTTTTTATGTTTTCAGGCCTCTGCAGCACCATCTGTTGTGTTTATGAGAGTGGAGGTGACATTGGGATTTCCAGCAGTATATGGGGTTCATGTCATTTGTCCCCAAGGGCTAGTAATAGGTATGGGAAGAAAATACTGTGGAGTAAATCTTTAATATTTCTGGTAAAGCTGAAGGGAGGACAGCAGCTTCTGAGGTTTATGGATGTAGATGCAGTGTTTAAACCCAGCTTAGTGCCTGTAGTTGCTATGCCTAAGCTCAATCTATTTTTACCACGTCAAAAAAATGTTTAGTCACATATAATGTCCAAGTGCTCTGGTGTAAAAGAGTTACGTAGCATTTCACTGTGTGCTAGAGGCTGTGTTATTGTGCCATAGTTCCAGGGAGAGCAATTCTTCTCATAGTTTCACTGTAACAAGAGACAGTGGCCATGAATCGAGGCTTGGGATGATTAGGCTGGACCAGATGAACTCTCAAGGTCCTTTTCAACCAACATTTCTGAAGTTGATGGAAGACCTACACTCATCTGAATCAGTAACTCAAGGCAAATACTTCAGAGCGCCTCAGATTGCTCCACATATTTACATGAGGAGAGCTGAGCTAGTCAACAGAGTTAATGGAGGGTGCTGGAACTGCCCAGCTATTAGATGAACTAGCTGTTTGACAATGCACCAACCAAGCGGGTGGGTGTCATCAGCATCTTTTGTGGTAACCTAGTGTATCCGACCTGCCCATCAGATGTCACTTCAGAAGGACATGTTTCTATCACAGGTTCTGTGTCACGTCAATGCGAGTATCTCAGGTGGTGTTGCCAGTGGCACAACACACTTGTATTTAGGCATCAGTCAAGCCCTGGATGTCTCCTAGGGTGAGCAGAAGGGATTTTGCTTTTTCATCTGCAACAGAGCACGGTTCAGGATATCCTCAGTGGCTTGTTCATCTTAAAGAATTGTTCTCTGTGAGGCTGTGGTTGGTACTTTTAGCTTGCAGGATCTGCAACAGGTGAACAAAAAAATACAAGCACTCCACTGCACCAGTGCTGACCTGGGATAAAGCCCTGCCGTCAGATTGTATTTGTTCAGAAAAATGCAGTTGCCTAACCAGGGCCACAGATCAGAGTCATGCTCATGGTAGCTCATTTACACATTCTTTGGGTTTGCCTCATTATTTTTACTGTCATACAAACTGGAGCTGGGTGGAGATACTGGGCCTACTGGTTTTATGGGGAAAAGCCACTCTGTAGCAGCTCCCACAGTGACAGAAGTGACACAACCAGTGTCCCATTTCCATATTGATGTTTTAGCACAATCACAAAAGGAACCTGTGGAAAGGCCAAGCACAACAGTATTGCACTGTAGTGACAGTAGTGTGTGTCCTTGAATGGGTCGGTGGAATCATGAGCTGGGATGTCTGCCTTGTTCCAGAGTGTAGCAGATACTCCATGGCTGCACATCTGGATCCTGGAGGCTATCGCTTTTGGTGAGAAAGAGGGAATACCCAGCACCAATGACTGACCTGCTGTCCCAGGTAAAGCCCCTGTGGAGAAAGAGGAGATTCTCACTAGACAGCATCTTTCTTGGTAGCTGACATCTAAAGGGTTCAGACCACAACCAGCCCATGTGAGGAATGCCACCTTTACAATAATTTCCTAGTTTCATTTTTGTGTTTGTTTCTCCTCTGCAGTCCTAAGCTTTTACCAGGCACGTGGCCAATTCTTAGCTTCTCTGCTGCCAGGTAGAGCCACTCATCTATTCACCAGCCTCAGGTGAGGCAGCAGCTTTCAGGCCTGCGTCATGTCATGTTCCACCTTGCTGGCTTTGCTGGGTGTAAAACCCTGTGACATCTCATCCTTTGCAAAATGGGAAGGCATTCACAAATAAGTGGTACCTGGGAACCCAGGCACGTCAGTCAAATTTGTATGCTTAAGGGGAGCAGCCAGTGGGGACAGGACAGAGTGGAAAACATGAATAGGAAGGCAGTGTCAGACTGGCAGCAGGAAAGCTCTGACCATGAGCCCATCACAAGCTTCATATCCCTACATGATGCTTCTTCCCTTTGTCTAGCTGCAGTGCCCTCTTCGTAAAGGGGATGAAGACCATGGATCATACGTGAGGTATGCTGCCACACATAAAGTCTATTGCTGCTGCAATTTGTTTAATACAATGTCAGAAGATTCCAGAAAGACATTTAAACTGCAGGAACCAAAGTCAAAGTTACTTAAATGAATTCTCTCCCTTGAATCTGAACAACAGATCACCCAGATCTTGGAGCAAAAATTCCAAGGCTTTCCACAGCATGAAATGGAAGCATACAGCTGTGCACCTCTCCTGTGGAAATGGAAGCAGTACCACAGGTACAGCAGCCAGTTCCATGGGCCAGCCCATTTCTCCTGCTAACAAACTACCTGAAACTTGGTTGCTGTTAGCAGAACTCAGTGGCCATGTGCAGGTCCCTTCGGCTAATTTCTTGCCACCTCAGTGGACAAGGGGACATTGCCTGTCCGGTGGGAACAGCGGTAGCCCTAGAAGGAGAATTATTTCATTTTCTGGCTGTAAGAGTTAGAGTTTACACTGGCTCTGTACTGTGAGAAAGTGCCAAGCACTGGTGGGAATCTTGCAACTCTATCAAGTGTTTTGAGCACATAATAGCAGCAAAGGATTAATACAGCTTTGCTTGAAAGCAGAAGTAAAATGAGGTTGTTTAGGAAAAAGCAGTCTTATTTCTTTGAAATACAACTTCATGACATGAGAACATCGTGAACCAACATTTATTTGGAAAATGCTGCTTTTTAGCATTTCCAGACAATACTACTTTCTAGAATACATTTATTCTGGAATAAACTGTGGCAGTTCTAGGGGACAGGATGGCCTGATTTCAGCTGGGATAGAGTTAATTTTCTTCTAGTAGCTGCTATAATGTTGTGTTTTGGATTCAGTATGAGAATAATGTTGATAACACATCAGTGTTTTCAGTTGTTGCTAAGCACTGTTTATACTAAGTCAAGGATTTTTCAGCTTTTCATGCTCTGCCAGCAAGAAGATTGGAGTGGCACAAGAAGCTGAGGGGGGATGCAGCCAGGACAGCTGAACCCAACTGGCCAAAGGAACATTCCATACCATATAACATCATACCTAGTGTATAAACTAGGGAGAGTTGGCCAGGACGGGGGGACCACTGCTTGGGGACTGCCTGAGCATAGGTCAGCAGGTGGTGAGCAATTGCATTGTGTACTTGTCTTCCTTGGGTTTTGTTTCATTCTGTCTCTTGTTATCTTCCAAAACTATTTGGTGTTCAGTTGCTTGCTGGGGTTAAGCCACAACATAGGACCAACCAGGAAACTACCAGTTATATGCTGAACAACAACTATAGTAGTAGTAACAGCAACAATAAAACCATAATCATCTTTTTCTCAGTTTTGAGTAAACATGAAAATGTTGGAAAAGTTCAGTTTATGTTTTTCTGTCTTTTTTCTCTGTGTGACAAACATGACTGCATCATTTGTTCCAAGCTTTTTCAGTATACCGAGATTTACAGGGATCTGTTCAGTTTATCCCCACTTTGAGAGATGGCTTGTTCACAGTGTATCAGCATTGTCAGAGGAACAAAACACTGGAAACTGAGAGATGTTTAATCAGACCAGAATAACATGGAAGAAAAGCAATGAGTTAAAGCCTTATTTAATGAGCTATGAATACTATTTTAACAGCACGTGTAAATAAGACCAGAACAAATTACCCAATGAAAATGGTGCCTTCTCCGTTACTTTTTGTCTTCAAAACAGTCACTTGAATATGCAATGCAGTGGCAGAAGTTTCCAAAAATATATTAAATGGTAGAAATCTCTAGGAGTGGCAACACTTCAGGATCAGGCCTGTCTACTGTACCACTGACAAATGACTTCTGGCATAAATCAATAAACTTTCATCACTCCCACTGTGCTGGAAGTGAGTTCTCCAGTGCTTCCATTGCATCTGTCCATCTGGTGAGTTTAATTTTTCTGTCAGCTTTACTTATCAGCATTTTCTTGCCTCTAAGCCTGATTCGGCCAGAGTGGCAAAAGACTGGTTTTGAGATCATGCATGGTCCTTGTGAACTGCTGAAAGCAAAAGAACTAGCCTTGGCTTAGAGTTTGGGGCTTGTGATAAGCCAGTGTGAAGTCAGCATTGGTGGTGAGAATTATGCTAGGTTAGTGGAAGGTTACCTTTTGGCTTTGAGGTACTCTAGGTAGACTAGAAAGTGTGGAACTGGAGACATTTTACTGACATACCGTCTTCTCTCACAGAAGTCAGAGAGAACTTACACATCGAACGTGGGATGAGGTTAGTGGGATTTGTTTAGCCTTTTTTTAACTTCATCTGACCTGTCTACACATGTGCAAGCTTCAAATTCCAAACAAGCTTTAATCCCTTCTCCTCCAGAGCCCTTGGAGGTGGAAAACAAAGTTGTGGTAAATCGTATCGTTAGACTTCAGCAGCCGATGAACAGTAGTAACATTATTTTCTCCCAAGGGAGTTACTTAACGTTTAATGAAAATACCAATTTGCGTATTTCACTTGCAGTAAAATGTCACCATGAGTCTGTCACTAGGATAACAGAGTAATTACTTAAGAAGCTATCTTCCAGCCATAAAAGAATGTTAATTTGTTGAAAAGGGAGGACAAGTTTAAATGACTGTATTTTAATTTTTTATTCATCTATATTCTATTTTTAAGAATGTCATAACTTCTACAGCTCAGCTGTGAAAGCTGTGCATCATTTCCTCAAAGGCAGTGGACATTGAGACCAAGCAGACCAGGGTTCTTGACTAGCTCCTAGAAAGACTTTGGTTTGCTCCATTCTTTTCCATCTAATTTGCTCACCTTCACTATTTGACAGTTAACATCTGCAAATCTGGATAAACAACCAACAGCAGCCATAAATGTGAGAAGTCTGAGGGAGCTGCAGCGACACACCAGAATGCAAGAAGGAGGTGTCTTGGGCAGAGATGCAGTGGTTGTCAACTCCCAACATGGGGAATATTCTTGCTCTGTGCTGTGGTCCTGAAAACCCTGTTCTAGGCAGACCACTCTCTCATACTCCATAATGAAACCCTGTTGGGTTGTGAATAAGCATTATGTTTTTCTCTCTCTGTTATCTTCATTTCCATTACAATTTTTAAATTTTATTTTATTTATCAAACTGTTCTCATCTCAACCCACAACTTCTACTCTTTCTTTTCAGTTCTGTTTATTTGCTGGCTGGGGTTAAACCATGACACACACCCAAATGGTTTTTCAAGGATCCAGAATGGGCATCCAGCTGTCAGCAGTGCTGGAACACTCTGCATGCCCAAAGGAATGTGTGTCAGAACTGGCTGTAACAGGGACTTCCTCAATTGCGAGTACGTGCAGTGCAACCACACTTACACAGGAGCATTGGTGGCACTGGAGCAAACTGTGTCACTTTGTACTTCAGATGATGTCTTCCTGTTCCTTAGGGGAGACTCCTGCCATGGCCTTATGCAGTGCTTGTGAAGATAACTTTGTGCAATAAACTCCTTTTGCCCCACACTGTAAAGCCAGGTTTATCTCTTACGCTGTTGGATGTTCCGTATGTGCATCTTTAATACTGAGAAGCGACCCTGTGAGTTAGTTTGCAGAGGGACAGGCCGACTTTTTCAACTCAGCACAACAGACCAAAGCCACACTGTTTAATTTAATGATTGCTCCTACACAAAGCTTTCAGGTAATAAGCACTAACCTATTTTAAACCTGGACAAGTGAAACATTTCATGTGCTATTCACTTACTGCCTCATTAAAACCTCTGCCACATTGGAGAAGGTGAAGAGGGCTATATTAAAGAACATTATTAGAAAAGGGCAGACGGGGTTTCTCTCAGCCAAGGGTTTAGAAATCCTGTCCTTTCATTCAAAAAAGTACAGCAGGCAGCGCCAAGGCAGGATGGAGGTGAGCTCCAGGCACCAGGTTTCTCTGCCCCTCACTCAGCAAGGTGATTCTTCAGAGATAAACTTTGCATTGTGCAGAATAACCCATCTGTTTACATACATTACCCCAGAGTGCTATTTCTTCAGGATACTGAACAGATGTGTCTGTTGTGGTGTTCCTGCTACAGCAACAGCAAGGTCCTGTAGGTGTTGGGCTGATGGTCTGGCCCCATCCCTAGGGAGGTACCTGATGCCCAGGGCTGGGGCTGCTCTTCTGCCCTGCTTCTTCATAGGGAGTTGAGGCACCACACTGCCTTTCCATTACCAAAGCTATCAATGTGCACTTTTCGTTTTCTGTTTGCATTTGGTCACAAAACTTCTTTTTCCACCTCTTCCCAAATCAAGATGCGGGACAAACAGTATAAAAGTCCATGCTGGATTAAGGCAGATTGTGGAAAGAGACAACTCTGCTCTGCAAGACCTCCACCATCCATGGTGAGCCAGAGTGTGACCACTCCAGGCATAATTTCCACCTCTTTCCACCTTGCCAACTCATTTGGGATCTGTGGCTGGTCACTTTGGTTTTGAATGTAGCTTCTGTGTAATTTCTAAATGAAGAACTCTCATTAAGGAGAACTGGAGCACAATACAAAGGTTTTACAGGACCAGCCTGTCTAGTCAGTCAAGAAGGCAATCCAACAGCACAGGGAAAAGGAAGGCACTTACAGGATGGTATTTCTGACACACAAGGTATATAAATACACGCCAGTGGCTTTTTTGGTATCCTTCCTGACAATAGCTAATAGCAGATGCACAGAACAGCTTCCCAACAGCAGCACTCCCACACAATATCCAAGCCTTAAGACATCTGAAGTTTAGGTCTCCTTAAACCATAAATAGCATCTTTGCCTTTAAAACAATTAATGCAGCTCATCTAAAAATGCCTCTAAAAGTAATCCCATGGAGTCATACGCTCTCTGTTCTTTAGCATTTCAATCATTCCAGCTACTCCACAGTGTCATAAAACACACTTTGAGAAAGAAAAAATATCCAGAAAGTTCCCTAGCAGGAAATATTAAAATGTAAACACAATCTCTCTCTCTCCTTAAAGCACATACCTAAATAATGTTGTTTCAGAATGCACTGAAGGCTCTGGATGAGGATGGGGAAGGTCTCCTTGGTGAAATTAAACTGGTGAAAATCTGACTCCTCTCCAGAAGTGAGATGTTCGGGGGAAGTCCCCCCATGTATGTATGCTTGCAGAGGAGTAGTGCATAAGCACAGGGTTCAGAGCAAACACCAGAGGCACTGCTGGGGGACTGGTGCAATCCCTGCTGTCACATTGCAACTGCAGCCAAGAAAACTCAGCCTCCAGCTGAAAATGTGAAGTTGGGGAGATTGTCTTAATTAGTGTTATTTATTTTTCCTTCTTCAACCAAAAGTTTAAAGGAAGCACAGAGGCATGGCTGGATCTCAAATACTGTGTTAACTGAATTTGTAAAAAAGTAAAAACCTGTTCATATTTTGTTGCTCGGGTGTTTTCTGGTAGCCCCCAAAACGACAAGAATCATCTCTAGGATACTCAAATTATTTAATATAACAGCATCGCGTTCTCATACACTGTAATTTTATACTCTTTTTTCCTTGGAAGTATATGCAGGAAATGAGGTTAAGCCAAGACCCAGATTTAGGTATGCATTTGTTCTTTGAGTACAAAAAGGTAAAGGCTGAGACACCCTCATTTAAGCGGCCTTGATTCATAATTCAGTGCGAGCTCCTGAACTTGCTATGTGTGGCAAACCCTTCTGAACCTCCAGCCAACTGTTGGTACCCAAGAACTGATGCACCCTCCTTTAGGAATCCAGGAAGTGTTGCCCTCAGAGAAAGGCAAGTCTCTATCATGAAACCCTCGGTAGGCAGGCTGGCTGGTTGTAAAAGGAAGCCGGTCTGCGAGATTCTCAAAGGCAAAAGGAGGTGAAAGTCAGGCAGCATCTTCCCTTGAGCCCACCCCCTTGAAAGGAATTATGTGACCTGAAAGCTCATGCTTTAATTAACCTGGAAATAAATTACACCGGCTCCTCCTGGTGGCTGATCACACCAAGAGCAATACGTAGGGATGTGGTTGTTAGCAATCAGGACTCAGCTTCATGTGCCTTGTGCTTTATATCATACTGCAACGGAGCCTGAAGCCTTCCACCAAACCCACCCAGCCTCCTGTAGTGTCTGTCACAAATACTAATGGCCACCACATCTGACCGCTGTATCGTTACAGTAGTTGGCCGTTGATAACAGTGGCCTCCAGCATCACAGGAGGTTGGTGGTCTGTGGGGGTACAGTTTACTAAGGGGCTGTACCTGACGGGCACTGCTGAGATTCAGCTGTCTACATCCAACTCTAGGATGAAAACTGGAATACCACAGCAAAAAAAGCTTACTGATGGAGGGGATAAACCTGCAGTCAAAAAACACAAGGGAAAGCATCTAGATCATAACTTGCACCAGCTTGTGCCCCCTAAGCATGGCCACCTAGGATTAATCTGCTTAATGCGATAACTCCTCTCTGCAGTGCGAAAGAGCCAGTGATGCCCCGTCTGGGGAGGTTCACCTTGGGAGGGGAGTGTAGGCATGCTGGAAGACGCTGAGAATTTTCATGGTAAAATTTTAATAAATACTCTGCACAAAAGCCAGCCCAGTGACTGGGTGTGCTGGCAGGCTCGCCTGGAGACTTACTGCTTTGAAGGACTGTGGTTATAATTACTGTCCCCACTGCTTGCATCAAGAACTACAAACACATGACTTTGTAGCCTCATCACTTTTAGTCAGAGCTTTAAAGCTGGTCTCTCTTACACACACCCAGTGGCCTTCTTGACCTATATTTGGACAGTAGTAAATTGTTTGTTTTTTAAGTTAGACTTTCCAATTAACCATGATATACAATAAACAGGGAACTGGGAAGAACAGGAGAGAACTACCCAGCTCTGCACTCTCACCCAGACTATGTAGCACAAGAGGGTGCAGCCTCAGGTGTAATGCTGAGAGTGCACTCACTAATCTTCTCTTGGGGAACAATGCATTTATCTCAGTTTGGAGATCAGATGAGTGATGTAACATATACCGCAAAATCCACAGAAATAAAGGAGGTATGAAATAATTTAGGTATGTATTTTAATGCAGTAAAAGTAGTTTAAACATGCAAATACGAACATTAACAGAGGTGATACGTGTATGGCCAGTGGGAAGCCCCTCAAAAGTTGGGTGCATCTGTAAAACATTGGTTCTTCCTGACTGGTGCAGGAATGAACACCTCTTAGAGTGAAGCATGTCTATAAAGAACACGAACATGGGCAGCCTGAGTTGGAATACAGCTCTGTCTGCTCTTACACTCTGCCTCATTTACTATCCAACAGCATATCTCCAGAAAAGCTTGTGAGAACCAGACAGTGTGTAGTTTAGCCTCCCTTAATTGAACATACTCTGGCACAGCCTCCAGAAATCTGCAGCTCAGGGGCTTCCTAAGCCAGAGCTCGTATCTTTATATTAAACAGTTGCTCATGGACACCTGGCTGAGTCTGTTCTGACAGACCATAAATCCACCCTATTGCTAAATAGTTAACTGCAGCTGTGCCAACTCACTAAGAGATGCCCCACTGGTACTGCTATCCTAGTTAAGTGGCATGTGCTTTATTTTCACTTTATCTAGGATATAAAGTCCGTGTGAAATTTGTATAAAACACAGCACTGAAAAAATGAGAAGATTATTTCTATAGGTTTGAAGACTTTGAAGGTGACAGTAGTATATTTCCTTAGGACTGATGTTGTGTTTCCTCCTACAGTGCCCACTATGAGATTATATATTATGTTTAGAACAGCTCTGTGCTGCAAAAGGTATCTTTCTTTTTTTCCCCAGAACATATCTCTGTGTAGTTCCCTTCTTCTCCATATTTAAAGCAAATGGTCCATTTTCATCTAATTGTTATGTGGAGTCAGAGGCAAATATTGATAGATAGTGACAGAATTTAATTTATTTCTTTGTTGAAGATTGATTTTTCCTGGGCCTTGACAGCACTGGCTGCCTTCCCAGAAACATCTCCGAATTTATCATCACTGGGTGCCAAACTGAGACAGAGGAACATGTTTTAAATATAAAACTCCTCAAACTGGGGGACATTTCAGTGTGATGAAGTTCCAGCAGTAACCCCAAGCACCATAGATTAAGGACAGCTGAGAGGGATTGAGGCAGTGAATTAACATTGTCAGTGGAGAGATACCAGCCATAAAGAGGGGTGTCCCTGTTTGCCAAGGGGAGATTACGCCTCACTCCTAACTTTTGGTTCACGATGAAGATAATTTCCTTCTCTGTCACAGTTGTCTCTAGGCAATAAGTTGTAGAAATTAGAGCATAAACTAAGACAGACTTGCCCATCTGTGATACTTTGCAGGCTCCAACATTCAGAGGCACTATGGGAATCCAGCTGCTCAAATCATTGATGGGCAAAACTCTCACTTCATGCTGGCTGGCAGAAGAAAGTTCATGGACTTGCTTTCTCAGTCTTCCCACTGACCAGCCTTGTGAGGTTCAATAGCTGCTTCCTGATTACTGTCTCTGCAGAGGAGCAGGATGAAGCCCACTACTGAGGCATGTACAAGGTGACATTCCTAGGAAGCACACAGAGATCCAGTTGCTTATGTGATTTGCACCATAAATTTCAGTATGAGTCACTGGAGCTGTACAAACCTCACCACAGGTACAAGCGGCTTAGCCATGGTGCTCATCAACTAAAGCATAGATAGTTTCAGTATCTACTCTTAGCTTCATCCCACATGATAAATTAGGAGCCAAGGCTTGAATTTCATACTGAACTGAAAGCATTACATACTCTATTGACTTCATTAAACTGGTCTTAGAGTGAAGATTTTTAGGCATAGTGCCAGAATCCATGGCACATAACTCAGGCTGACCACAGTGGGTGAGGAACGGGCTGCCAACAGTGATATTTGTAAGCACGCATTGCACCATTTAGCTTGTGAAGTTAGCGAGGTATCTTCCTGAGGTGTTCCTGAGTAACACCTACTCTTTGTTCATTTGATCTATCTAGGCAATTCTCATCCTTCTCACCCTCAAATACATCCTTCACGTAGATGTCACAGAATCACATCACAGAATCACAGAACATTAGGGACTGGAAGGGACCTTAAAAGATCATCCTGCCAATCCCCCTGCCACAGCAGCATCACCTAGACCAAGTCATACAGGAACATATCCAGCAGGAAGATGTGAAGCAAATGTGAAGTAGAGAGGATAGACTGTAGCGCAGTGTCAGGGAAAATGCCCTTTCATTGGAAAAGATGCAGGAGTTAACAAAACATTTGTGTACCTGTCCAGATCAGGCCAACCTCCACTACGCAGTCTGAGCAGAGATATTGCCCTCTTTGAAGGAAGGCTGGCTGAGCCTCTCACACTCTCTAACATTAAACCAGTCTTTAATTTTAAAGAAAAGGACCTCCAGTTGTGCTGATCTCTGGTTTCTACTGCCTCAGCCAAACCTGTAGTGGGTGGGAATATGAAAGCCCACAACCCAAGCTTTTTCCTCTTCACAAGGAAGTCTCATCCTGCTGAAACCAGTTTTTCCTCTGAGAGAGAGGAGAAACTGTAGTGCTGGGAGGAGCATTTGGTTGTCTCTTCTTTTGGTGAGAGGTACCTCCCAGCTGATTCATTTCGGGCTGAAGAGAAGCAGCTATCTTTTTACCAAGGAACTCACTTGTCTAAAGATTGTTCTTTTTATTCTGTGCCCCTCTGAGCTCAGCAGCAATGGTTGGCACTGTGAAGCAAAGCAGCTGTCACTAATAACTCTTGCACCCTGCATACCTCCCTTTTTTAAGTTATGAGGAGAGCAACTGTATTTCCTACAAAAATTGCTTCTGGCTGCCAGGCTGGATGGATTTTCATGGTAGGAGAAAGGACACTGTGGAGTAGTGCTCCTACTAACTGTGGCACTGAACAAAGCAGCATTTAATGTGGAAAAAGGACAAAGGGATGCATGGAGGCAGTGTCCTGAGTATAGGGCGGCTTCTCTTTTCTATCTAGCTAACTTCTAAAGTATGTGGTAAGATTTCAGCTGGTTAGGTAACAAATATGTTTCTTGCATAAAATACCCCATTGGCTTGCCTATCTACCAGAATTAGGCAGGTTTAAAACTGTACAAGAATTCTTACTGCTTCAGAAATCAAACGAAACACAATATGTACAAGAAAATTGGTGTAGAGAAATGGTAGTACACTGCAATACCATAGCAACTTAGAAAAAAAACTTGATTCTGGGCATAATCTCTCTAATATCTCAAAAGTTAGCCCTGAGGAATTACCATTAAGAGGGATAATAATTCACTGGCTATATCAGAACATAACAAGTTCACAAGCAAAAATGCATTAAGGAAAAATGTCTTGATAAACTACAGTGAAAGTGACTGGCAGGATTCACACTTGTGCCCTTGAGATGTGTCAGTTCTCAGGGAATTTAATACAGAATTTTGTGTTATCAGACACCTTCTTCAGAAATAGCAGAGATAAATCACAGCTCTGCTAAGCCAAGCCAGTAAACTCAATTTATTTCCTAAATCAAGTCCTGGTCTCAACAAAGTGAATAAATGGGTGCACATGGAGCTAGCTGAAGGAAACAGACCCATGGCCAGAGACACCCATGAGCCATCTGTTAGCTCCTTGACTGATGCAGGGCTCATAGAAGTGTATGGGCAAAACCAAATTACAACGTTTCCACTGTAAGATATGTAGAAGGTAGGACAAGGCAGAGGAAAGTAACAGAAGGATGTCTGGGAAGGCTTTCTTACAGTGAGACGGTCAGTAGGACTAAGGAATAACACTGGGCATGCATGGGAGCCCTTTTCTATGCACCTCATACAGCTGTGCCAACAAAGCTTGGCTACATGTCCAATGACAATTTCCCCTGTGTGCTCACGGATGACGGAGTAGCTGTTCCATCTTCCGTCTCTAATGGAAGTATATCTCTTCCATCTCTAATGTCAGCCTCTAAAATAGATCTTTGATTCCTTTTTCCCTCTGAAGTGTGCTTTACAGACAGGCACTGGCTGTTACTGGCTCTGTGTTTTGTGTTCAGGGACACTCCTAGAAAAATTGTGCTGATGTCTGAGCACCAATACAGAACACTTGATGTATTCATGAATATCTGAATGTATACAGAATATCAAGTAATATCCTTCCTCTCCTGAAATCAGCTGATACCGGTGAATTTATTTATTATTACCATAGCATGCAGGAGCCCTTAATCACGTGCAGATACACAGAGTTCCTTCTAGAAGAGGACCTAGACTTTGAATTCAGTAGAACCAGGATTTGACCTTAACTTTGTGAGTTTGTCTTGATTTACCTTTTACCTAAATCTGGAGAATATAGCTCTTAATATGTTAGAGCCAAGGGGTAGGGCAGCTCAAGGCAACGCCCTCTGAAAATCTTCTTCCCAGTGTGTAAAAAGCAAAGCGCATGGTGGTGGTGAACCTCTAGGGTTTGTGAGATTGCTGTGAGGAAACCAGTACGATATTTCTGAAGATTCATCTAGTTATCAGCATAGGTTGTTTCTTCACTATTTTGCTTCTGTTGAAGATGATCTTCTGGCACAGGCTGTATGTTAACAGAGAACTCCACTCATCATGGTTCATGCAGCTGATCTCATCATGCCTGCACAAACCTATAACCCAGAAACCAGTCTTTCAGTGTAAAACCCATGAGACCTAAAGTGTTAAGTAACAGTTTTTACTTATGGCTTTTGCCTGCATTTCTTTCTCCATTCGTGCACCAAGTTGCCCTTTCACCCTGTGGGTTCCCAGCAGGAGTCATATTCATATTCAGTGCAGCAGCTGTCCTGCAAGTTGCTGGTTTTTCATGCTGAGCTTCCTAAACCTGTGCTCACACAAAGGATATAGACAAGTAGAGTTTTTTGCTTAAAGAAGATGTAATTGGTACGTATTAGTCCTCCAGCTCCAGATGGGAGATCCCAGTGATTGAAGGGATGGGGGGTGAGGACAGGCTGGGTTACCCTTGCTCCATTCCCAGTTTTTGAGCAGAGACAGAGTCAATCTCATCCTTTCTGCTGCTGTAACATGTTGACTGTCACTGAGCTCCACTAACCTAAACTACTCAATTGGATTTTACCTAGAAACAAACATTTTTAAGAATTCCAGAACATATTTAGGAAACGAAATATTTATTTTCTGTTATAGAAATGGTCAGGTGTACTACCGGTGTCTGATGCAGGTTAACCCAGTCTTTCACTTCAGAGAGCAACAGACTGGCTTTAGATGGTGGGAGACTCTGTCAGTAAGTATAACATAAGTCCTCCCAGTGCTGTAGGAGGTCCTCAGAGCAGAGGCCATAATTTCCATTAACTCTCAGATTCCTTCAGACTAATCAAGTGTAATAAAAAAGCACCTTAGCTTAACTTAGTGATACCTATCCAAGGTCCATCTTACTTAGAGGTAATTGAGCAGAGGATGTATTGAACCCATACAGAATTTTAAATGAAAGCCACAACACTTCAGTGCTGTTGACTGGAAAATATTGTGCTCGTCACTCCAGCTGTTTCAGACTGCTAGTTACTAATATGTGTTATGAAATATCCATTTATTTAGGCATCGTGGGTCTCTTGACAGGGAAGATGAATGATGGCATCAGATTTCCTTCTATTTTTCCTGGACAAGCAATGCAGTGTTGCTGACATTAATACACAGGCATTGTCCAAGATCGCATGGACTTGTTGACCTGCACTTGAAAATGGACAGCATCAGCCAGTGCCATAAGTGTTCTTGGAGGAATTCATTGTAGTTGGGCTTTTGTCATGTAGATAGTGAAAGGTTACATTGAAATTTGAGAATTTGCTTTAACTTGCAACCATATCCAGAATTTAAATTCAGATCTCCTTTAGGAAGAAAAGAAAAAAAAGTGAAACCTCTAGTATATTGCATTGCTTACTCCATTACATGGTAGTTAATAATTAAAAACATTCTGCAACTGCTTGTACGAATTCACATTTTGGAGATGACGGCTTACTGCAAGTTGTAATTTGACATGTAATAATTGCTGTATTTCAGCTATTTGCTAGTGAAGCTTAATCTTTTTCTTCAATTTTGATGATACAAAGAAAGAATTAACATTAGATGTTTCCTCTGCACTTGTGCAATTCTAAAGTGCCTTTATTTAAAAGAAAATAAAACTGCATAGAGTTGTCTGGAGCAGCCCTTCAAAGCCCATCTTAAGTGATACTGCTATGCAACAGACCCCATCATCCCTCAAGAGTGACTGCATGACTTGGGGATCACTGCTGTCTGTGTGACATACCAGATCCTTTCAGACCATGGGAAATACAGTCTGATCCATCGTGAATGCAAGAGTTTTATGCTCCACAGTGCACGGGAACATGATCCTTCCAGATGTTGCCCACAGGCACAGCTGCTTTCCAGACAGCCAGATGTGGATTTCTGCAGTGTAACTCTGAATGTGAAGCATGTAGATAATGGTACAGTGTATATGAGATGAGGGAGAGGCGTGCAACACCATGAGGCTTGCTTGCTTTAGGTGGCATAGAGTAGATAGAAAAGTGTGGGCTGCTTTGAACATCACAGGGATGCCATTTTTTGTGGTTTCTGGTCTATGTCTGAGTTTCCCTGACCAAAAGACAACTTATTTCTCTTTGAAGTAAGACTGGATGTGAACTAGTGGATGTGCACATTAGATGTGGCAAGCTGACTCTCTGCTTCTCACCTTGACAATGTTCTGCTCTGATGTGCTGCACAGTGTGGATCATACAGTTTCATCAAGTACATGCTTCCCCAGGCTTGCAGCTTCTCCCAGAAACTATGTCTCATGAAAAGTTACTCATTCATGACATTTGAAACCTCTGATTACACATCCTCAATGAGCTCTACTTTTAGTCCCAGTTTGACAACTTTCAGCTTCTATCCTTTTCCCTAATAGCTTAGTTTTCTACTGCCAAACATCTCTTTGTACAGGTGTTTCTCGAATCTTCTTTTCGTTGAGATTAGGTTCTTGTGATTTCTCATTGGAAGAAATTATCCAGACCTCAAATAATTATTACAGACTTTTTTTTCATAGTCTTCTACACCTGGAAACATTCTCTTCAGAAAAGAGGAGAAGCGAGGAGCCAACACCCCAATCAGTACTGCTGCTTCCAGGAAATCACATTGTTTATACCTGGTATTTTTTCTTTTTGACTGCTGCGACACTGGGAGCTCTTGTGCTCTTAGTGACTCATCAGGTCTCCACAATTATTTTCTAAATCATTCTTTTCCAAGCATCGACCTACAATGATGACGTTCATTTTTGTTTCACACATGTATGACCTTGCCTTAAACTTTCTTGCAGCACCTGCTGTTCAGGTGAGCCTTAGTTTCCATGATCACATCACTCATGGCAGCTAACCTTACTAATTAGGATCTCAGTTGCTTTTGGCTCACCTACAAACTGTTGTGGCTAATGAAGATGTCAACTACTTTTAGCTGTCTGGTGCATCTTGTTGCTGACACTAGAAGTTACATTACATTGCTACAGCCTGGCTGACTCTTTGGAGCTCTGGAAAAGCACTGTACTTTGGAAGAGTATCCCACACTTGGGCTTTCTGGGGAGGGAGTTGCTGGACCTTTAACCATCTGTACACCTTTGAGGTACCGGAGTTCATGCTGAGATTGACAGAAGGATTCAGAGGCATCCTGATTTGCAGGCCCCTTTAGGTCCACAATTCCTGTGTTTCTGCCACTACTTTAGTAGTAATGTTTTATATCAAGTATGAGATTATATAGCAAATTATATGCACTAAATCAGTCACCATCATAGTTCTCTAACAAAGGCCGTCACGGATTTAGCCTGCCATTATTGTAAGAAATCGTGAAGATATTCAGGTACTTCTTAAAGGCTCTTTAATAGTGCTCAAGGGCAACAAGCTATGCCCTGGGCTCTGGCATGGCCAATGCTGCAGGCAGTCATAGGGGGTGATTCTCTGTGCACTTCCCCAGGGCAAGAAACCCTTTGCTGGGGGACCCAGGACTGATGCATTGAGGCAGCATCACATCAAGGGGCCCTTTTGCCTGTGCTCTAAAAACCCTCCCAAGCCCAGCCCATTTCACTAGTACTTGTGGTACTACACAGCACCTGGCTTGACAGACTGAAGTGACATCACGTTCACAAGGCTAATCCTGGAGTGCACCAGGATGATACCTTCCTCATCCACATGCTAGGTGGCCTATAAGGAGAGCACCTATGCTGCTAAGGCACTGCAACACGCTGCCCAGAGAGGTTGGTGTCGCAACTAGATGATCTCCAAGGGCCCCTCCCAACTGAACCATTTCCTACAAAAGAAACAGCAAATAACAATCAGGGGTTTGTCCTGCACAGGCTGCTGGGCCACCTCATCTAGAGCTCAAGATGTGCCAAGGGAGGGTTACACTATCAGGAAAAATGCCTTCACTGAAGGGTCGCCAAGCACCAGGCCAGGCTGCCCAGGGAAGTGCTGG
This sequence comes from Phoeniculus purpureus, assembly GCA_028565055.1. Lineage (NCBI taxonomy): Eukaryota > Metazoa > Chordata > Aves > Bucerotiformes > Phoeniculidae > Phoeniculus > Phoeniculus purpureus. The sequence goes on from JAOXOE010000506.1 coordinate 7,758,884, forward strand.
AGTCAGCAGTTAAGGGAAGCATTGAAAAAATGAGGACATGTACTGCTGAGGGACAAGATTCACAGGGGATCTGGCACTGCACGGTTAAGGATGGACTCCATGATCTTAGAGGTCTCCTCCAATCCAAATGATTCTGCACTTCTGGTAATCAAGGAATCCTTGTCACATAAAGAAATGTGGAAGCGCCCCACATTCCATCTCCTAGGAGACACACCAGGCCACTCCTGCAGACGTTGACCATGACACTGCCAGCGCTGTGTGGCTCCTGGGCTCCCCCAATGCCCTGGCTCCTGCACCTGTTGGCTTTCCCCAATCCCTTCACCACACCAGGTAAGGACTAAGCCTGATTCCAACAAGCCAGGCTCCACTTGGGGGAAATTCACGCTTCTCCTTCCCTTGGGCCTCTTTCTCCTCACTTTGCCTTATGTGCCCGTACGCCCCAGCTTGGGATGGGACCACCAGCATTTACTAGTGTCTCTCTTTCAGCCTTAACCAACCTCTTCCAGCAGCAGTGGCAGCCCTATGTGCCCCGTAACCAGTTATGGAATCCCTATCTGCCCTGGCACCTACCTCAGCACCTTTGCCATGCCCCAGCCTCTCGACTACCCATGGCTCCCCTGTCTCCTCCAGCCACCCAGGCAACACCAGCACAACCCACACCCCTGTCTCTGACAGCTGTGGCACCTGGCCATGGCCAGCGACAGCCATACAACACACCTTCTGCCAGTGGGGCAAAGCCTGCCCAGACACTCTGATCTACACATCATTTCCAAGTGCCTTCAGGCCATGTCTCACCTTTCACCTTCCTGCTCTGCACTGCCATCCGATGCACACAGCACATCACTCTACAGTGACCACTCCAGACACAAGCTCCCCACTCCCACACCAGTGCTCACGGCTGGCTCAGCGAGTGTCCCAGGAGGCTCCACCAACCCACTGCATCTGCTTTTCACCCTACAGGTCGAAAAAGGCCTTGGGATGAACGCCGGGTCAACATCCCAGCAAAGAGGGCCAAGATGGAGGCAGGGTCCTCCCACCTGGCAGAGATCATGCTGGCCACCCATGTCACCAGGGCTGATGCCATCAACCACTTCACTGGGGACATCAGCTTGGCCTCCGATGTCCCCATGGATGATGACAACTTCATTGGGGACATAAGTCTGGCCACTGATGTCCCCATGGAGGAGGCCTGATATGTTTTTACTTACTAGTTCTGGGATGGGAGTGTGGGATTAGGACCGTTTTGTTGTGAGCTACAAATAATGGTGG
>JAOXOE010000506.1:7769038-7795663 GCA_028565055.1 Phoeniculus purpureus
CCGCAAAAAAACCCCCAGAATTAAGGTTAGAAAAAAGGTACATTTTGGTGAACTTAAATGAGTTCCTGTTTTATGTGTGAACCGAGTCACTCAAACACCTAGCCCTGTTACTTGCCCACATAGGTGTGACAAGGCATTGCCAAATTCGCAATTACAAAGCCATTCCCATTCCCTCTGCCTGGAACCATAAACATCTCCCTGAACAATCAGTTCCCCTCAGACACCACTGTGGCAATTTGCTGATAGACCTCATCTCTGGATTATCCTGCTTGAGACTGGATCGTGGCTGACCCAAACACCGTGCACTATTTCCATTTAATTTACCCCAGTAACAGATTTCCCCAAAGACCCCTCTCTGGATGATGTTGTGTGTGTGCCAGCGATAGCCAGCTACAGAGACCCGGGGTTTTCTGTACAAACCCTGAAGTTTTCTGTAACACTATCAGCCGAGCAGGCTCAGCTGAGAATGAATTCAGCTACGCTTTCATCAAAATTGACTTTCAATATTAATCATGAACAGACCTCCTAAAGGTTTGTTCCCCTAGTGTCAAGGTAGGTAAAGATACTGCATCTGAATCAAGTTATTGTCCAATAAGCATTTTCATTAAACACACCAAGTGTTGATCCATCTCTAAAACGTTCTGAAATGGTTTGAGATTTGAGTTTTCAGCTTTTTCTAAAAATTACATATTAAAAGGCAAGGGACAAGTCAGAGCAGGTTTTTAAGGTGTTAAGCAAAAACAGCTGGAATTTTCCATTCAAGAATAATGACCTTTTATGAAAAAGAAGGCTTCAAATTTATGATTGTACCAATTTTTTTCTCATTTGCAGAAGTGTTGAGAAGTAAAAGCAAAAGTGATTCCTTTTCCTTTCTATTTCATTTTGTGCTACTATTCTATGCTTCTACCCTATTCTATGCCATCCTGTCCTATTCTATCCTATTTTTTTTCCTATCTCCTTTCTACCTCCATCCTATCCTATCCTCTTTGTATACTATCCTAGTCTATTCTATTTCTAGAAGTCAAAAAGCAGAGGTGAGTAAATTCTACTAACCTATCTTTACTTTCAGCCTCAGCAGTGTCATTTGTCAGTTAGAAGCAAGGTCAGGATTGCACCCACATTACCTCAGTTTGTACGACAAGTAACCAGGAAAACCACTGCTCTGCCTCCCTTTCCCTCCAGTTTCCAAAACCTGTCTTGAAAATGTTTAATAGCCCAAACTCTGCAAAACTGCTGAGCAAAATGGATGTTGTTTCTTAAACAGACTGTCATCAACCCATGATGAAAAAGGAGAGCCATAATAGCTGTTTTTAGATGGACGGCACCAGTTTCAGTGAAAAGTTATAAAAAACTAAACAAACAAAACAAAAACCAAAAGAAAGTTGTTTTCATCACTTTTCTTTCTATGCAGCTACAACAATCTACTCCATCTTTCCCTAAAAAATGAAAATAAATGAATCAGTGATGTCCAGCACTGAGGGTGGACTTTCTGTCAGACAGAGGAAATGTCCTGTAGGATCTGCAGACCAGCAGCTCCCACTCAGCAGTGACTTAGCTGACTGGGAAACTGCAACTCACACATTTATTCTCCTGACTTACTGGTTTGCTCTTCTGACTTCTCTTTGCAGCTTCTAGTCTGTGCATAGTCAACCTCTCTCTCAAAACTTCTCTTTTGAGAGAGATGTGAACATCACCTTAGCAGATGAACATCAGGTTTTCTTTCTTCTTACTTAGTCCCGTGCACTGCAATTTCATCCTCGCTATTTCTGCTCAACACTACACGCTTAGCAGAGGATTGAAAGGCTTGCAGTAATAGGCTCTAATCATAGAATCGTAGTTGCCTTTGAAAGATTACTGCTGCTTTATGTTTGGGAATACCAGCTCTGACAACACATGCCAACACCTAATCTGTACTTGAATCTTGTGGTGAGCTGACTTTGATAACCTTAACACTTGTAAAAAAACCCACCCAACCTCAAGCCCCTCATAAAAATCAGTTACCAAGCAATGTGAATAAAAACGCTGGAATCATACAATCATAGGGTTGGGGAGGGACCTCCAAAGGGCATCCAGTCCAACCCCATACAACAGGCAGGGCCATCAGTCCCCAGACCAGATTGCCCAGAGCCCCATCCAGCCTGACCTTGAATGGCTCCAGGGATGGGGCCTCCACCACCTCTGTAAGCAGCCTCTTCCAGGGATCCCCCACTCTCAGATTCAAGAACTTTTTCCTCCTGTCTAGCCTAAATCTACCCTTTCCCAGCTTAAAACCATGACCTCTCGTCCTAATGTCCACTTCCCTTGTGAACAGTCTTCTCCAGCCTTCTGACAGCCCCTTTCAGGTGCTGGAAAGTCATTATACGGTCCAGAGCCTCTAATATGAACAACCCCAACTCTCAGCCCGTCCCCATAGCAGAGGTGCTCTAGGCCTCTGAGCAGCCCTCAAGGCCTCCTCTGGACATGCTACAACACGTCCTCATCCTTCTTGTGTTGGGGGCTCCAGAGCTGGACACAGGCCTCCAGAGCACAGAGTATCTCTGCACCTTGAACTCTTAGTCTCTTTCTTTATCGTTGCAACTTCAAACAGGCATTCTGTGCTATTGATACGCAGTGTGGTCAGGAGAATCTCCCTGCAGCAGGAGTAATACGACTGAGGAAGACCCAATACTGAAATGCTGCTCTGGAGGTTTCGTGGGTATGGAATTAACAAGACAGAGCCCTGTCCACAGATTAACTATGAAAGTATTACCTGGCTCTAATGACAGGCTCTTGTTTTGCTAAATCAGTATAATGCAAACCAGAATAAAACCCTGGCTGTACACCCACTAAATATTATTTTTTCCACCAGAAACTAGAAGGGTTTAACGTGTTGATTTTTATATCCTGCTACAGTCCTTTAATAAAACCAGCCTGGAGTTTGGAGGGTTCAGCTATTGTATTTTAAAGGCATTAGTGTCCAGATTGTAAATTTGATCTTTTCTCCCCCTCTAAAGCCCTTAACTACAACAGTACAACAGAAAGAAAAGATCTAAAGTCTGCTTGTTAACCTAAACCTTGAAAAAATCACAGAATCACAGAACATTAATGAGTAGAAGGGAACTTGAAAGATCATCCAGTCCGATCCCCCTGCCACAGCAGGATCCCCTAGATCCAGTCATACAGGAACGTGGGCAGGAGGGTTTTAAATGTCTCCAGAGAAGGAGACTCCACAACCCCTCTGGGCAGCCCCTTCCAAGTGCTATGTCACCCTCACTGGGAAGAAGTTCCTTCTCATATTGATGTGGAACCTCCTTTGTTCCAGCTCACACACATTGCCCCTCATCCTATCACTGGATCCAACGGAGCAGAGCTTGGCTCCATCCTCCTGACCCCCACCCTTTCCAAATGTATCAACATTCATGGGGTCATGCCTCAGTCTCCTTTTTTCCAAGCTCAGGAGACCCAGCTGCCTCAGCCTTTCCTCATCAGGGAGATGTTCCACTTCATCATCTTTGTGGCTCTGTGCTGGACTCTCTCCAGCAGTTCCGTGTCCTTCTTGAACTGAGGGGCCCAGAACTGGACACAAACGCAGTTTTAAATATTCTACTATGTCTACAGTTCTGTATGTTCTACTACTACCATACTGGACAGCAGAACACACATCTAGTAGCTGACCGAGGCATCTAATGCAACAAAGCATTGAAATACATAATTTTAGTTGACCAAAGTTGACACCTTTGCTATCAACTAAAACAACCGAGAGCAAAACTGGACAGAAATAGCAATACTCCCTGCCCTAAGAACCCAAACAACCCAAAACACCACCACCATAAACCACCAAGCTTGTATGAAATTAATCCCAAGTCTGTACCCCCCCACAGAAGCCCCTGAAACTATTGCTTTTTTTCATAGCAATTAGAAACAAACAGAAAGTTCTGGCCTCCTGAATATGTGCCAGGAAAGCTGCTGTCATCTGCCAGAAAGTGAACTTAGAGCAGGGAAAAGGTGGCTTCAATAAGCCCAAGGAGGGAGCAGTAAAAGCAACAAAACTATTATGAACAGCCTGGTAGGTAGTAATTACAGCCATAAAACCATCGCTGTTTGCTCGCTCCTTTCTTCAGAGCTATCGTGGCAAAATAAACTGGGGAAAGGACGCTGAGATGGTTTTGAGGCTGTTTTATCATCTGAGCAGCTCTTTGTGTTTGACAGTTGTTAAGAATGAAACAGGAAAATGCTTTGATAAATGGGCAGTCTGCTCTGGGTTTTGAGGAAATATGAGAGAGACAACTTTATGTGCTGGGAAAAACAGAGTCAGTGTAATTTTCTCAGAGTACTGAATTTAGAAATGCTTCTTGAACAAATCAAACACTCCGTAACTAGGGGAGATTTATCTAAGTGAAACCAGTATTTGTATGAACACATCAGATGTCCCTACTAACTCCTGCCAGTCGCTCTGCTGTAAGCAGCTTCTCTGGGTCAGGGTACCTTAACATTTATAACTGAAAGTTAACCATCAATCCTGAAAAAAGCTGAAGATAAAACTGAACATCACAACAAGAAATCTAACGTTTGAAACCCACACAAGGTCAAGGAATACATATAACGCCATGCAGAGCTACAGAATGGGGGATGAGTGTCACTGGCCAGGTGGCCAACGGCATCCTGGCTTGAATCATCAACAGTGTGGATAACAGGACTACGGACATCATTCTCCCCCATTACTGGACACTGGGGAGGCCTGGGGCACTTCTGGGCCCTTCACTTCAAGAAAGAGATAGAGGGGCTGGAGCAGGTCCTGAGGAGCAACAAGGCTGGGGAAGGGAATGGAGGGAAAGGCTGATGAAGAGAGGCTGCGGGAACTGGGGGTGTTTAGCCTGGAGGAGACTCAGGGTGGGACCCCCTCCATCTCTCCAACTCCATGAAGGGTGGTTGCAGTCAGGTGGGAGTCAGGCTCTTCTCCCAGGCAACCAGCACCAGGAGGAGAGGGCAAGGCCTGAAGCTGCCAGGGAAGGGTTAGATTGGATATTAGGAAGCCTTCCCTCACAGAAAGGGTAGTCAGAGCCTGGAATGGACTCTCCATCCCTGGAGGTGTTGAAGGACAGCCTGGCTGTGGCCTTAGTGCTCTGGTCTGGCTGATGTGGTGATGTTAGGTCGTGTGCTACCCATAGGTCATTAGGGATCATCCAACCCCTAATGATCTGTGTAACACCTCACAGATGTGGTACGTTGAGTTTATCTATTCTGTCCTCAGTGCAGCCACAGAAGATATAAGGACTTAGATGTAAAGAGCCATTCACACAATGAAACACTCCATGAACCTTCAGTCATTACAACTGAGACACACCAAGGGCAGCATCAGCTCCTCAACCCAGGAAAGTCCTGATACTAAGTGCCAATGCAAAGGCATCTTGTACAGTCACTATATTTTTCTACCTTTCAAGGCAGAGGTGCCTGAGGACTTCAAGGCTCCTGCTCTGCATCCCTCCTCAGCTTGGCAGCACTGAGTTAGTGACTCTGAAGGGAAAAAAACCCCCTATTTTCTTATTTCACAAAGCCATTTTAAAGGACTACTCCTGTGAGTTTATTTCCCAGAGGCGTTGGGAAAGAGAAACATTAACATTTCCTAAATGAAGGTAAAGTAAACACATGAGTTGAGTCCCCATCTCTGGACGTGTTTAAAAGTCGCTTAGATGTAGTGTTGGGGGATCTGGTTTAGGGGTGAACTTGTAGATAGGTTTGATGGTTGGGCTTGATGATCTCAAGGGTCTTTACCAACCTGAATGATTCTATGATTTGTGATGTGTGGGGCTGAAAAGTAAGTGAAGTTCCTTATTAAGAAAAAATTAATGTACAGTTAACAATCTGATCAGATGCAAACAATCCTTGCATTCTTCCTGTCCTCATGTCACTTCAGAGTTCAATGCCACAACAGATGTTACTTGAAGTAGTAGCTGTACCCATAGCCAGGATCTTTCCCAGCCTTAGCTGAAGGCTGAGCTGGGCTTGAATGCTTTGCTTTTGGGAGTGGAGACCAAGAGGAGATTGAGAAATATGGTGTCTTCCAAGTCTCTGCTGAAGACTACTTCTAGTATTTTTCCTCTATTTTTGCTCATCACCAGCTAGATAATGACAAGAGAAACTATTTCCAATTAGTTTAACTACCAACTAGTCCGGTAACTCACGCCAGTCTGGTTCAGTAATGATATTACAGTCCAACACGTAGGTCACATTACCCCCAATTCCTATGGAGACTAGAATTCCTTGTGGAAAACTACTTTCTCTATTATCGCAGGACATGAATAAAATCTGGGATGTATCTAGTTCAATAATGGATTCAGTCAAGCAGAAAATCAACCCACACACAGTCTAGCCACTAATCCAATAAGTCGCAAATTTCTGCAACATGTCAGGTATCTGTTTCAATCAAACCAGCCAGGAGAAAAAATCCAGAGTGTTCTCATAGTGCTTGCCGAAAAGAGACTTTCACTGAGAAATGAAAGACCAGAGGCCTCCATAGCCATTCAGCGAGAACCTGGACAGGCTGCAGAGCTGGGCAGGGAGAACTTGAATTAAGTATAACAAGGGTAAGTGTAGAGTCTGGCATCTGGGCAAGAACAAGCCCAGGCACCAGTATAGGTTGGGGACTGAGCTGTTGGAGAGTACTGTAGGAGAAGGGACCTGGGGGTTCTGGTGGTCAGCAGGATGACCATGAGCCAGCAATATGCTCTTGTGGCCAAGATGGCCAACAGCATCCTGGGGTGCATCAGAAGGGGGGTTGGTTAGCGGATCGAGAGAGGTTTTTCTCCCCCTCTACTCACCGGTGAGACCACATCTGGGATACTGTGTCCAGTTCTGGGCTACTCAGTTCAAGAGGGACATGGAGCTGCTGGAGGGAGTCCAGCGTAGAGCAACAAAGATGATGAAGGAAGTGGAGCACCTCCCTGATGAGGAAAGGGTGAGCAAGCTAGGTCTCTTTAGCTTGGAGAAGAGGAGACTGAAGGGTGACCTCATTAATGTCTATAAATATTTGAAGGGTGGGTGCCAGGAGGATGGAGCCAGGCTCTTCTCAGTGCTATTTAGTGATAGGAAGAGGGGCAATGGGTGTAAGCTGGAACACAGGAGGTTCCACATAAATATCAGAAGGAACTTCTTCCCAGTGAGGGTGACAGAGCACTAGAACAGGCTGCCCAGGGGACTTGTGGAGTCTCCTTCTCTGGAGACATTTAAAACCTACCTGGCCATGTTCCTGTGTAACTTGGTCTAGGTGATCCAGCTGTGGCAGGTGGATTGGATTAGATGATCTTTTGAGTTTCCTTCCAATCCCTAATGATTCTATGATCTACTAAAAGGATACCAGGGATATCAAGGATATTCTCTTGTCTCTAATAATCCTTCAGGTAGGGCTGGATTTGCTCTGTGTGCCTCATGCCCATGTGCTGGACATATCCTCCAATGCATTTCCTAACCCTGGTGTGGGAAGCCTTAGCAATTATTGGAGGAGCTCTCTCTGGCAATTAATTCTACATGTGGGCTAAGCAAATTTAAGAAAATCCAGACCATGGAAATCCATATTATTTCCAACATCTTCCAGCTGTTTCCAGTCAATCACAGGACTTTAACACACTGTGAAAGCACCATGCTGCTGAGAACCTCTGATGCTGCAAAATATTTTCGGAAGGTGAAGAGCAAGAATCTAGCAGAAAGGACATACTCATTCCCCTAAGGAAAACCCAAAGTGAAGGCTAGCTATGCCTGATCTGTGTAATCTGCATACAAAGGGTATTAGGGTCCTGATCTTACAACTTTCCAACACACCCCAAGCCTACACTACAAGACTATTTTGTTTTGCCTGGAAACAATATAGAAGAAGGAGGAAACAAGCTAAAGCTGGTTTGTTTTCCATCTACTCATAAGTGGCCAGAGTTCCACAGCTCAGATACAGCTAAGGATGGCTATAAGGAAATTAAAGTATGGACAGGTGTAGGTTCCTCTAAGAAACTGACAATGGAATTTTACAACCAAGATGTTGTGTACAACTATGAGTATGATAATCAACAGTGCAAGGAACTCTCACATGAAGAGAAATAAAGCTAAAACAACAAAAATATCAAAAAATATCAGTAAGCAGACAAGATGGTAGGCACACTTACTCGTTTACACAGTAGATAAGGCACCAACTTCCCTCTCTCTGCGTTAGAAATACTTCTTTCCTTTTAGAAAGAAAAATAAGGATGTTATGAACAAAACAAAGAAATAAACCATAATTGAAATCGTCCATCTCTTACTGATTTATTTCTTGCCTTTCCAGGCCTAGCCTAGCTGGGTTGAAACGTCTTGGTATGATAAATGCATTCAGTCACCAGCGTGCCTGCCAGGTACTTCTGGGAGACGATGTGGTTATACACCGGCCAAACGTCAAGGTCCTTACGTTTTCAACGAGGTGTATTCATTGCGGAGGTCACGATTTTAACTACCTGGAGCACGTGTGTTTTCAAGAGAGGATTATGCATTTATAAGGGTTTTCAGCGTGATTTGCTCTCTCTTGTAATCAGCATTGCTAAGAGCTCTGCTAACGTAGAATGTATGAAAAATAATCTTTGTCTTCGGTCAAACTGAAAATGTAGTGTGCTTTGCCTCATGAAGTGGCTACAACTCAACATGCCAGGCATCAGCAGCCTTCAAGAATAAAAATAAAGCTGTTTTCAAAACTGCTTCCCCCACACTCAAACACAGTTAGAGCAAAGTGTAGTTTTCAATTTGCAGGGTAGAGACGCAGTAACCAATTGGAAGGCAGCGGCTGCCAGGAACATTTGGTGTCAATTATAGCAAGGCTGCAGAAAAGAATTAATTTTATATATATATGTAATTTTTTTAGAAAGAAACGAGTGCAATCTCACGTTTTCCTTGGGTTTGTCAGAAGTCAGGATTTCCTGCATTTTCTGTTCTGTCAAAAGGCAGTTTGTCCCGGCGAAACGTCAAGACGTCTTTATCTAAGTAATTGCCCCACTCGCATTCTCAGCAGACCAGAAAGTTGTACTATTTTCATGAGTAATAATGAGAATACTAGAATGTGATTATTGAATGCAGACATCTGAGGGACAGAAATTGTACAAGCTGAGGACAATTTTCCACTTCCACTTATTCAAATGGCTGCTGCTATTATTCCTGGAATTGTCCCACGGCTGCTGCTATTGGTGGCCACATAACCTCAGAGCCCAGCGCTGTCTTCATGCCATGAGTAACTTACTCATGAGTAGTCCCGCTAATTTGATTCTCCGTACTTCCAACATAGCTATACAGAGCAGAATCAGGCACCTATGATTTAACAGAAAACTTTCACGATGGGTAGGTAGGGGTGTTGTACTTTCGTTGAAAGTATTTTTTAGGCTGTAATAAAATATAGATGGACTGTAGTTTTCAGTTCATAAAGGAAACTAGTGCTCTCTAGGCTGAAAAAATGACCTCCAGTGAATAATAATGTCCTTGATTGCAGCTTCAGAACTTAAACCCCATAGGTTTTCACCTTTTTCAATCCCACAGGGCAATTCCTTTCCCCATAAACTAAAGCTCCAGCCCACATCAGCTTTATTACGTACCTTTAAAATGTCATTTTAGGCTAGAAATGTGCTAAGTGAATTTTAAATATGTTCTCTACCAATCATAAAAACTACATATAGACAATGTAAAGTGCAGAAATGGTGTCAGTCTGGGATAGAAAACAGCCACGGCTCTTCACAGACTGCTGGTTGAGTCAATCAAACCATTTTTGGTATCTCCAAAGAAAAGCAGTAGTTTTCCTTTTGGTCTGTGTTTGCGCCCCTAGCACATGGAGATTGCATCGCTCTCCCACAGCAACCACATCAGATTCTAAAGCATCCTGGGTCACCTCATCACACAGCTGGAAAGGAACCTCCTGGTGTCAACAAGGGCATGAAAGGATGTTCACAGAAGTCACTGGGGAATCATGGAATGTTCTAGGCTGGAAGGGACCTCTAGAGGTCATCTGGTCCAATCTCCCTACACAGGGACAACTCTACCTAGGTCAGGCTGCTCAGAGTCTCATCACGCCTGACCTTAAATGACTCCAGGGATGATGGGACCCCCCACCACCTCTCTGAGCAGCCTATTCCAGCGATCAACCACCCTCACATTGAAGAACTTTTTTCTAATATCCAGCCTAAATCTCTCTTTCCCCAGCTTGAACCCATTGCTCCTTGTCCTATCTGTGCAAACCCTGTTGAAAAGACTTTCCCCTGCCTTCAGGTAGGCTGCCCTCAGGTGCTGGAAGGTCAAAAGAAGGTCCCCCCAGAGCCTCCTTTTCTCCAGGCTGAACATTCCCAACTCTCTCAGCCTGTCCTCATAGGAGAGATACTCCATTCCCCTGATCATTTTAGTGGCCCTAGCACAAGTTTCCCTGCTAATGATGAAGTTCTACGGCCTGCCATTAGCAAACTCCAAGTAAACAACTTGGTATTGCAAAAAAACCCAACAAAACAACAAAACCAGCAACAAAAAAACCCAAACCAACCAACAACTAGCTTTCTTCAGCTGGTGTGGTCTCCTGTGTAAGTTTTGCAATCTTGTACCTTACCATAGCTATAAAAGGAGGCCCAGAACGTGATCTCATTTCCATCACATCTGGAACAATTCCATTGGAGTGACTAAAATTCCTCTCTTGTGCCTCCAGAACAACAGGCTGCAACTACTTCAAAAGCTGTTAGCCCAGCAAAGGTGGCAGGAATCCTTGCAGGATTGGTGGCAGGAATCCCATAGCACATGTGGCTAAAACCTGCCACCCCATGTTCCTCCCACGCAGTAGAGTTTTACCTACAGGAGCAGGGCATGAGCTCTTGCAGTTATGACAGATCCCAATTTCCCTCCACTGAAAGGCAGACAATTCCATTTTTAGATGCCTCATGGGTTGATTGTAAAGTATAAAGTTGATGAAGTCTGTAGCTCTTGCTCCTAGTTGTAAGGTGCTCAATATTAACGCAAAGCTTTACTATGCATTGAAAGCAACTGACAGCAACTTCCATCCCCTTTTTCCCCACCCCTCTCAGACAATACATTTGGCTTCTACAGTAATGACAGTAGCTTGGATTAGTAAGAGCAGTGTGACAAAAATTACTGCAAAGTATTTTGTTTTCAAAAGTCTCTACCATTTCCCTTAGAAGAAAATACCATTTTCTCTGATTATCAGGATTTCCACCACTTTCAAAATCAATTGCTGCTCTCATTTGGAAGGACAGCTCATAGGATACCTCACAGGATACACTGTCTCGCAGTTAAATTAGCATTAAAATCGCATTCCAGTCTTACTGGTACAAATCGAGTACAGCTGGTACAACTCATCATACAGTCACGGACTAGATGATCTTTCGAGGTCCCTTCCAAACCCTAATGTTCTGTGACTCTGTGATCTTGAGCTTAAGGCCACTATTTCTAAGGCAGTGTGGTCTGGACAATCAGGTAGTGAGGTGGATTGTGAACTGGCTGCAGGATAGAAGCCAGAGAGTAGTGGTCAATGGGACAGAGACTAGTTGGAGGCCTGTATCTAGTGGAGTCCTTTAAGGGTCTATACTGGGACCAGTACCATTCAATCTATTCATTAATGACTTGGATGAGGGATTTAGGGTGCAGTGTCAGAAAGTCTGCTGATGACACAAAGCTGGGAGTGGCTGACATCTCAACAGACTGTGCTGCCATTTAGCAGGACCTGGACAGGCTGGAGAGCTGGGTGAGGAGAAATTTAATGAACTATAACAAAGGCAAGTGTAGTGTCTTGCATCTGGGCAATAATAACCCCAGGTACCAGTATAGGTTGGGGACTGACCTGCTGGAGAGCAGTGTAGGAGAAAGGGACCTGGGACTCCCGGTGGACAGCAGGATGACCATGTACCCTTGTGGCCAAGAGAGCCAACAGCATCACCCAGTCGCAACCCCCTAGCGACACCTCTCATCAGACCAGGGTGCCCACAACCCCATCCAGCCTGGCCTTGGACACTTCCATTGGCAGGGGAGAGGAGGGCAGCGACAACGTCCCTGGCCAACCTGTTCCAGGGTCTCACACCCTCACAGGGAAGAAATTCTGCCTCATATCTCAGCTCAATCTCCTCTTTTTTAGCTTGAACCCATCAGAGTGATAATATGTGATTATTAGTGATACATAAATAACATCCTGAAGTACTCACAGCTCAACAGACAATCAGAGCTCTTCCAGTTCTGGTGTTCCAAACATCAGAAGGAAACAGAACTGTTAGAGCAAGTCCAGAGGAACCCACAATGATGATCCAAGGGATCATCCTTTGCTGTGAGGATAGGCTGAGGGAGCTGGGGTTGTTCAGCCAGCTGAATAATAAGGGGGATCTTACAGCTGCCTTCCAGTACCTGAAGGGAACCTACAGGAAGGCTGGAGAGCGACATTTCACAAGGGGATCTAGCAATAGGACAAGGGGAACCGGTTTTAAAATGAAGGAGAGTAGGTTCAGACTAGATCTGAAGAAGCAGTTTTTCAATGCAAGGGTGGAGAGACTGGAATCTATCGTCCAGAGGAGGCTGTGGCTGCCCCCCCGGGGGTGTTCAAGGCCAGGTTGGATTAGTCCACAAGCAACCAAGTCTGGTTGAGAGGTGTTGCTGCCCCTGGCAGGGGTTGGAGATGATCTTAAGGTTCCTTCCAACCTGAACTGGTCAGCTATTCTCTTCAGCTACTAATGCTGCAGTGAAGTGAAAAGCAAATGCAAGCCTACAACATCCCCTTCTCCTGCCCAAGGATAGCTAACACTGAATTATGGTTTAGGGACTTGTGAGAGATCTCACTCTGCGTTCTTCCAACAAAAAGGCAGAAACAACCTGGGCAGCTCCAGGAACTCTTGACTGTTTCAGAGTAGCCAACATTTTTCAAAGGATACTGCAGACATGAAGCCCAGGAGGTGAAGTAGTGTCTCCCCAGCATACTCCCGCTCCTGGTGCACATCCAGCTGATACACTTATCATGCCCAGTGCTGATGACCCACTCAGACATCAGGCAGAAGGTAATAGCAGACACTCGATTCTGATGAGCTGGAGGAAAAAAAGATTCTGGTAGTTTTTCTTGAATCTGAGTTCAGCCCAGATTCTGTACTCCTTCAACTTCTTCTAGTTCTAGGACATTTGGGTAGTAACAGAACTCTGAAAACTCTAGTTGCTTTCTTTAAGCACCTCTTTGTCTAATCCCAAGGAGTCAACTCACTTTCCAAGTGTTATCTAGTCCATGTGACAGCAACCAAATCCCACTCAGCTTTGCTTACAGTGCTGCCAAGCAAGAAGTTCCATGGGCAGCAGAAAGAAGGTCTCTGTGCCACATAAGCTGCAAGAACTTCTCTTGACCGGGTGGTCAAATCATGCTTCTGAGGATAAAGGAGGTTTTGTCGCTTTATGAACAAGATCTTTCTCTCCTCAGCAAGACCATTGCTGCTACCAGTGTCAGGGTAAGACAGACCGCTCTTTGTTTTTCCATGTCATCTGCATTTGATTCTCCTTCAGGCCTTTCAAACTCATATTCCAATTTTAACCAGCAATCAAGTCCTGCAGTTCAGGCTGTGCACACAAATGCTGAAATTAGTATCTCCATTATACAACCCCTTTTTCCCTGGGTACTGCAAAAATGAGATCTTGTTCATCACTGGGGCTCTCCTGAGGCCTCTTATCTACAGCTAGAAGTAACCGAGGCAAGAGATTACAGGAAGGAAGGCTGGGAATTGCAAAAAAGAACCTTTAGGAAGCTCTGCCCCAACACTGCTGAGTATGACTGGTCCATTTGGAGAGCAACATCTGAACTCACTAGTTCTGGCTCATTACACGCAAAGGCTGAAATGTTCTCAACTTACTGGTAATGAGACTGCAGCTCAGCCAGATGAGGATTACCCAAGCAGACACACCGCTCACCTCATGGCAGCTCACCGCAAACTAAGTGACAACCAGGTCAGTCAGATTTAAAGTAGAGTTTGGACTCAATTAATCTGTGACCACTTCTCACTTCCCCTGGAATTCAGACACAAACATCACTGCAGATGCTGTTTAACTCTTTACCTGGATAGGTCTTCACAAAGTTCATCTTGTTGAAGTCCTCTGAAATAAGAAATTCCTAGAAGCAAAGTAGAACTGTTAGAAGAGTAACAGAACCAATACTGAGACCTGTGAAGGAGTAGAAGATCTCAGTAAAACCTGGCAGCTTCCCAGACTGGAGCAGGGCATTCAGGCAGTAAATTAATTAGTCAACTGCATTTTTAACAACGAACATCCTTTCAGAATTGAGCTGGCTTAAGAGGGATTCTCAGGAGAAATAAGATCTCATCTGTCCCCAACAGAACAAACAAAACTATCTCAGGGTATTTAGAATCTCAGGGTATTTAGGACTTCAGTATCTGAGACTTCACAAGGGGTAGTTATTATTTTGACCTTATTTTCACAGAGAAAAGAAACCCTTAAAGCATCTGAGAGTCATGAGATTCCTCTCCTTTGCCAAGGAAAGAGAAGAGGAGCACAGATCCCCTTTCTGTTCTGTTCTATGTATCTGCTGCTCTTCAGGAGAGAGATTACAACAAGACAGAAGGAAAAACATCCCAGAAAGAAAAGAAACCAGTGTGTGGAGAAGACCCAGCAACTTACCATGATGGCCCCATTATCCTGGCCTACAAATATCCGCCTGCTGTCGTGGTGATAGGCCATGGCTGAGCACGGTGCTGCCAAAAGCAAGGGAGCACATTGAGGTTAGTGAAAGAGAACTTCACTGACTCCAAACCAAGAGCTGCTTCACATGAAGAAGCTCAACAGAAATTAGTGAAGCTGAGGAGTAAGCTGCTATGGTCACTGCCTGGGATGGCATGCAAAAATCAACTTCTGCCCCACAGGGCAACAGAGTCAGAGGAATACTGAGGTGCTGGAGCAGGTCCAGAGGAGCATCAAGGCTGGGGAGAGCCTGGAGGGAAAGACTGATAAGGAGAGGCTGAAGGAGCTGGCAGTGCTTAGCCTGGAGACGAGGTGACTCGGGGGACCTTCTTCCTCTCTACAATGCCCTGAAGGGAGGTTGTAGTGAGACAGTGGTCAGGCTCTTCTCCCAGACAACTAGCGCCGGGATGAGAGGGCAAGGCCTGAAGCTGCCAGGGGTGGGTTAGGTTGGGTGTTAGGAAGACCTTCCTCACAGAAAAGGTGATCAGAGCCTGCAATGTACTGCCCAGGGCAGTGGTAGAGTCCCCATCCCTGGAGGAGTTGGAGGACAGACTGGCTGTGGCCTTTAGTGCCCTGGTGTGGCTGATGTGATGATGTTAGGTCCTGGGCTGGGCTGGATGAGCACAGAGGGCTTTTCCAGCTTCAGTAATCCTGGGATTCACAAATTTCACACTCAGCCCAGCCAGCAGCAACCTGGTTATGCTGAGGAATGCCAGCTCATGAAAATGACCTCAAATGGAGTGACCAGAACAATCTACTTTACATCTGGGGCTGTCTCACTGATGAAGGTGACAGAAATACGTAACTGACGTCCCCTTCATATGGAATTGTGTCTTAACATCTGCAGCTCTGAGAAAACTCACGAGTTTGAGATGATGTTTTTTAGTAGAAAACCTGTAAATTGCTACTTTCAACTCTCTGAAATGAAATGCCACATGTAAAAAGCAGCAACAGCAAAACCACGATGAAGTGTCCTAATGAAAATCAGGCAAACAAAAAAGTTACTGTAGAATGTCCTCATTAAACATGCAATTGTAACTATGAGGAGGAAACAATGTTCGATACCTGTGTGACTTGGTCTAGGTGATCCTGCTGTGGCAGGGGGATTGGACTAGATGATCTTTCAAGGTCCCTTCCAATCCCTAATACTCTGTGATAAGGATTTCATCTCAGTTACTCCGTGTTTTACAATGATAAACTTTAAGGATGTTACCTGTCATAGTCTGTTGAGCCTCAGTGGACTTGCTTGCAAGTGGAAAATTGTGTCTTACACAAATGAAAATTAAAAGAAATAACTTTGGCGTATTTTTTCTGGATCCTGTTGCTCTCTCTTACTGCTCATTTAAAAACTTAAACATGAAAGGATGATAGACATTTTGCCAAGTTACTCTTTATATAAAATAATTCAATGGTTTCTTGAGAGCTAGAGAGAGAAGAGATGAGACAGAAGATGAGATGTAAAGCTAGATATTCAGGATTGAAAGCCTACAGTGTATCATTTGTTGTATGAAGGAAGTCTTTGTTCCTTACCTAACGTGGCAATGTGCACCTGCAGGCCTGTGACAGACTCTTAGCCCACCGTGTTGATACTAAAATGAAAGGAAATAAAGTGAATGAAGTATTGAATAGATTACACTTGGCCATGCCAACCAGAAGAGACAACAAGGTAGGTTATGTGTTTATACTTTTTAGTATGTTTCCCAGTTCTTTTTAAGTAGGATAAGAATTGTCTTGATTTGACATGTGAGCAGAATAATACAGGTAGTTGTAAATAAAAACTAAGCAAATCTGCCTTTTCTGGTGGGAGAGTGAGTTCAGGATTTTGTATGCTTTAGAAATACATTACACTGCAATAGTGATTGACAGCACTATAAAAACAATGGGTTTTCTCACCTATTTTATTGGGGTCTATTGTTGCATTAAATTCAGGAGCGGCTGCCTTTTATACCTGAGGGGGTAGTAGCACGTAAGAAACGCATGGAAGTAGACACACCCAAGAGGAAATTGGTAAGTGGCATCTCTTAATTAGGAAAGAAGCAGATGGATTTCAAATCTGCTATATTAGCCCACAGATTTTAAATTAGATG
Organism: Phoeniculus purpureus; assembly: GCA_028565055.1. Lineage (NCBI taxonomy): Eukaryota > Metazoa > Chordata > Aves > Bucerotiformes > Phoeniculidae > Phoeniculus > Phoeniculus purpureus. Next base: position 7,785,811 of record JAOXOE010000506.1, read on the forward strand.
GTATATAACGCTACATTTATCTTTGCAGGAGAGAGATATTGAACTGGAAATGGGAGATGATTACATTTTGGATCTTCAGAGTAAGTAATACAATAATCACGTTAAAGTTTGACCATTTCAGTCTTAAGGGAGAATACCTAAACTTGACATTTTTCACCTAAGTACCAGTGCACCATTTTATTGCAGACTATCCAGAACTTGTGATCTTCACTGACTGTATCTTGTTTCATGGTACTCCCTTGTTCCCTGTTAAAGCAGAGAACTTGGTCTGACAATTGGAGTGGGTGTTTTTTCGCTTCCATTTTATGTTGTACTGCCTCATCAATTCTTGATGCTTTCTTTGTTAAAAAAGTATCACTGTGGGAGAGGCAGCAAGTATTCTGTGGCAGCTGTGTAGCTGTTGCTTGGCAGCAGATCATGCCCTTCTTGAACAGTATTTGGTGGCAGGAAGGAGATTAGAAATCTTTAATATGTCAGAGATGATACCAAATTCTTGCCACTTAGGGACATTGCACCTTTTTCTTGAAACCATGATCCGAGTGTTGTTTTTCTGTTATTGAACATTCTGTGAAATTATTTTTGTTTCTTTATTAACTTGTGTTATCTTTTTAAGAATACTGGGACCTAATGAATTCATCTGAAAAATATGATAAGATACCAGAGATATGGGAAGGTCATAATATACTTGACTTCATTGATCCGGATATAATGAAAGTGAGTTTTCCATTATTCTTTTTAAACTTTTCTTGCCTCTTTATCCTTTTTTTTTTTTTTTTTACTGAGAATTACTGTATTTGTAAATTAAAACTCATATGTCATAAGAGCAAGTCCTTTTACATTGTTTGCACTTGCCACGGGAAAATATATGGTTTTCTGAATGATCCAGGACAGAATTTCAGAAGAGCAGAGAATTGCTTTACCTTGCTAGAGTAATGGTGATCTTATCTTTTCCATATGAGGTTTGCAGAAGTTACACTTCTTCATTCTTTGACTACAGCCAGAGAAATGCAGACTATTCCTAATAATATGAGATATCACCCACCAATTGTATGTCTGCTGGAGTATGGTGTCGAAGGAAATGGACTAAACTGTAAATTTATAATCATTTAATACAAGAAGCACTGTTCTTGCTGGTTGTTAAGGAGAAGTAATGACTGCAGACTAAAGAGCCTGCTGCTTATGCAGTTGGGTTCATCTGAATTGCTGGTGTTTCAGACTCACATAAAATATAGAAAGGGTTTTTTTTCCGTTTCTGGAAATGGCAGAGGTAACACAATTCAGAGCAAAGAATATCTGCATTCATGCAGTGAACAGCTTTGGGACAGTCACACAAATACAGCCAAACTATAATGTGATGTGATCAGAGAGGTCTGTAATAGTGTGCCGCAGAGGTTCTCTTTCACCAGCGGCCAAGTAATGTCATTCCTCCTCTGAAGGGTTTGCATGCTGTCATGGCCCTGGGCCATGCAAAAATGTAGTGTTGAGGGTTGTAGGTCAAGGATTTCACAAGTGTCTTGATTTTTGTTTCATCTTTTCAAAATCTAAGAAACTGGAAGAATTAGAGAAAGAAGAAGAGCTCAGAGAAGCTGCTGGAGAATATGATAGTGAACCAGAAAGTGAAGATGAAGAAATGATGGAAATCCGACAGTTGGCGAAACAGATACGAGAAAAGAAGAAACTGAAAATCCTGCAGTCAAAGGAAAAAGATATTCATGGTCCAAGGATGCCTAGAACAGCTAAAAAGGCAAGTAGAGAATGTATGTTGTAACAAAGTCATGATTTTATATAATAAATTTATGAGAATGTAAGGCTGTATCAGATAGAGGAACTGACAAATTTTCTCGTTTGGTGCTCTCACTTGCTACTTTGCTCTTCCCTCTGTCCTCCTAGGAGTTCTGGTCACTACTTAGTTGTGGAGGCCAAACCAAATGAGTGATAGTAGCCCTTTTTGTTTTGTGTCACAAAAGATTTTGAAAAATGCAGTTCAGCCCATTTAGTTGTGCAGCTGCATTGGATATTTTTGCTGTTGTTGTTTGCTTCTTTTAAATTTGAATAACTAAAAGAATTACATAATTTAAAATCACAGTAATGAAATCTGCTATTGAACCCTCTTTGTGCTGGAAAAGAAATGATGTTTCTTTTTAGAAGGTTTTAAATTCCAAAATATCTTTTGACCAGTCCAGGACAATGGCAGAGTAATAAACTGATGACATTTAGTGAAAATTTATGTTGCTGATTATGCAGCTGATATTTCTTGCCTTCCCCATAGTGTGTACCTTTTGGGAGACAAGGAAACATTTCTGACAAGTACCTCTCTGTCACCTTCCCCCTAAAAAGACAAACTGTTTGAAAGATCCTTAGGGTATGCTGGGACATCACAATCTTTTGAAGAAGGTCTTGGGGTGAAAAGAATGAAGTTGTAAAAAATGGAATGTGCAGTTTTGGCTTTCATTATCTTCTTGTGGAATGTCCCACAGGTATAAATATTTAGTGAATATAATGGGCTTATGGTGGAATAGTAAGAAAAGAAATAAGGTACAACCATACTTTTTTGAAAGAAACATGTTGTCTAAACTGTTCTTTCACAGGTCCAGCGGAAGGTGCTAGAGAAAGAAATGACTGATCTTGGCCTTGACATGACTAACAAAGATGATGTAAGTTTTTGCTAATGAAACACAGTGTTTATCTGGAAGAGATATCTTATCTCTACACAGCTCATTAATTCTGTGAGTTGTAATTGAGGTTTTTGAGGGCAGCTGGCATCTCTGGGTGTGAGGCAGCTAAAATAATTCAAACATTTACCTTTGGGAGACAGTTCTCTTTATCAGAAATTAAGAAGAACCCCATTTTGTACATAAAATCGTATTGTGGCTGTCTTGATTCTGAAACCTGACATTATTTAATAAAAGAAGTTTGGTAGGAAGCAAGGACTGTCAGCGTTACACCTATGAATTGTCCTTCTCAGAGCTGACATGCCATGTTGATTTAGGATCACTGAGATCTCAGTAAGGAGGAATTTAGTACTTAATGCTGTAGGGTGATAAGCTTTTGTGTCTGAAATTTTTTGTGGCTTTCTCCTGTAAACAGAACTCTAAACTGGGTGGCTTTCTTCATTGCTTGTTTGCCATTGCAAAATTGCTGTAGTGTTGCTATCCATTAATTGGCTGATGTCTTTTTATCCATTACTTATGCATCTACTCAGAAAAGAATCAGAAAAGGGGAGTTAAGAATTGTTAAAAGAATGTGCTGATATTCCCAAAAATGTGTTATGGTAGGACAGAAAGGCAGCGACAAAGAGTCAACAAGGTCTTTATGTTACTATAAAATAACCAATATAGGGTATCACAGCACTCCACTCCTGGCATTTTGTATTAGTCTAGTTAGAAATGGAGTGTGTCTGAGGTGGTTTAATGACTAAAGTGATGCTTTGCATTTCAGGCACATTATGTGAGAAGGTCCCGTAGTGTTACAAGGAAACGCAAACGTGAGGAGTCTGAAACCCGTACATCTCTGGCCCGCAGTCGCAGCTCCTCCCGTCCACCACGGGATGTTTCTGGCCTTCGTGATGAGAAGGTTTGTTATTTACCTTTATAGCAGTTAAAACAGTATGATTGTGCTTAATTCTGCTTCTGGGAAAACTCATTCTGGGCTGGTTATGTTTGTGCAGAGTTGATAGGGTTAATGCCCTATGTATTTAATTTCTGTGTTACAGTCATCTAGCTTAGCAGTTTTGTGAAAGGTAAAGCTAGTTACCCAAGTTACTGAGGAAGGTCCTCCTAACATGTTTGTTTTTTAAATAGATGGTGAAGAAGGTCAAGATCATGGCAAAGAAAGCTCAAAGGAAAATGAATCGCCTGGGCAGGAAAGGAGAGGCGGACAGACACATCTTTGACTTGAAGCCTAAACATCTGCTGGCTGGAAAAAGAAAATTGGGTAAAACTCAGAGAAGATAAGCAGTCTTCTGAACTAAAACAAATTAAACCCAAGATTTTAAAGACTATTTTCCAGTTCTGTTTTCTTTCTTAGTCATGTAGCTTGTGTTTCTGGGTAAGATACCTGAAACTCAGAAAGTTTTGATACCTTTATCTTGCAGTACTAAGCAATATGACAAGAAATTGGTATCAGTGGCAGAAAACACTTCTAAGTAGGTAGTAGAAACACTTCATTCTATGGCTTTACTCCTGACTTTCATGTGGCAGCAAAGCTTTTCAAGTTCTGTGTCAAACTATATTTGAAGTGAGGTTCAATGTGAAATACTGGTTAAAGAAGCTACCATCAGAATTAAAAACACCTAGGTTCCTCAGGCCCCACAGCAGAATGGACCTGTATGTTAACTCTTTGATGTATGGCAAAGTGCTGAGTTTACACTGTAGGTGAAGCCTGAAGTTGATGGTGTAGTAAGAAGATGACAAGTACCACACAAAGCATTCCTGCACCAAACCAGCTTTTGAATGAATGGGAGAAAAGCTGCCAGTTTATTTACTGAGCTAAATGGTGACTGAAACTGGAGGCTCTTGCACTCTGTCAGCATTTCTAACTAGCTGAAATGAACACCTGCTATAAGCCCATAAATGTCAGTCTTTAGTTTTGGAGTTCAAGCAGTTTGAGTTTTTCAGGACCATAGAAAAACTTACAGTCCATGTTGTGGGAAAAAAAACTTGTAGCAAGATGCATAGTTTTTCAGAGGATAGAGAAGAGCTGTTAATGCATGTACATCTCCAAAGGCAGACAACTGGCTTTGTAAGAAAGGTAACACATTTTGTGTAACCATGATTTTTTATTAAGAGATCTCCATTACTTTGTTGTCAAGTAACCACAAAAAGGTTGTGAGGGAAAAAGCCCAACCGACCCCCAATGTTTATTATTTAAAACTGACAAACTACAGCACCTAAGTGTAGAACTCAGCCCGCACCAACCGCACAACTTAAGTTTTTCTGTGTATGGTTCATTACAGAGTATAGTAGCTGAAGATACTTGCTTTCTGCATTCAAAGTCATCCAGATTACTTTGTTTTTAATTCAGGCAACTAAGTCTTCTCAGTATCAATGCAGAACCTTGATCTGTAATCATTATTTTAGAAGGTACAGTCATGTACAGCTGGGAAGGTACCAGCAAACCCCAGTGGGCCCTTGTTTGCACATATAGTTACAGCAGCCTGGGCACACGCAGGCTCGGGATCTGCCCTATCCCGCCAGCTAATGAGGAAAGGGGATCCCAGACGTTACCATTACCCATTCTACACGAGATTAAGCTTAACATGCCCAACAGGAACAGGGCTGTGAGGGAAGATGAGGTGAAGAGAAGAAAAAAAAATTACTATAGCCAGCTCTGCATAAATTATTTGTTAAACATGCTCCTGGTGGACCAATGTTCTGCACTCGAGTCACAGGTTACAACAGTGTTAAGGAGACAGCACATCACTGTACCCTTCAGCTTCTCTTGACCCAGCTGTTTACATTCGGTGTATTTTTTCATGATCAACAAATTTGTTCAAGTTCGATAAGTTATCCCACCACTTAAAAAGAAATGTCTCTGCAATTAGTTTGAACCATGGAGTTATCTTAATTTCATTCTTGGAGGCTTTGTCCAAGAGCTGCTTCAGTTCCTTCTGGGTTACATAGCAGTGGCTTTGAATCTCATTAGGGTCAGGATTCAGTGTTACATCTTTCTGTACAAATAAGATATAGTCAATCTCGTGTTCACCCCAGATCCCATCAGACTTGGCCTTGTAGTGAATTCGTGTCAGATAGGAGATTTCTTCCGGAGTCACCTACAACCAAAACACTTGTCAAAACTGTTGCCAAACCAGAACAACTGCCAGCTCCCTAAGAGGAGCATTTTCCCCTCAAGTGTACAATCATGATGCACTTCTTGACAAAGAATTGCTATGAAAAATATTTCTATTGCACTTTGACAGCACAAACTATACAGCATTTCTCTAGTCAGACTCACCCTATACATATTTTGAGTGGGTTTCCTTTATACCACAAATTTTAGATAATGATTAGATACCGAAGCACTGATAAATGCTTGCACCTACCCCTGACCTCTCAAAGAAGAGACCTGGCACCTGCTGAAAGCCAAAGTCAGAACTTTGTACTGGCACACCCAGGATCTGTGCCAGCTGCAGACAAGTGTACTGCTTCCCAGTAGCAGGCTGTGTCTCATGACTGAAATGTAACTGGTTACAAAATGTGGAAAGGTATTTCAACCACAGGCACAATTCAAGTCAGTTTTGCCCTGCTCTCTCTGCACTCTCCAGTGGCCACCAAAAAGGAGGTACTAAAGTGGGCTGCATTCTCTGCATCTCCCAAGTTAAAATCCTATTTAGGTTCCAGGCTAACTGTCTGGTAGAAGCAGTTAGGCTGTAAACCAGCAAACATTAGGAAGAATTACAGTTTTTCCCTCCTTTCTTTACCTGCTCCATGGGAATCCCCAACTCTGCTTTCAGTCGTCTCTGTGCTGCTCTCCTGACACCAATGGCATTGTTTTCTTCCAGTTCTAGTGGATGGCTTAGAGGGTGACTGCAACAAGTGTTGGTATAACAATCTGCAAGAAGTTAATTTCAGTATGTTTTTGACGTGTTTAAAGCATTGCAAACAAAACAACCAAAACAGCAACAATAAAACCCTCCAGAGTTGGGGGACAGTCATTCAGCTCATCACAGCTTTGCTTGTTTTATACAGAAGTGTCAGGGAGGGAGGAGGCTATGTTAGTCTTACTTTTCTTGCTCTGTTTTGCAGTAAGATCTGCCTGTACCAAGTACTGCTTTGAACATTAGTCTTTTGATATATATGAAGATGGGCATTCTTACATCCAAGACAGCATATGGAGAGCACTTGTTTATCCTGCAAACACTAGTTAATCTGGGGAGTTTATATGCAACAGAATATTGGAAATTAACTCTGATTGGCCAACCTTTTAGAGGCTAGCTCAAAAGCATTTAAAATGGAGTCAGACTGCCCACAAACTACACTTGAGCATTTAGATTAATTAGTGGTCAAGGGAAAAAAAACCCACAACCCTAAAGATTGCCTTGGAAGATAAAAGGTCTTTCTTCCCTGAGTTGACGATGGTTAGAAATTCTCTCCATTTGCATTTGATAGCAACAGTTCAAGAGTCTTCTAAAAATTAAGCACTATGTGTTTTGGTCACAGTGTCTCACTTCTTCCACAGTGAAAAATGCATTTGTTAAGACATAACACTGATAAGGGTCAGCACATCTCACTCAAACACGGCACAGCTGCTTCCAAGCAGCAGGGCTCAGCTTTACATCAACTACAATGTCTTCACAAATACAATTAAATCTCTTCAGCTACCAGAACAACTGCATCAACTCCACTAACTAGATCTTGCAGCAGAGAAGGTAAGCAACACACTCACTGTATGTGCATAAGCAGGCACAAACTCAGGGAGCACTCCTTTCCCAAGAGTAATTCTCCTAGTCAGTTGCTGTTCCCATTATCTTACTTAATCCCTGAAAGTGAGCTCATCTCTAACTCTTAGAAGTGTCTCATCTTCAAATAGGTATATTCTAATAATTTAGACTAAGTTACACTACACAATTAGACTGGGACTTTTTAAAAACAATGATATAAATAAAACATTGTTTATAAATACAATGTGTTTCAGTACTAACCTGGAAATGTAATTTTTGCATTTGACCTCTGCTGCAGCAGCAGTTTATTTTCTGTATTAAATAAGAAAACACTGAAAGCTCGGTGCAGTAAACCTAAAAAAAAAAAAACAAACACACACCACAAAACACAGAGCTCTTTAAGAAGAGAAAAAAAATGTGGGAAGATAGAGTTTAGGGGCTTAAAATGCCCTAATTTTTAAGCAATGTAAACTTAGAATTTGCACAAGTAATAAAGATTTGATTAAAAACCTCCAAAGTTATTGATTAGGCTTCTCTGTCATGTAGGCTGCAACTAGAAAAGTGCAAAGAACAACACTGCCAGAGATTTCTACCAGGCTTGCCCTGTTCATCCTGCTGCAGCAGCATATTTCAGCAAGCTGCTAGGAAGGACTCAGCCTCCACAAATTCACTAAATTCACCACAGAGATGACTCAAAACCCCCTAAAAATTGTATGGAATTTCACAAAAATGCAAAAGTACAAGTACTGTTTGCAGAACAACAACAATAAAAAAACCTTTCCTATTAGCAGTATTTGAAGTAGAACTGTGCGAATTATTTCAGAAGCAGTGTCACTTCTACTTGAACAACACTTAGCAAAGAAGCAAGAAGCATTCTTGAGAAAAGGCTACACAGAATCAGGTACCTATAAAAGAAAAACTATTTTGTAATCTAAATGTGATTCAACAGTATTTATCAAGATACATAGCTTATATCTGCAACCACACATTTCTCCTTTGCTACAGCCTCCCACAGTGCAGTCTTTTTAAAACTGGGTATTTTATACTGAAGGAGGAAGGGGATGTGGGAAAGTACTTGCTCTGGTTTGATCAGCTGCCACCTAAACTTCAGGTTTTAATTTAATCATGACTATACTCCTGAAAATATTCAAATAAACCAAATTATTAAATAAGAAGGTAAGCAAGCTGTACCTTTATCAATGTTTTTATTCAAGTGACAGTTCTTCTTGGTATCTGCTCCAATCTTATTATCATTCTCATCAATCAGGATGCACATCTCTGCCAAGAGCTGCACCTGCTGCTCATCCAGGTGATCTGTGTCCACCTCAGGCATCGTGATGGCAGCACACGGTCTGCTGAGTAAAAAACTGCCAGAAAAGAGTCATTCAGTTACAAAACATCCCTACGGTTCTGTGCAGAGAGTGAGAAATAATCATCTCGGCTGCGTCCCCCAACATTGTGTAAACCGTGTGCCTACTGTGTCTTTGGGGTTTGTATGATTTCACAGCTCTGACACTTCCTGCCCACAATTCACATCACAGAGCAACACTTAGTAGTCGCTTCAGATCTTCCCGGTTCTTCGAAAGCCCAATTCTACCTACAATCCAGACCAGGCACCGCCCTGCCCGACTCCACATCCTAAGCTTACAGTCATTCTGTGGACCGTGTCTCCCCGCATCAGTCAGGACCAACAATCGGGGCCCCCCTGACACGGACAGCCAGCCTGAGACATTTCCAAGACCCCCCCTCAAGTGCCGGCGCCGCGGTCCCCCCCGCCCGACTACTTCGGCGCTCCCACCTCCCGCAGCCGTCACCCTCTCGGCCGCTCGCCCTCTCACCGCTCGGCGCGGGCCGTTCTCCCCTCCGCGGGCCGCTGACACCCCTGAGTGTCGGCGGTTCCGCCGCCGCGCGCGGTAACAGCCCGGCGCAGCACGCGCCACATCGCGTGTCCGCCCGCGGCCGCCAATGGCAGCGCTATGAGACACCGGCGTCACCGCATCGCCCGATCGCTCCACCGCTGCGCCGGCGGCCCGGAAGGCGAGAATAGCAGTGACGGACAGGAATGGCTTCGGAAGCGGCCAACCGCAACTCAGCTAAGAAGGAGCTTTAACCAATAGGAAGACGGGATAACGGCGGTCCAGCCAATAAAAAACCGGGGCGGGCCCGACTGTTTCCCTTAGGCGTGGTCGTTGTCGTGTGGGAGCAGCGTTCCGGAGTGTCGTCGGGCACCCTCCAGCGACGAGGTGTTATCGAGGTCTGGTGGCGGACGTTTTTCTTTGCCCGAAGGATAGATTCGCTTGAATGCTAGAATGGGGGGCTATATAAGGAAGCTGCCCGCACAGCTAGAGATCTGGTTAGGAAAGCCAAGGCACAGTTTGAATTGAACCTAGTCAGGGAAGTCAAAGGGAACACCAAGAATTTCTACAGGTATATGAATGGTCAAAAGAAGACTAGGGAAGGTGTGGGCCCCCTCAG
>JAOXOE010000506.1:7796393-7825700 GCA_028565055.1 Phoeniculus purpureus
GCATCTTCCTTGGCACAATGACACAGGCCTGGGTACCTCCACCACCAAAGACCAACGTATGGGTGACTCTGGCCAACATGATGGGACAGGACTCCATATGCTTGGAAAAAGTGTCTCCTGAACATCTGTTGACCACATGCCCAGTTGGTGTCCCGGTGGGTGCCTGGCCTGTGCCATAAGCACTCAGCAGCATGATACGAGGAAATGCAGTGGACAGTTGGGATATCTGGACCTCTTAGTTGGGACTCAATTGACTGAAGCCTCAGAAGCTGGAGTTGTTTGGGTCAATATGAATGGACTACTGCCTGTATTTTAACTGTTCAGGACAAAATTAAAGGCTTGGTGGGTGAACACCACTCTGCCTGTTTATAAAACTGTAACTGTCTGGTGTAACTGTATCTCCCCAAAGGTGTCTCAATCCAGTAATGCCCCAATTGCCTTGCCTCAAGGAGTGTTTTTAATGTGTGGGAATTGTGCATGGCCTGGAACCATCTTGCACATCAAAGGAGGGCAATTCACATCAGCCTAGGGCAATTAACATTGCTAACACCTAATACTTCCACCACACTGGACCTACAAAGGAAATCCCACAAAGAGAAGTGGTTTGTGCATGCATTTGAACAAGATTGTAATAATAATGTGGAGTTTTGGGGCGCAGGGTTGAGAGGTGCAGGGAGTTTATATTCCAACATAGGAACACCTGCAGCTTTAACCATGTTATCGAGAATGGGTTGCTGACTTGCTAAGCAAACAAATCATCCTCCAGAGGCTTTAAATTGCATTATTATTAGATGCTGATTCAGTGTGACACATGATGCTGCAAAATAGGGTTGCTATAAGATTTTTTGCTGTTAGCACAAGGACACAGATATGAGGATTTTAAGGGAATGTGTTGTAGGAATTTATCAGAATACCTAAGACCATCCAGGTGCTGAAAGATGGTGTTGAAAAATTGCAAGTGAATGATGGTGTGGACTGGTTTACAAAGTTGTTCCAGAGGTGGGGCTTGCCAGGACGGTTATTAATCCTGGTAAGATTGGACTGTTGGTTTTAGTTATAGTGGTATTTGTGTTACTCACATTGCCCTGTGTTGTCAGTTTGTTGCAAAGGGTGCTGCAACAGACTGTGAGGACAATTTTTGTAACATAAATACAAAAAGGGGGAATGGGGGGGGGGTGCTACGGTGAGTCTGTAGTCCCTTTGTCTGAAGCAGAAGAGTTTGACCTGGGATAGATTAAAGACCATTTTTCCTGGTCCTATTGCTTGCCACCATGGAGAAGAGGCTGCTATTCCCCTCCTTGCTCCAACCTCCTTTCAGGTAGTTGTAGAGAGCAATAAGGTCTCTCCTCAGACTCCTTTTCTCCAGGCTAAACTACCCCAGTTCATACTGTTGCTCCCCTCAGCAACAGTGCTTTAGACCCTTCACCAACCTTGTTGCCAGTCTTTGGACACACTCCAGCACCTCAATGTCCTTCATGTAGTTAGTGGCTCAGAACTGAACATTATTCAAGGTGCAGCCTCACCAGTGCTGAGTACAGGGGGAGAATCACTTCCCTGCTTCTGCTGGTCACACTGTTTCTAATACAAGCTAGGATGCCATTTGTCTTCTTGGCCACTTGGGCCCACTGTTGGCTGATACTCAGCCAAATACCAACACCCTCAGGTCCTTTTCTGATGTGCAGCTTTCCAATCATACATCTCCAAGTCTATAGTCTACCATACGGTTCTTATGACCTCAAGTGTTCGACCTGGCACTTGGCCCATAAATCAACCTCATAAAATTAACCTGGGCCCATTTATCCAGCCTGTCTGGATCTTTCTGTACAACCTCCCTACCCTCCAGCAGATCAACACACCTACCCATTTTGGTGTCATCTGCAAACTTACGAAAGGTGCACTCAGTTCCCTCAGCCAGAGTGTCCTTATCAGTCACAGCTCTGCAGAAAATATTTTCCACCTGGGTGCAGAATAAACAGCCTGGAATTGGAAGGTAAACAGCTCCCAGTCCTAATTCATCTGCTGTTGTTTACTTGACCTTTCTTAAAAGGTTTCAGAGGAGACAGATGGCTTTGCAGTAAAAATGAAATACATACATGCTAAAGATATAAGTAGAATGTTTTAGTTGCATTTAGTTTTGCAATCTCAAGCATGATAGAAAGAGCGCTATGATGGATGGCTTCCAAATGTTTCTGTATAGCATAAGGTAGTGATTAATGATATAGTAAACTGCTCTTCTAGGAAGGAGTTATTTGAAGTTTTCTTATTTGAAGGAATAAATAACCCTTGAGTCCTTCTCTCCCTTCTATCTTTTTTTATTTTTCCTTTGTTTTCATTTGAGCTCTGGACAGGAGATTCTTCTTTTCCTGCTTAGAAATTCTTAATTTATGAGATTCAACATTTTGCATTTCTTCAGGGAAAAAAACCCCACACTCACCTCTGTATTGCCCTGTGCTGCTAGAGAGTGATCTGCTTCAGAGAAAACCCAACTGCGGATCCTTGTGCTCTTGCTGGACTTTTTTTCTTTTGTGTTTATAGCTGAAACTGAAGTTATTTTGGATGGATAAAGGGCCTTAAAAATGGGTAGTTAGGAAGTAACTATCTGAGGATTAGAGCTGTGACTTGGGTAGGATGTCTGAGATCACTGCAATTGCACCAACTGTAGAGAATTCAAAGCATCAGTCAGTGGCCTTGGTGAGATTGTGCTCAGATTTCCTCCCAGGTGACTCTATTCTACCTCTTCTCCATCTTGTTTTGCCTGTTGTGTCTCCCCCCTTTTCCTTTCTTTAAAGCAATTTAACTACTCATTTTGCTGCTTTCCTTTATCCTTTTGGTAGGTTTGAGGGAGGGGAAAGTCTTGACCAGTTAGGTTGGTTATTGTTTTCAATGCCCTCCAGTAATCAAACAGATACCAGTAAAAAAGTAAAACACACCATTGTTGTCAGTGTTAATTCAGCTGCAATTAAGATGTGACTGCACAGAAGGAAATAGAAAGGAAAAAGATCAAAGAGAATGGCAGGCGTACCCATCACTGGGAAGCACATGAAAAGAAAATATAATATTTCCATCCCTCTCTCCAAGGCACATGTTCTTCTGGCCTTTTCACAGACCTCTTCTGAGGCTGTTAGATAGTGTGCAGAAAGAACGAACATAATTAGGCCTCTTTTGACTTTCAAAATCTGCTAGAACGAATAAGAATTTTAGGTGAAGGTTTCTTCTAAGTGCTAATCAGTAAAGGAATTAATCACATTTCAATTATGTGTTGTAAGCTTGAAAGCAAGCGGCACCCTTGCACAATGTAGCGGTCAGCTTTGATTCACGTTGACTACGTGAAACATGAGGCACAGTAGAAAAGTCATAGTTTAGGATTGAAAAGACTTTAAAGATCATCTCATTCCGATCCCCCCTGCCATGGGTAGTGACACCTCTCATTAGCCAAGGTTGCTCAAAGTTCCATACAACCTGGTCTTGAACACTTCCAGAGAGAGGGTATCCACAATCTGCAGGCAGGGCAACCTGTTCCAGTGCCTCATCACTCATAATGAGGAATTTCTTCCTATAATCTAATTTAAATCTGCCCTCTTTCAGATTTACTTCCTAGTAATAAGTCCCTCTCCAGCTTTCCTGTAGCTCCCTTCAGGTACTGGACGGCTGCTATAAAGTCCTCCTGGAGCCTTCTTATCTCCAGGCTGAAAAACTACTCCCTTAGCCATCCTCATAGCCCTCCAGCCCTCTGATCATCCATATGACCATCCTCTGGACTCACTCCAACAGTTCCACGTCCTTCTTATATTGAGAGCTCCAGAACTGGACACAGTACAGTGAGGTGAGGTCTCACAAGAGCAGAGGGGGACAGTTGGCTCCCTTGACCTGCTACACTTGATGCAGCCCAGGATACAGTTGGCCTTTTAGGCTGCTCTTGCACTTTGCCGGCTCACATCAACCAATACCCCCAAGTCATTCTCAGGGCTGGTCTCAATCCAGTCATCACCCATCATGTGTGTGTGCTGGGGACCACCCCGACCCAAGTGCAGGACTTTGCACTTGGACTTGTCGAGCCTCATGCAGTTCACAGGGACCCAGTTCTCAGCCTGTCAGGGTCCCTCTGGACCCGGATTGGGTATTCCCACACTTTCTCTGTTACAAAGTAATTCCAGTGGTGTTTCAGGGCAGGTCCCACGTCCCTTGTCACTCCGTAGCGGTCCCCGCAGGCAGCAGTTAGGGCGAAGCACAACTCAGCATTGAAGGGACCCCCAGGCGGGGTCGCCTGAGCCCCGCCGATGCCCCTTCGAGTCGGTTCCTGCGCTCGCAGTGCACTGCCGGCACGGACCGAGAGCTCCGGTAACAACGTGCCAGGGCTTGCAGTGTCCGCCCCACACAAGCCGTCCAGTGTGGGTCCCGAGCTGCAGGCAGCACCCCCTCCCCTGACAGCCGCCCCCCGCCCGCTATAGTGGCTTCCGCCCGCTGCCGGATGTGGCCGCGCGGGCTGCTCACGGCGGAGGCGTCGCTGCTGGAGCGCGGGGCCGGGCTCGCCGCTGCTGTCGCTGCCCCTCCCGTCCTCCGCTTCTCCTTCTCCTTTTCGTTCTCCCCTCGCTGGCTGTGGCCTTGCCCCTTCCCGCCCGCCGCCCCGGCTGTGGCTGACAGGTGAGTGCGGGGCTGCGCCGCCCCCTGCCCCGCTCCCCAAGGCGGGGCGCAGACCCTCCGCCATCTTCCCGCCCGCCGCCGGCCGTGGCTACCTTGAAGGGTTGCGGCCCGGCTCGGCTCGGCCCGACGTGGGGGTGCCGCGGACGAGGAGGAAGGGCTGGGTCAGGGGTCCCGGAGGAGTCGACTACGGGCGCTGTCTGCACCAGGCCTGGGGCTCACAGCGGGTCCTGCCCCGCACCCCTTCCCAGCCGTCTTGTGCCCTCGTATTCCTGCGGGAAAGGGCTCGCTCATTCCTTCTTAAAAATCAGAATAGGCCAAAATAAGCCCTTCTCTATCTTCTCCTGTGTGGCGGTGGTTTTTAAAACAAAACATGTTACCGTTCGCATCCCAAGGCGATAGGGCTGGCTCCAGATATGCAGGAGCCCTTGGTTGCTGTTTGTGTGCTACAGAGGACAGGCCGGGTGTAGTAGTTCATCACCTTGCAGACTGAGTTCTGATGCTGATACAGGTCGAGATCCAGTGAACGTGAAATGCTCAGATTCCCTCAAGTGGGGCACAACTGCATGCAGAAGGGAGATGCTGCTCGGCGGTGGGACAGGGTAGATTTGGCCTCTGGCAGTTACAGCATGACATGCGAGCACTGAGATAGGTAAAAGTTATGTCTGTAAACAGCCATTTGCAGTCTTTGGCTGTTTTTCCTGAGCTAAAAATGGTTAAAACAAATTTGAGGAAAGAGTCAATATGATTAATGTTTTCAGAGATTGAGTAGATATTGGTTTCCCATTGTATCAGGAAATTAAATTAAATAGTGTTTAACAAAGACAAGGAAGGCTTTTACAAGTCAAGCCTTGCCTTCTGTTTGTGTTTTTATCCCTCTTGTTACATCTTCCAGCTTGCCAAAGTTTGTTTCATTATAACGTTTTAAAGTATGCCTTATATAACAGTAATCCATGGAAGATTTGCATAAAGGACTGGTGGAGCAGCTTCTTTATAGTGATTCAGTGTGGTGTCATTGAGTACACCTTGAAATTATACAAATGTCTATTGTTCAGTCACCCATTTTGCAACATCACAACAGTATTGTTCTCCTTAAGCAAATTTCAGACACTGTTTTCTGTGCAAGCCTGCTGTTACTGTTTCTTACGTGATACTTTTGAAAATGAGCAGGTAACTTCAAGAATCCTCAAGTATGTTTTCCAATGAGTGGTTTACATTAGATAAGATCTTGTGTGTGCATGTGTGTCGGCCCTAGTGTCTTTCAACATCGATGTTGTGGACTCTTGTTTTGAGAAAAGGTGGCTGCATCAAACCTTGCAGTTCAAGGCAGAGGCCACTGTAATTTTTTTTTAATGCTAGTTCATGGGTACATTTGTGCCTAGACTGGTTTTATCATGTTAAATCTAAAGATACCTCTTTCTAAGAGAAGAATGTCTCTCTAACACAGGCATGGCCTCCGGTTGTCTTTCTTTGTATTTAGGATCCTTGTTTAAAGGATGCAGTCTCTAATATGGACTGAAATGCTTGAGGTTGAGAGATGCTTGAGAGAAGCATTGTGAGTATGGTGGCAGTGTCTTAAAAGAAGAGTTTGCTTCTATAAAATGCAGAAGTTGTAAGCCAGAATTGGCATATGTCAAGTAAGTAGTTAAATGGTATTGCATATTACATGTTTGAGATGAGATTTGGATTGGTTTACATCATGGAATTTTTTTTGGAGCTAAGACCAGTCTTGTGAGGAGCTTCGGCTGGAGGCCACCACTTCAAGCCTCTGTGGGGAGAATTTGTCAGTACCCTACATGTGACCACACAGGAATGGACAAGAGTCAGAATGGTCTCCTTACAAGCTGCAGTTATTTGTTATTTTCCCTGCCTCCAGTAATACCTACTATTTTGAGACTTTGTATTTCAAGATGGTAGGACTGGCAACTTGCAGAGGTGGTACACTTACTGTTGGAATATTTAGTAGTTCTCTGTGGTAGGCCATGTGAGGAAATGCTTTGGGAATGTGCTATACGAAGGTTATTTATTTATGCTTCAGAAAAGCTTGCTAAATGTATTATGGTTAGTGTCAGAGTTACTTTATTTTGTTAATGTCTTAAACAGTAAAAGATGCAAATTTTTTATCCAGTAATACATTCCCAAATGAAGAACAGTGATGTTAGAGAGGTCACTTTGCTTGTCTAAGAGCAAGATTCTATTGTACTAATAGAAATTTATGTAGTACATCTGTAATAAGTAACTAAATACTATTTGTTTAGAGATTGGCAGAGTAAGATTCTGGCCTCTGAATGTGGTTCAGGGCTTCCTTAAGCAAGTACCTGGTTAAACCACCTTTGCTCTTGAACTTCCTTAGGATTCCTTACCCTAAAGTCTTGTATCTGTATACCTGTGCGTGCACGTAGACCTATACCAGGCTGTTAAGGGATTGTTAATAGAGGAATGGGAGCTAAAATGTCTGTGATACAGCTAAGGGAACTTAATCTTCAAACATATTATAGGATATATCTAGCAGTAAGTAATTTAGCATGACTTAATGCTGTCTGTTGAACTCTTCAGTAGAAATGCCAGCTAATTAATACAGACTAATTAAACAATATACATGGTGTATACTCACAGGTAACTAACTAGTGTTAAAGATTAAGTACCCTGGACCCTTGGAACTAGTTGAAACAGTGAGATAGATGGCATAGATCTCAATGTATAGTGGTATGCTTTAAGGACATCAGCAATTTCACTTAACAGATCTTGGTCTGATGATGATTGTTGGACCCTGGTTTCTTCTATATGCTAATAAATAATAATCTAAGTTTGATAACTATAGTTGTTTAGTATTAGTTAAAAAAGACTGTGGTTGAGAGTATCTTTGTGCTTTAGCAGCCTGCTTGGTTGCTTAGGTCTGAACTGCATTTTGGTGTGATTGCAGCATTTGCTGACATAGTTGAATTAGCAAGATCAAAGCTTGCCAGCAGCAAAACTGGGCTGGCTTACCCTTGGAGGTAGGTGTTAGATGCTTCCTCAGAGTAGCTACTTACTAATATGTAAATGCTTTAATCATTGATTTCCAGCAGTGTAACATACTTAAAATTCATTGGTGCAGCTTCCTGACTATGCTTTCTGTTAAAGGGAGGTTGTCACGTTTTCAGTGGTGGATGCTTCTTCCTTTCAGAGTTTGAAAGTATGCTACACTGAATTTATATGAAAAAGTAATGGAGTGGATTTCATAGGGTTTGAGCACACTTATCAATGGTTTGAGCGCAATCTGTGATGATCTAGAGTGGTTTTTTTTCCTAAATATTTATCTTTAGCAAAACAACTAGTCTTACAAACAAGTGTGTTGAGCCTGATCTTTCTCAGGTGTGCTGTGTTCTTTGGGCTTACACCGAATTACTGGCACTTGAATGTACAGCATCCTTGAAATTGTTCACTGCAGACCTAAAATGGAACTTTTACTCCCTTAAATTTGATTTCTTTAAATATTCATAGAAAATTTTAGTGGCATATGTTGATACTTAAATTCCCTTAACTCATGAGTCATGGTGTCAGAGTGAGTTCTATGAATTAAGAAAGTAGTAACTGTAATAATTATCTTCTCTTTCCCCTTTCCCTCCTCACTTTGTGGAATAAAACCCAACAAACCAACCCAAACCTGTGTTGTATCTTTACTGTTGCACAGGACAAAGATTACTATGGTAAAAATACTTTGTTTCTTATGTTATGAACCCTGAAATTTTGCTCTAAAGCATGTTTAGAGCAAAATGAGAGACCTGAAACTGAAAGAGTTAAGAGCACAAACAGATGCAGTCAATTTGTTTTTATAGAGGGGGTTTTTTGGTGGTTTTCTGTTTGGGGTTTTTTTTTTTGACACAATCCTTTAAACAGTAAACATTACTACTACTAAACTCTGAATAAAATGGAGAAGGGAGGTGTTGGGTAAGGGATATTGCTGAAACTTACTTGCTTTCCCTTCACAGACTTGTGTTCTCTTAAATGAACAAAAAAGGAAATGCAATACTGTAGCCTTTCTGTCTGTGCTCTGACTCTTCTTGAAACAGATTTTATCCCTTCCCCCATACCCCAGGAATTCTTTCCTTTCAGCAGTCTTCTTATTCTGTGTTTAAGAGTACAAGTAGGCAAGTAGAGTTAGTTGACTGCTTCAGTGAATGTTTAAGTTTAGTAAGATCAGCATGTGTGCTTTTGGTGCCATTTCTCTGTTGTAGCTGAATGAAAACAATAATTGGTTATGCATTTGCTCTTTACTGTTAATCAGATAAATTATTTCCTGTGACTGAACACATGGTAAAATCTGTTACAGAAAGGTAGGTGGCAGAACTTTAATTTAGCACACTGTAAAATGTGCTGTCAGTTTAATTAAACAGCATAACTGAACTAACAATGTACTTTTGCCCTTAGAAAGTAGTAATCACCTGTAGTCTAGATATTTTCTAGGACATCTTTTTCTTCCTGACTTCTGCCAACTGTCTTCATCAGAAATTCATTCAGTACCATTCCCTTGAGGCTGTGTGAAGATCATTATACCAATGAAGCAGTTTCCAAAATGATTGAACAGAATAGTTCAGTATGCCTCGTAAGTTTACTTGTTAGTAATACAGGACTTGGGAACTGCCACCCTTAATGAATACAAATTAATAATACAACACTTTCTCCCGTTTTCTGTTGTATGCATCTGGGTTTTTTTAAATTTCCTTGGAAAATCCTTTCATTCTGCCCTGTTTTCCCTCCACTCTTGATTGCTAGTTTTTAGCTTTTGCAAATTCAGCTTCCTCTGATTAGAGAAACAAGAGTCCCATACTTGATGTTTTTTCATACTACTGCAGAATTATTAAATAGAAGGAAAGTTAATTTAGTGAATCTGTCTTTTCTGAATCTATTTGTAGCCCTTAAAAGTTGTGATTAACTGCATCTGGCTAACAAATATAATATTTCATTCTGAAGCCTTTTTTTCTTAATTTGAATGGGTTTTGTTTAGCCTTGACTTTTGTTGATGTTTCCCCTCAGCCCCCTTTTCTGTCATCTGGTGTGTTCTAACTACAGAAGTTTCAAAAATGTGAAAGACTTTGGTTTGTGTACTACTGACTGTTTCACTAATCAATATTTAATATGGTTTTCATAGGATATGTAACATGACACTGATATTCTGGACAGGTAATTTTCATTGTTTGAAAACCTTACATAATAAGGGGGTATCAGGTAACTGCTAGAAATGAGCACCTTATTTATTTGGTTGTTTTAGCATAATATTGCCAAGGATCTGTTTTGTGAAATCCATTCTTGAAAAACCCATAGCTGCATACTGTTGCAGCTCACATTAGAATAGTTTTGAAATTGTCAAAGCAAAGTTAATATTTAAAGGGACACTGTCACTCTTTAAAATAGAATTTACGTCCTTATTCTAAAAAAAATCATTGATTGCCACTCCCTTACTGAGAGTTTGTAAGACTATTTGGTGGAGTTTGGAACACTCTTAAAGGCAGGGAAGCCAGTACCCTTCGGCTTCTCCTTCCTGTCCTCTGTATGTTCATGCCTGCTTGTTGCCTCTTAGGTTGCAGCTTTGCAATGGCTGTGTGCTTCCTCTCGCAGAGCCTGGGGAGGAGCTGCATGCTTGCTCTCTCCAGAACGGTGCATGAGTGATGGTGGTCATGCTGGTGCATGAGGAGAGTGCAGTTACTGTCAGTGACACTGGCTGCAGGTGAAGTGCTGCTACCAAATAGATACAATAATGAAGGGATTTCTTACCAGTCTTTTCTGTTTGCTTATGAGCTGTGAAAGTGACACTTCTGTGGAGATAATGTGAGAATTTCACTGTGTAAGAATGTAACGTCATGCATTCGACTGTGTCCCTTTAAATACTACATGCTAGAGTATATGGCTGCCAAATCTGTACATACTGATAATGAGTGCTGCAGCTGATTCACTTGAGGGAAGGGATGCCATCCAGGAGTACCTTGACAGGCTGAAGAGGTGGGACCATGTGAACCTCATGAAGTTCAGCCATATCCTGCACCTTAGTTTGGGGCAATCTCTACTATCAGTACAGACTGGGGGATGGATGAATTGAGAGCAGCCCTGTGGAGAAGGACTTGGGGATGTTGGTTGTTGTGTTTAAGCTCACCCAGCTGGTGGTAAACATCATGCAGCTGCTTGCTCAATCCTACTCCCTCTGGTCAGGTGGGGAGAGGAAATACTACTTGAAGTTGGAGGCAAAGGACAGGGAGGGCTTACTCTCCAGTTAAGCTCACGTGCAAAAGACAGACTTAACAAAACAAAATAAATTGAATTTAAACAAGAGTTCACCAACTGAATCAGTAGAACAATGATAAATACAAATGGGTCTTAAAAAACATCTTTTCACTCTTCCCATCTTCTTGGGTTTAGCTCTGCTACCTCCTCCCTCACAGGAGCATAGGGAAAGCAGAAAATGGGGATCACAGTCAGTCCTAGTCCATTTCACATTGTTTCTGCCACTCCTTCCTCCTCAGGGGGAAAACACCTCACAATCTTCTATTACTGCATTGTGGCATCTGTCCCACAGAAGACAATTCTCTTTGAACTTCTACCAGTGTAAGTCTCTTCTGCAGGCTGTGATTATCCCTGCGATGAACTGCTTCAGTGTGGACTTCCCTCAAGAATCATGGTCCCCTGTTCAGCATGAAGTCCTTCAGAGGCTGTGAGTGGGATCCTGCTGCATTGCTGTTCTCTGAGGGCTGCAGGTGCTCAGCCTGCCACCTCACCATGGACCAAAGTGGAGTGGCTGCTCTGGCGTGCCTTCCAGGCATGCCTTCTCTTGTTCTGATCCTCTCTCAAAGAATGCCCAAAAGAACTCGTGCGTCAGATTTTTCCACCTCTTAAATATTTGATCACAGAGATGCTGATTGACTTGGCCTTTGTCAGAGATGGGTCTGACTTGGATCCAGGGCAGCTTCTCAAAAGTTTCTTAGAGAAGCCTTGTCAGGAATCCCTTCCTTCACTAGCAGAACCTTACCAGACACAAAATGCAAACCCACCAGTGCATAAAAAGTGGGACATGAGGCAGCAACGTGCTCTTGCAGCCCAAAAAGCCAGTTGTAGCCAATGGTACAACAAAGACGCAAACCTGTTGCAGTGGGTCCAGAGAAAGGCCATGACAATGATCAGAGGCCTGAAGCACTGCTGATATGAAGAAAGATTCTGAGAGTTGGACTTGTTTAGCATGGAGGAGTGTTGGGGGAGACCTCATTGTGGCCTTTCAGTACTTAAAAGGGGCCTCTAAAAGGGACTGAAACTTTATACCATGACCTGTAGTGCCAGGACAAGGTGTGATAGTTTTAAGCTAGGAGAGGGTAGGTTGAGATTAGATACAAGGATTTAGCTAAAGACATCTCTGCTGATTGCTGAGGAGGTTGGTGTAGATGACCTTTAAAGGTCCTTTCCAACCTAAAACATTCTATGATTTTATGAATCCAGAGAAGAATATTTTTTCCTGGTGAAGCCCTCTAAATTGAAGTAGTTTGTCAGTAGGGGGCAAATGGAAGTTAACATGGAAGTAAAACAATACCTGGTGAGGCATAAACTGTATTAATATCTCTCTGGATAACTACAGCTCAGGAGCCGTATCTGGCAGGAAATCAGAAATGATGTTCTTAATGGTCATTGAATGAAATGGTGTTATCCGATTTGTGTGATTGTATGTAACTGTATGTATCAGTACAAAGCGGTTTAACGCATCTATGTGTGCGCACACGAACTTTGGAGCTTCAAGACTTAAGAAGTAATCAACACTGCATTGAAAGACAGGTTTCCAAGGGAGACGAGAGGAGAATATATGATCAGGATCTCATGGGATTTGGAAAGAAACAGGAATGTGGTGAATACCTCTTCCTAATTCTTGACCATTATGTCCAAGAACAAGAAGGTGCTTAAGTGAAACCAGAAAATTTGTAATAACTTACTTCTGGGGATGGGCTTTTAAAGCTATTAAAATTTCAGTCCAGTCTTTCTGTGATAGAGGAATATAGCCACAGTGAAAAAAAGAAATCTAATCAGATAAAAAACTACCCAGTGGTAGATCTTTATCTTCTTTCTTCTTTAATTTTTGAATATACCTAATTAGTTACTACTGATTAATCACACATAGAGAGCTCTGATGGGATTAGGTGCAGGGTCCAGCGGAAATGAACTAAATTGTTTCAGTGCAGTTCAAGACACTGGTGCAACTAGAAGTTTTTTTTAGGTTCACTGTGTAATTCGGGTCACATTACTGGAACTTAGGTGTTACAAAAGCTAATTAGAATACCAAGGTTTTTTTAATTAGAAGGTTTACAGATGGATGGACATCAAATCCTTAACTAAATCGAATCTTGTTTTGATATAAATTTATATACGTTTACATACTGAATTTTTGTGGAATAAAACCCAAAGGAAATTTACAGCAGTTTTTATTTATGGTGCATACTGTGTTTTTAGTAAGGTATGCTTTTCCTTGGCTTTATGACATGTTAAAAAGCTGAAAATACCACATAAAAACCACCAAACTGGTTAAAGCCTGGTCTTGTTAGCAATGCTGGTGCTCATTCCTAGCTTAAGATATGATGTGTTGGTGGATCTTAAATTGGAAGTGGCCCTGGGTTTGGTTTAAATTTTCTTTGATCCACTTAATTAACAGGAAGCTTAGTTGCCTTGTTAGCTTTGCCAACTCTGCTCTCCTATTTCTCTGCAGACTGTTGCAGCTATTTTAAGTTGTAATTTTTCTTTCAGAAATAATTTATGCTGGAGAATGAACTTTTACTCTGTTCTCGATGTTCACAATTGAAAAATTTTGAGTAATCATAAAACATTTGAAGTGTTTTAAGAAGTGGTACCCTATGAAAAAATTAATTTATGTTGAATATCAGGTTTAAATTCAAAAATTTACAAATCCAGCAATTAAATGTTTGTAAAACTAAGATTTTGATAGTAAAGAACACATACTTTACATTCATTTAGGAAATCAAACATAATTTGATTCTTCTTAAACAGGAGAAAGCAGTAGATCATGCATGACAACGTTAATTGGTGATACTGTCAGGTTTTTTTAGGGATATTAAAATACATATTTGGCTTCCAAAAGGTGTCAAAAATTACCAACAGCCTGTTAAGTCAGGTGTACATATGCTCTTCTCGTAAGTTCATGGTCATTTTTACTATCAAGACAGTGAAAACCGTGAGCCATCAAAAATGGTGGAAAGTATTTTTCATATTTTCTGTCATTGAAATTGAATTCTGCTTATGTGTAAACAAGCACATCTATTAAATTTTGTATACTATTGCTTAATGTTGCATAATACATTGATAACCTGACAGTGTCCCTAAATTATCATGTCTGTTTGCTTTCATTTTCCAGCTGGGTTTTAATTTTGCATGCATTTCAGTGAAATCTAGTATGCATAATAGTTGTTTCCTGGAAGCATTTTGGGGCTGTGTCTGCTAGTGTTCTCCAAAATGAGCAAGGTAGTGGAATTTCTTTTCCTTTTGTGAGGGTTTCTTACTTAATGTGTAAGTGATACACAAGTGATTTGACTTTATTTGGGTGTATGTGTTATGTGTTTTTGACCTTAATGTTATTTGAAGAATACCTGCAAGTAATTTGGATCCCTTCTCACTGACAATCCAAACAACTCCAAAATCTCATAGCACTAAACATTTCTGTTTTGAGACAAAAACATTTTAACCCCTGGTTAGTCTGGCAAGGCAATCTGTAATGTGTAATGCTTCTGCTTAGTTTATCATAGGAGCCTCAGTGAAGCTGTTTTTTTGAAGTAATGCCAATAGAAAGTGGAAGTTGTGCATCTGCTCGCCAAGCAAAGCAGAAACGTAAATCACACAGCCTTTCAATCCGAAGAACCAACAGTTCTGAGCAAGAACGGGCAGGACTGCAGAGAGACATGTTGGAAGGGCAGGTAAGATAATACTGTGCTGCTTGGGTAACTTCTGTAACCTTTTTGTGAGCAGTGTTTTCTATGTGGAGAAATTAAATGATGAAATATGTCTAGTAATGCTGCAGGAACAGCAGACTTTCTTGCTTGTAAATAGTGACTGTCTTTGGAAACTATTGACTTGCATGTTGACAGTGGTTCCATTTGTATTCAGCTCTGTGGGGCTATTTATTTGCTTTTGTGTGTTGAATGGTAAAACCATGAAGAAAGAATCAACCTATTTATTTTGCTGCATCTTTACCTCCCCATAAAATTGAAGACTGATTCTTGATTTTATAAATTTGAATTTGGAATAGTAGTAACCCAGGAATACAGATAAAGCAAAATGTTTTGTTATTATGACCCTGATAGGGCAGGCATGGGTAGAAGTGCCTTTCTGCTTTCCTTTTTTTGTAAGGTAAGCAAATATTGCCTGCTTAACAAAGTGTGAGCTAACTTCAGTTTTTGTTTGTAATTTGTGGGTTTTGTTTTGGGTTGTTTTTTAAAAAATTTTTCCCAAGTGAAGGTGTGGTCTTCTGTGTATTAAACATGGGAAAAACCAACAATCACAAGCGACAGGAGTTTTGTTAATCCGTCAGTCTGTGAATGGGACACAATCTGGAGCTGTTTGGAGTGTTTCACTCAACAGTATTGAGATTAACTGTAGGTAAAGTTCCTGTAGGAACTGCCAAATATAAGTGAACGCCAGTTTGAAAGCAATTTATTGTCAAATTGATTGTGCAGGCCTGACAAAGATGGTGCAAAACTTGATATTTATCAGATAGGTCGTTTGACCCACTGTATTCTAGCACTGTTTGACTGCAGACAACCTCGTTTTCGTAACTGTTTGGGTAATTCTGAAAGGAAAATTCACTTTTCTGAGTGTTGTGCCATATTTTTAAAATTTATGTGAATGGAATTTATTATTCAATAAATTATGATGTTAGTTTTCTAGTAGCTCACAGAGCCTAAATGGTGCTTCTAATTGTCTAGCAGTTGGAGAGTATGTGGATAGAAAATTGTTGATGCATTTGGACTATTATAGCCTTACTTCAGGAAATGAGCGAAGGGTGGCTGAGGGGTCAGGACATGCTGCCACTTCTGTGTAGCTGTCCTGGTTTGCACCATAACAGAACTAATTCTGTTCAGTGATTTACTTTTCAGCTCAGTCTCTCAAAGTAACTGCACTTTCTGAAGTCAAAAGTGTATTTTGCCCAGAGAAGTGGTAGATGCCCCCTCCCTTGACACACTTAAAGCTTTCATTTGATGGGGCTCTGACCAACCTTGTCTAGCTGCTCACTGCAAGACTGTAGATTAAATGACGTTTAATGATGTCTTCCAACCCTAACCATTCAATGTTTTTATGATTTTGAAGACAGTGTCTGTGTCTGAAAGTGGTAATGCTTGATGTTATCACAATGATAACACAGTTACTACCAAGGATTGTTGTGTAGAAAAGCTCTTACTTATACTTTCTCCTCTGAAAACCAAGCTCACTGCTAGTAAGGAGCAGACAGGACAGGTGACCCCAAACTGACCAACAAGATGTCTTAAGTACATCATATTGGATATAAAGCTGAGGGGCCGTAAGAGTCAAGCTGTTCTTCAGAAGACTCTGTTCTGCTTTTGATCTCAAGCTATGCATTCTCAAATCTAGTTCCATGGTCCAGCTCCTGCATCTGATTCCAATCTACCACTGACTAGTCTGGCACTTCCCCAGCACCTGCCCACAGCATCGGTAAAATTAGGGTTAGGTTAAGGACCTAATTGCCATTAGAGGGCCTGGGTTCATCATGGATTTGCATGTATTTTATTTAGTTATTATTTTCATTATGACTCTTTTAGTTTTCTGATTCATAAGTCTCTCCCATATTCCCTTTCTCTTCCCTTTTTGGGTAGTGAGAGGCATTAGTAAAAAGTGTCTGTCAGTCCTAACCTTGACACTGTCAGAAGTTTAAGCTATTGTAGTATCTCTTAGCAAACTCTCTAATTCTATTCTGCTTTAATATGTAAATGTTTTAAGTATTTTATGTGTAATATTATTCTACTTTGTTGACCTTTAACCTTGAACAGCCAGTGGCAGATCCTAATGACACAAACAGATAGCATTATTGCATGGTATTTTACTAAGCTAATTTAAATAATAAGCTGACTTTGAAGAGAGGATGAGAAGGGTTTGTGGTTTACTGCGCTGGTTGAGATTTGCTTATGCCTTCAGGATCTGAGAAGTGGATTGAAAAACTTCCTGCATCTCCTTTTCTGTTTTGATGTTGTAGGATAACTTAAGTTTCTTTAATAATTGAATGGGAAATAATTATTCCAACTTTAAACACTACTAAAAGAAACACTAATTTGTATAGTATTCTTGTGTAATCAATTTTATTCAATTTTGGTTGTAGTTTGCTCCTGTTTCACGTGCTGTTTCAGCACAGTGCTAGATCTTAAAGTAGTGGTGAAACTGGTATAAAACTGAATTACACGCAAAACAGATCTCTCGTTCTTCTGTGTAAAATTGATATTTGGAAATGACTTACAAAATCGTGATCGTGGTAGGCTTTTTGATGGTTTCTGAAGACAATCACCTTGACTGTGTGTATCAAAACGTGATCGAATTCTAGTTGTTTAGATGTTGAGTGGGTTGAAGGTGCATGCTGCCCTCTGATGGTGGTTTGCACACGGTTCTCCTTATTCAGTTAGTTTAGAGGAATAAAACTTAATTTATTTAGGTTTGGGTTTGCCAGAATGCTTAAGAACAAAACACGTCTTAATCTTCCTTAAATTTGTATTGAATATTGAAGTTCACTTGAATCTGAGTGGTGTTCTGTGCTAACATTTGTGCTCCCATTCTAATAATGCTGCTTCTTGTGCTGTCATAGGAGTTGACTCAATTTTCTTTTTTTTGCTCATTGCTGATGATTTTAAGATGTTGAAATGGCATAAATTTGCTTTGTTTAAAAACAGTAGACTAGAACAGGTTTAGTAGAATGTATTATATAGTGAGCAGGGATGGCTCATCCTTTGGCTTTCATCCATATTTGTAGTGGATTAATTGATAGCTATTGTACTAGTGACAATATTATCTCCTTGCAAATTTTCCACTTCTTAGTGGCATGCTCTGCTTTAAATTTTAAGACGTTTGTTAATACTAAGCTCTCAGGGTACTAGTGTCAGTTGCTTCTGTTTTCCTTATTCTGCTCTGCAGTGATTGATAATAAAATCATTGATGTAGTAAGAACCTTGACTCCCAAGAGAAATCAGTACTTACTTTTTGTTATGGCATGCATTTGTTCAGGGAAACACAGTTGCTGATCTTTTTCATAGGCAGATGAATACTAGTTAGATAACTTGTCAAGAGAAACTTGTGTGAAAACTGTTTTGATCATATAAATCCTGTGTTGGTGATTTTATTATATACTTGGTTTTGTGCTTTGAAATTTTTATTTTGGTTTACTGAAGAAATAAAATTAGCTTTTGTCTGTAAATAGGAGATGCTTAAATAGTATGCAGGGAGGGATGGATTAGAAATTGTCATTTCTTTCCACACTTAGTAGTGGCTAGTAGCGAGAGTAAGTAAAAGCTAAAAATATGTTTAAAATGGGAGTTTATGTCAGGCTTTGGTAATAAGGTGCATTGTCATGATGACTTCCTAACCTAATGCGTAGTCTTCTGATGAACTACATTGTCAACTATAGGTATCCTTTCTTCTTGAACTGAAAGTATCTTGGCATTATATTGTAATTTCATTTAACTTTTTTTTTTAAATGAGTTGTATATGTAGCTTGGGTTTGTATTTTTTCTTCTCATAAAACAAAGAAGCAACCCACAGGGAATTTGAATCCTGTCTCTTGAAAAGAGTATATAAGTTCATAATTTTATTATGCATAGAACTTTTTGTTTTGTGTTCTACATTAAAAGTAGTTTTAATTTTACTCCTTGCTGAGAAATGAAGAGAACTGTTAAAATCACTTCAAGATAAAGGGGTAACTACGTTAAATATACATAAAGAAAACTAATAAACCCTGGTGTTTTTCCTCCTAGGATTCTAAACTACCCTCTTCTGTCCGGAATACACTCCTTGAACTTTTTGGCCAAATAGAGCGGGAATTTGAAAACCTGTATATTGAAAACTTGGAATGTGAGTATCTGTTTTCTTCAGCAATGTACAAATGTTTGAATTTAGGATAGAACAATGCTAGTTGAGACACCTTGGATACTGTTGTATAATTACGATAGCTTTTCTGTGAGGTGTTTTTAAGAATTGTTTTGAACCTTAAAGTCAACATTTTTATCTTTTCAGAAAAATCACTTTCTTGGTTCTTTGATACAAGCATATGTGTTATCCTGTTTGACTCTTAGGCAAAGAAAGTGAAGTGGCTGCCTTCTTGTCGGTTCTGGTACATACTGTGTGAATCTGGCAGTACCTCCATTCAGCCATTGAAGTTGGTGACTTTGTGCATTTACAGAATGAATTTTAGTGGTGTAATATCTGTAAATAAAATTGGAAAACTGAGGGAAAAATACAGTGGACTCTACACAATTCAATGTGAATCAAACAGAAGCCTTTTATTAGTTCTTAAGCTTTCCCTTATATACAATCTCTTTCCTTACATGTGATCTTGCAAATTATAATCAGTAGTGCTATCTTGCTCATGAGACAATCATGCCTTTTAGCTGGCTTTCCAATTGGTTCTTCCTCCAGTCCAGTTGGCAAGCAGGCAGAGTTTCCCCTCGCCTGTGCCCAGGTGCCCCGTCCTTGTCTCTTGTGGCCTTCTTGGTTGTCTTGTGTCCATGGCACCTGGTTCTTCTCCACCAGCTAGCATAGCTAGCAGCATTCCTTAGCTATGATGTCTTAGGCCTGAAGTAGCATCTGTTGTTTTATGCTACCACAGAAAACTGTCTCACTTGGAAGACTGTAAAGTGGTAGCCTTGGATTGTACTACTTAGTGCATTGCATAGCCCGCAGATGACCAAGCTGTGTGGTGTGGTTGACACTCTGGAGGGAAGGGATGCCATCCAGAGGGACTTGGATGGACTTGAGAGGTGGGCTAATGCCAACATCATGAAGTTCAACAAGGTCAAGTGCAAGATTCTGCACCTGGCTCAGGGCAATCTCAAACACAAATACAGACTGGATTTAGAGCAGTCTCAAGGAGAAGGACTTGGAGGTGCTGATTGATGAAAAGCAATGTGAGCTGGCAGTGGGTGCTTGGAGCCCAGAAAACCAACTGTATCTTGGGCTGCATCTAAAGAAGCATATCCAGCAGATCAAGGCAGGTGATTTTCTCTCTCTACTCAGCTCTCGTGAGGCTCAAATTGAAGTACTATGTGCAATTGTGGAGCTCCGAACACAAAAAAGACATTGAGCTGTTGGAGAAGGTCCAGAGGAGGGCCACAAAGATGATCAGAAGGATGGAGCACCTCTCCTGTGGGGACAGACTGCAAGAGTTGGGTCTATTCAGCATAGAGAGGAGGGGGCTCTGGGGAGACCTTATAGCAGCATTCTAGTACCTGAAAGGGGCCTATAAGAAAACAGGGAAACGACTTTACAAGGGTTTGTAGTGATAGGGCAAGGGGAAATGGCTTTAAACTAGAAGAGGGTACATTTGGATTAGATGTTAGGAGGAAACTCTTTACAGTGAGAGTGCTGAGGCACTGGAACAGGTTGCCCATTGAGATTGTGGATGCCCCCTCCCTGGAAGTGTTCAAGGCCAGGTTGGGTGAGGCTGTGGGCAAACTGTTCTAGTGAGAACAGTTCCTGCCATGGGCCTGGAACTAGATGATCTTTAAGGTTCCTTCCAACCTAGACCATTCTACTGTTCAGTGACTTGTTATTTTCTTTCCATTCCATTTCTGTTTCTTATTTATCTTCTCTCCACCTCACAGTCTTAGCTCACTCCTAGTCTGTATGATCTTTTTCCCTTTCTACCCCTTGAAAGTTTCTAAATTTTTCTCTTCTGATGCTCTGTCTTTTGTTCTTGGTCCACTTCCTATGCCAGTGTTGTAGTTAGTATACTTGGAGAATTGCAGATTTCTTTTTCTTCCTGGCTTTTCACGTACTCCCTTTGCCTTATTACAACTTGTTTCTTGTTTCTTCATTTTCTTAACCCCTCTAGGCTTCAGTCTTAATCTTTTCAGATGATTCTTGTATATTCCTGGCTTGTTTGTTTCAGTCATTACTGAAACATTACTTTTTTTTTTTTTTACTACTTTTTCATATTGGCTGTTTTATAAACATTTAGGGATTGTGGCTAGAAAGACAGGAAAGAGAATCTTGCTTTGCTCATTTTAAGCGCTTGGATGTGGAATGGAAGTGTAAAATGGTGCTTAGACCAGTGACTTCAGTGAATTTCTCAGCAATGGCAAGAATCACACTCCTGGTGTGTCACATTCTCCCACATTTCAAAGCCTGAGAGTGAATTACTTTCTTTAAAGAAGTCCTAAAAAATTGTGGTAAGACAGGGCTAGACTTATTGTTCAGAACAGTGAAAAACTGCTTGGTTGGAGCCTCTCAATAAGATTTCACCTGAGGACACTTACAGAGTATCATCCCAAATTTTGAGAAAAATGATAAGCCATTGAAAATGCTTTTTATAGAATGAAATTGAGCAACTTTAAACCACCCTAATCACTGGAAATAATTTACAAGTACCTGATGTGTTTTAGTTAAGCCATTGTTCTGTCTTATGTTGAAATGGCACTGGTCAGTGTTATAAGTAATT
Source organism: Phoeniculus purpureus (assembly GCA_028565055.1). Classification (NCBI taxonomy): domain Eukaryota; kingdom Metazoa; phylum Chordata; class Aves; order Bucerotiformes; family Phoeniculidae; genus Phoeniculus; species Phoeniculus purpureus. The sequence continues at coordinate 7,817,698 of JAOXOE010000506.1, forward strand.
GACAGAAAAGCGTATTATTGTTTCAAATACACATGCAGTGAGAATACTCTGTTGTATTTAGTCCTTCTAAAACAGTTGAATGTAAAAATGTGTGCGTCACTTTACATTATTTAATGTATTTCAAAGTATAGTAAGTTTACATCTGGTACACTACCTTCCTTACTGAAATTCCACCAGTAGAAGGGTGTTCAGGGGATAATACTGTCTTATGATTAATAAAATCTTTGTGAAGAAGTGACATGCTGATTCTGTGGCTAAAATATTTATGATGCTGCATGTTTTCTGCCTTCTGTTGGATTTAATTCAGTACAAGTGTGCCATGTATTTCACAAAGTTGTTTTGTTAAACCTTAGCCACATTTATAAGTAAAAGTTACAGCAAGTAACTTACTTGCCACCAGTACTCTCCTTGGAATCTGGGTCAAGGTTAATCTGTGGAAAATTCCGCTTGAGTCTTGGTTTGTGTCTTGGTGAGATCGGCTTTTATAGAAGCACAATTGTCTCTTTTCCTGTCCTTAGCATAAAGTAGATTACTTACTAACCACAGCAATTCTTAAACAGTATGTTAATGATGTTGTTTATGACAATCTACTTTTATATTAATGTGAATTTTTGTTTTTGTCAGTGCGTAGAGAGATTGATACACTGAATGAACGATTAGCTGGTGAAGGACAGACAATTGATGGAGCTGAGCTGAGCAAAGGACAACTGAAAACAAAAGGTAAGAGAGCCACAAGGAATCCTAAATAGTATTTCTTAATTTACTTTTTTGTACTTTGCTGCCCAACACGTAGAATTTTATTAGAGAAACCTAGTACAAGTTACTAATACAAAAAAGCTAATGCTGTATTTGAAGTGTCTTTTTGAATTTGTCTCAACAGCCAGTCACAGTACCAGTCAACTTTCTCAGAAATTAAAGACAACTTACAAGGCGTCTACTAGCAAGGTACGAGACAAGTCTCTGCTCATCAATTTGTAAGACTAACCCATAAGACTAACATGGCTGTCTTTAAGTTGTAAATTGTGGTTTCTTTAAGCTGAGTAATGCTGTTTCTTGAAGTAAATCTGCCTCTCCTTTCTTAAAGAATGAATGTTGGGAGGGAAGAGAGTGTGTGCATTCGTGTGTTTTGTGATTACATTTTTGGAAAGAGAATGAAAATTAAGTTTGTTAGGGTAATAGAATTTAGTAAGTAGTGAATTTCTGAATAAACATTTGGGTGTTGCCATTGAAGTGAAGATGTAAGTAGGCATCTATACATACACTATTACAGGTTGGGTTTTTTAAAAAATATTCTTTAGCTATGAGACTAGAACAGTTTGTTTCCTTTATGTGGCGTGCCTCTCAATTTAGTAGCCAGTGGTTGGTTTGGTTTTTTTTTTAACTTGCTCTTTTAGCAGTTATGCTCTCTGATGTTTTTGATTTGACACATCCGCATCAATGCGGTGTTTCTGTTTTTCTGCTCATCATAGAATCATTATGGCTGGAAAGGACCTTCAGGATCATCAAGACCAGCCCTCATCCCAACACCTCCCTAAACCCTAGACCACAGTCTAAAGTGCTGTAGCTACTCACTTTTTAAACACCTCCAGGGATGGTGACTCCGCGGCCTCCCGGGACAGCCTGTTCCAGTGCCAAACCACTCTCTCAGCAAAGAACTTCTTCCTAATATCCAATCTAAACCTCCCCTGATGCAACTTGAAGCTGTTTCCCCTCATCCTATCACTAGTAATTTGGGAGAAGAGACCAGCACCAGCCTTACTACAGCCTCCTTTTAGGAAGTTGTAGACAGCAATAAGGTCTCCTCTCAGCCTCCTCTTCTCTAGATGAAATAACCCCAGTTCCCTCAGCTGCTCTTCATAGAGCATATTTTCTATGCTGTAGTTTTCTATTGCTGTGGTTTTCACCACCCTTGTTGTCCTTCTCTGGACCTGCTCCAGCACCTCAATGTCCTCCTTATACTGTGGTGCCCAAAACTGGACACAGTACTCAAGGTGTGGTCTCACTAGTGCAGAGTAACAGGGGGCACCATCACCTCCCTACTCCTGCTAGTTACACTATTCCTGATACAGGCCAGGATGCCACTGGCTTTTTTGACCACCTGAGCACCCTGCTGGCTCCTGTTCAGCTGGCTGTCAACCAACACCCCCAGGTCCCTTTCTGCCAGGCAGCTTACCAGCCACTCTTCCCCAAGCCTGTAGCCCTGCTGAGGGTTGTTGTGACCGAAGTGCATGACCTGGCACTTGGCTTTGTTAAACTTCATCCCACTGGCCTCAGTCCATCAAAATGCCTCTGCAGCACCTCCCTTTTTTAGTTTTCATACTGTTTCCCTCCTGCTTGTTATGCCATGTTTCAGGGTCATTTCATCATATACGATTAAGGTTAAATGAAATACCAGGAAGCCACAGTGGGATCTGGTACATGACCCAGCTGTATAGGAAACTGTGGTGACCTGTATAGCAGGTTAGTGCCTGATTATGGAATGAGCGTAGGTGTCTTGGAAATAACTTCCCTTAACTACTTTACAAATGTGGGAGTAAGAGTAGCATGATGAAACAGATCTAAATTATTGTGTTTTATTTGGTCTCCTCTTTATTTTATTGTTTTTCAAACTTTAATTCTTGCCAATCTGATGCATATAGATGTCTTTCTTTTTCTTAAGTTTAATGACTTACAAATTCTTTAATAAGGCCACTTAAATAGGGGCAATATAGTATTAGTACACCTACTATGAAGTTATCAATTAATACTTCTCTAGTGCAGTGTTGGAGGGGCTTTTGTTAGCTTTTTTTTTTTTTATAATCTTATATTAAATGCTGTCCTCTTTTACTTGCTTGCAATATAGTGCTCATTCTTCCCTGAGCAAGGCAAGCAGACTTTCAGCTTCAGCGTGGGAAGCTGAGAAGTCTGGGGTAGAGACTCCTGGGGAACTGCTTTGCTTCGCAGGGTGTTGAAATGCATGTACAGCAAAGTAATCATGAGTAGTGGAACTTGGAACATTTAGTACCTTCTTATAGACATTGTGCACAGCTATTTTATCAATCAGTAACCAGAAGATGTTTAAATGTGCTGATGAATCTCTTTCCACAAATTTGAATCAGAATTTTCTGTGGGATAGAGAGTGAAGTGAAACACTAAAGTTTGGAGTGTTTCTGTCCAGGGACCTTTCTGCACTTCATGGGAGTGGCTGGTTTTTGACCACTTCATCTTTCCAACATGGAGTAGTCAAAGCTCTTAACCTTTTGTCTCTTGACTAACAAAAAGACTGTAACGCAAAGTCAGGGAAGACTATACGTTTGCTAGAAACTTTACCTTTCTGTCTTGATCTTCCTATCTGTATCTTGGCTAGGTGCAGTTTAAAGTTCCCTAAAATGGCAGTTGAAGAGTTTTAAGGGTTCAAGAGCTGTGAATTTTGTCTGTTTATGTTTTTAAGAGTATTGACTGAACAGTGCTGTTCACTAAAACTGGGTAGTGTCCAGGCTCAGAAGGGTAGAGGACTACAACTCTTCAACCCATCTTTTATACAGTTTGTGTATGCCTTTTTTTAAACTTTTTCCTTTTTAGCCACTTGGATAAAGTGCTGAGGTGTAAACATGCTCAGTTTGATTGTATTCAAAGCCTGTGAAACTGCAGTATGGTTGAACTAATGATCTTTACCATTGGCCCATTTTCTTGTTAATGCATCCTTAATGATTGTTCCTTCCACTGTGAAACCAAAATGAGTATTATCTGTTAATTTGAAGTTCAAACGTTATGATTTCATCATAGGAAAGTTGACACGCTTAGGATTTGGAACACTCTTGCAGATACTCTCTAACTTTTAAAAATCTTTTTAGAGGTAATTTGCTTTAATGACATACTTAAGATCCTTTTTAATACCAAAAACGTAATGACATTTTAACCTTAGTTTATTGTATCTGAAATGTAAACCTAATTAATTCTAGGACTTTTACTAAGCTGTAGGTAAGTCTTAATGTGATTTGCATTGAAGCATTTAAAGGTTTTGACTTAACTGGTCAGATGGATGCTTGCCTGTAATTGTGTGCAAAGGAAAACACTGATAAATTGAAGTGATCTTTTTGTTTCAGTTTTTACAAAGCTTTCCAGATAGGCTTTCTCAAAGAGCACTTATGAGCTTCAAGACTTGGGGTTTAAAACAGTTTTAAATTTTTAAAATTTAAATTTTAAATTTTTAGCAGTGGTTTGTTCTTTGAAGTAATCTTTCACCACTATTGATTTCAGTTGTATCTGAAATTGTTCTGGCAAGACAAACTTTTTTCTTTTAAATATTGCACTCTACTTTATCTGAAAATGTAGAATTTCTACAATTTGGTTCCTTTCTGTAGAGGCTGAATGTTTTCAGCCTTCCTGTACTTACAATGCCTTTTAGTTTTACCACTTCAGCTAGACTTTTGTCTTCCTTTCATTTGGTAACTTATGCACATACTAATTTATATTTAGTGAGTCTCCTGTTTTCCACTAATAGCATCAATTCTGAGGAAATGTGCTTGTCGAATGTTTAGATGAGTTTGACATCCTGAAAAAAAAGCTTTATTACACAAATAAACCGACATATGGTCTTAAGTGAGTGTTCAAAGAGAATCATCAATGACTATTTCAAATGGAAATGTTTCTGAATTTTACTAGAATTGTGTAATAAATAAGGCATTACACCAGATGACGTGGACCATCTTTAAGTTATGAAATGTACTTGTTTGGGAATATGCAAAAAGAGTTCTGAGGTTTGGTTTTGTTTTGGGGTTTTGTTTTTATAAAATTGTAATCAACCCAAACTGAATGGAATGCACATACTGCACCTCTACAACTCATTACTCCAGTGAGATTGTGTTATTGTAGTACAGAATAGTTTATCTTGTATTCTGTAAAATGGAGAGTGTGCCAAATTTTTGACACTATCAGGCTGTGAGAACACTGAAGAACCATTATGAATAAGTTAGTGTCTATTTGTATTTGTGAGATAATAACTTGGGCCAATTTAAAAAAAAACAAATATGTCTCTGCTTTTTCAGATTGTATCCAGTTTTAAAACTACAACATCAAGGGCAATCTGTCAACTGGTGAAGGAATATGTTGGCCACAGGGACGGTATTTGGGATGTGAGCGTTGCAAAAACTCAACCAGTGGTGTTGGGAACCGCATCTGCTGGTAAAGTTTTGTGTTGCTTGAATCTTTAGAAAGTTCTGATTTAGTTCCTTAGCTATAACAAATGTAATCAAGTGTGTGCTTGACTACTTAGCTCCACAATGAGTCAATTTAAAGAAACTGACTAGCTGAAAAATTCTTAACTTGGAGTTTCCTTGAAATACATTTAACCTTTAGAAGTTTCAGGCTTCCTTGTTGATCTTTCTAAAGCCTATGCAAGTTAACTTCCACTCAGGTCATGCTGTCCTTAGCTGTAGCCACTTGGATGGTATAAACGGGAGTGGGCGGGGAGGCCACTTACTTGGAGAGGTCTCTGGCACAGAATACTGTATGGCTGTGTACAGAGATACCCGCAGGCTTTCTGTCATAGTATTGTTTAGCTTTTGTGTTGTAGAAGCAGTAGACTTAGTCATAGTTTGCATATTCTTGTATTCTCAGATTCATCTGGCTTTTGTCTAAGGATGTAGAGGCAGATAGAAATCTTAATTTTTCAGTACTTACTAAATTCTGTCCTTCCCGCTTGAGAGGGAACAGGTACTAGTGAACAAGTCACAGAACTCTGGTTATGATCTGTTAGAAATCTAGAGGCTTGTGGTATTTTGGAAATTAACCATAACCAGCTAGCATTGGCCAGTTTGAAGTGACAGGCTTACAAAGCTGGAGCAGAAGCTGAAGATACTTCCTGGTCATAAATGTTATGGACCAGAAACCCCTGTTTCATAAACTGAGCGGTTGATGTGCCTCCTGAGAGGCATGTTTTATCTTTGTGTTGGGATGTCTTTGTCCTGATTTGACTTGGAAACACCCATTCTGCAACTCAGTATTAAGTTTCTTCCCACTTACTTATTTATTTTGGGGCATGGCAGGATGAAGGAATGGCATCTGGAATGGCTTCCTTTAAGTTTTTCTAGTGATATGCAGTGACCGGTATGCATTTGGGACTTCTATGCAGGAAGTAAAAAACAGCTTGTGAATAGAATTCTTGTTTGTAAAGACTGCCTGACTTGTGCCACCACTGAATGCTCTCTTTCTGAATCTCGTGATACACAATTGGAGCATAAGTGTATAGCCAAGTCAGGAGAAGTATCGAAAGTAGGATTTGCCTTTCAATACTTATGGCAAATTATTGCGATTGACACAACACCTTTTACCTTCTTGGGGAGAGATATATACTAAGATGCAGTGATAGGAAGCTTTTATATAAAGTGGTAATCAAGAGAATTTTACCTGTTCTGCATTTGAAATCTGTGTTTTATGGTATGCTCTGCATTCGTAGATACCTTGTTTGCTGAATTGATTAAAACATGGAAAGCCATATGTTTGTAACAGTATTTGCACCTGCCTTTTAATCTTTGTAGATCACACTGCTTTGCTGTGGAGCATAGAAACGGGGAAGTGCCTTGTCAAGTACGTAGGGCATGTTGGATCAGGTAAGATAAGGGTATATTGTGAAAACTGGGAAGTGTGGGAGGAGGAAATGTGTTTTGGACAACTACAAAAATATTTATTGAGGTTTCACTTGCAGGTTTGCCAACACCATTAGCCAGTCAATTCTGAAGTTGCACCAATCATCATACAGAGAGTGTTATGGAATATGATTCTTTGTGGAGAGGCATCTTAAGACAGTTCTGTAATGCTATATGAATAAATAAGTCTGTATAAAGACATTTACAAGCACAGTTACTCCATAATTAAATGTCAGAACTCGTTGAGGTCTCATGCATATTCAGAATGAGAAGCTTATTTAATCAGAAACTATCAGTCTTGCAGGATATGTGTTATATTTGGAATACGAAATAGAGATGCTGATGAACATCTATTTACACTTTGTTCTTTAATACATTATCCCATATATAATTTGTTGCGTAGTATCAAAATCTTGTTTTGAAGACAGTTCATTGATACAGACATTCGCCTTCCTCTATACCAGTATGAATATTTCAGAAATGGTGTTTTTAAACCCCTCAGAATCACGTGATATCCTTGTTTGGAAGGCACATTTAAGATCAAGTCCAACCTTTGACCCAGCATTTCCAGGTCACCCCAGAAAGGTCACCCCTAAACCATAGCCCTCAGCACTTTGTCTGTCTGCCTTTTAAATACCTTCAGGGATGGTGAACCTCATCACTGCCCTCGGCAGCCTGTTCCAGTGTTTGTTAACTGTTTTGGTGCAGAGGAGCTTGGCTTTGTTGATGAGGACTGGGTTAGGGGTAAGTTGAGCAGACTGGATGTACATAAATCCATGGGCTCTGAGAGGATGCACCTGCGCATACTAAGGGAGACGGTGGAAGTCATTGCTAGGGCACTCTCCATCATCTTTTCTATGTCCTGGGGATCAGGAGAGGTGCCTAGGGACTGGAGGATAGCAAATGTCGCTCCAATCTTCCAAAAGGGTAAGAAGGAGGACCCAGGTGACTATAGACTGGTCAGTCTCACCTCCATCCCAGGAAAGGTGGTGGAACAACTTGTCCTGGATGCTGTCTCCAGGCACGTCAAGGACGAGAGGGTCATTAGGGACAGTCAGCATGGCTTCACCAAGGGAAAGTCATCCTTGACCAACCTGATAGCCTTTTATGTGGGCATAACCAGGTGGCTAGATGATGGCAGAGCGGTGGATGTGGTCGACTTCAGTAAAGCATTTGACACAGTCTCCTATAGCATCCTTGCAGCCAAACTGAGGCAGTGTGGACTGGACAATAAGGCAATGAGGTGGATTGTGAACTGGCTGCAGGATGGAAGCCAGAGAGTGGTGGTCAAAGGGACAGAGTGTAGTTGGAGGCCTGTATCTAGTGGAGTCCCTGAAGGGTCAGTACTGGGACCAGTCCTATTCCATCTATTCATTA
>JAOXOE010000506.1:7834546-7879730 GCA_028565055.1 Phoeniculus purpureus
GACTTGGTCTAGGTGATCCTGCTGTGGCAAGGGGATTGGACTGGATGATCTTTCAAGGTCCCTTCCAATCCCTGATGTTCTGTGATTCTGTGATTTGGCTGAGTCTTCAAAGTACACCCAGGTCTTTTTTGAAGTTGCATATTCTAGGAAGGGTTCCAAATCTGTAAATATTACTTGTTTGCATTTTGCATACATATGATTGCTTCAGTTCATTATATGACTTGCCTATACTCTGCTCACATAGTGATAGAAATGTCTTGTGACATTTTTCTCTTGGGTTTGCCATGGCCCCCAGTTTGTCTCACTTACTCAATCTCTATTGATTGAAAAATCATTAAATGATGTGCAAATAAGATTGATTTTTGCCTAATAAAATTGTTACCTGATTTTTTTTTTGTGTGTGTGTGTGTGCCAGTAAGAATTTATCATACCAGTGCTGTTAGTTCCCAGTCATTTCCCACTATGCACTATTCAGCAGAGCCCATGTAAAAGACTACATTTGTATTATCATCTGGATACTTAACTTGCTGCATTTTAGTTAAATTTACTTCCTGGGTTAAAGCCTCCAAAAATTCCATTAGGAATTCAAACTGCAACACCTTTTTTACACCAGATACTGCTTTAAAATAAGTGTTTCATGAGATAGATGTTCTCCTATTGAAAAATTACTGAATTTGGAACCTATTGATTTAAATTCTTAAGTTGAACTAAGGTGGTGTTCTGAAGAGCAAAATGCTTCTGACATCTCTGTGGCAATTTTCATTCCAGCTTTCATTTCTGCTTTTGTTTGCTGACCTTTGTACAGCTCTTGTTGTGACTCAGAAGGCCATTTCTTTCCAACGGGGTGACCTAGATGAGCAACTTGGCATTGACATGCTCCCGCCTGTGTGCTTGATGAGTTTTTCAGTCTCCATGCACTCTGCATGTGCTGACTTCTGTCATTATGTGCAGAGTCTTCCAAAATGTTCATGATGGAATTCTTTATTGTTGGTAGCATAAACAAAATAATCTTAGTCTATACAGGTTCAGTTAAGTACTTTACAGATTTTATGCCTTTGTTCTGACAATTTAGTAACACTGTAAATAAATGAATACCATGCTGACAACAGAATGCTAATTAGTTAGTGGGTCCTTGCACACCTTTTAAACCATACCCTCCTTTTGCTGTATGTTTCTGGTGCGTTGACGCTTATATGCAGTTGAAGAGTCACTTGGTGTTCTGTTTAAGAGACCATCAGAGGTAAACAGTGGTTGAGAACCATCTCTTGAAATGCTAGAATAAGCATGTGCAGGACTTCCAAGTCTGGACTTGCAAATAACCTGGAGAAGTAAAATGTTGTCTTTAGAAGCACCTTTCAGTTACTGTCCTTATGCGAATATGCTTTATTGATATTTCTTGAATGTTCAGTTTATAGTTGTGCACCAACTTGTCGTGGTGAATACATGCATTTAAAAAAAATAAATAAACAAACAATGGGTAGGTACTTTAGACCTAGCCAGAGAAGATCAGAAAGTTTGTAACTTCTCCAGCTTACCCATCTTTGTAGCTAGGTAGAGCCATTGTGTCAAGCATGAATGTGTGTTAATGTTGTGAGTCTGTATCTTTGTGTTACTTTCTGGGCAAACTTGGAGAAAAAAATTGCTGAAAGTGCATCTGACATTATTTCTGACAAACAGCCAAACAAGGTGACTTATAGCACTTTCAGACTGCAATATATTTCTTCTCTTTCACTCAGGTTTCACTAGAGGACTGTATATACATCTTGCACCTCATTTTCAAACTCCTGTGCTTGCTGGAAAAGCTGAACGAAAACATGTAAAAATACTTAAGCAGCAGCTGGTTAGGATGCTGGGCTGGATTCTGGCATTTAGTGACTTGTGAATGGGTGTCAAAATGGCATTCTGTATTAAAAGTCTAATAATTGCTTTAGTTTTGTGAGGACGTGGGTTTGCCAAGGTCATTTGGCTTTCCCAAATTCTTAGGTATTTAATTCTTATACCCTGATACGTGTCTGTGTTGTTCTTGAAAGGCCAAGTCATGGCAGGGGGAAATGTCTTCTCTTCACACAGTAATATCACTAAGCAAACTAGTTGGAAAGTGCTCTATGCTAGATATCCCCACTATTACAAGATTTCTTAGTGAAGCTAAAGCATATCTAGATGTATTTCTAAAGATGTGTGTTTTGTACCTTTGGCTAAAAGCTGTCCAAGGAACCAGTCTTTTGTGTCAAACAAAATGGCAGATGTTGGATGTTGTCAGTAGAATTTGTTTAAATGAAGTTTATTTAAACTTCAATTTATTTATTTAAACTTAATGTCAATAAATAAATAAATAACCCAAAAAGTAAAATAACTACCGTTATTTAAACTTCAGTTTAAATAAAGCATCTGTTCTTTTCAAGATAGTCCTTCCTGTTCTTGCTTCAGCTATTTAGCTTTAGCATCAGTGTTACATGTGCTGCCATTTTCCTGTTGTTTCTAATCAACTAATGCCTTAGGCGTTCGCCATGTGTGGATCTGTCAGTTCAGCTTCTGTAAGAAATGCAAAATTTTTCTGATGAAACGTTTGTTTTTCTCCTGAATTCTTACTGATTAAATAGATAATTCTGATCTTGTTAGTATTTCTACCCCGTTCTGTCTGCTGTGGGTTTTTTATTTCCTCTTGTATTTAGTAGGAAAAGACCCCAAACTTTCCTTTCAAACACTGTTATGATCCCACATTTGCATGCTGCAGGTTCTTTAAATGACAGTTGTTGCCTGGATTTTAAGTTCTGGGGTTAGCTTTCTTAAATCTTGTGCTTCTAAACACGTACATATAAAAACCTTTCACTTTACATTTATTACCCAAGTATAACAGAACATATTAAGGTTTTAACAGTTTTCTTAAGAGTTGTTAACAGCAGGACAAACATGGCCAGGGGCCTGAAAGAGAGTAATCAAGTTCTAATGCCATGAAGCCTAGATCTCTGCCAGCTGTGGCTGCTCTCAGGTCTTGGTCAGGACGGGTGCATATCCAGCACTTGCACAGCTGGAACAAAGCATTTTCTATTCTGTCTTTCCCCCAACCCGGTACTGTCACAGAGCTGTTGAACTGCTGAGAAAGCAATTTGGAAGATAATATTGCTTTATAATTAATAACCACAATATTAAAAATTGAATAACCTATTCCTGAAGCTGTAAGAGTAAGTGCTTTAAAATTAAAAGCTTTGTTGCTAAAAGGAAAAAAAAAAAAACCTTTAGTTGTTTTATTTGAAGGACTAGTGTCTGTAACGTTCAAAATTTGACTGCATTCAGTGTTAGCCATTAGAGTTTTGTCAGTCCCTTTAAAAAAAGATTTAGACAATAAATCTATATCCAGTTGCTTATATGAGTGCTTTAAGCTTCACTGCAATAGATGGACAGAATCATGATTCCATTCTTGACTGCACACACTAAAGAGTACCATGATTTTTTTCAGATGACCCACAAAGGAGCATAGCCAAAGGCTACGCTTTATAGCGTGCTGTTGTTCTAAAGCCTTCATGACATATGCAGCAGTACTGCAAGGATAAATTGACCTTTTTTATCCCATTACAAATTTAATGGAATTGATTTAAAAAATATCTACACCTTAACTAATTCAGTAACTTGCCATTGAGTAATTCTCATAAAAGCTAGTTACTGTTTTCACTCCTGTATCATTTCATTATTTTAAGACAGTGAGAAGAGGAGATACTTGCAATTTTCTCTAAATGTCATGAAAAACATCTGTAATAGACATTGTTTATTTAAATGCTAAAAAAATTGATTTTTCAGTGCTACCAGTCATCTCCAAATTCTTCCTCACCCCCCACCTTCTGTGTTAATTCCTTCATTGTGTTTTTCTTACGTTTTTGAAGTCAGAGACATAAAACTCTGCTGATATTTGGAGATAGATCAACTAGCACACTTTTAGAATTGTATGTGTAGTTCTGTTTGCAACTAAGTGCATTTAGCACTTCTAAAAACTAGAACACAGCCAACTATCTACTCCTTATCTGGGACTCCTTCAGCCTGTGCCATTGCCCTTTAAGATGGGCAAACTGTTGTCTGTACTGGCCATCCAGCATGACCTGGACAGGCTGGAGAGTTAGTCAGAGGAACCAAATGAGGTTCTTCAAGAGCAGAGGTGGGGTCTGCTTTTTGGGGCGGAACAACCCCATACATCAGTAGAGGAGAGGGGTGGACCTGAAGGAGAGTAGCCTTGAGGAGAAAGATCTTGGAAGTCCTGGTGGACAGTAAGTTGACTATGAGCCACAAATGAGCTCTTGGTAATGAGAAGTCCAATACTACACCAGGGTGCACTAAAGAAAAAGGTTGGCCTCACCTTTTACTCTGCTGTGGTGAGGCCACATCTGGAATACTGACTCCAGTTCTGGGCTGTTTTAGTCCATTTTCTCCAGGACGTCATCCCCCAGGCAGATTAATGCTTATGAGTAGATGCCTTGTTGTCTCCCAGTGTTCAAAGGTAAATCCCAGTATAGGTTGCAAATCAAAATGGAAAGAGCAGTGTTAACTTCTGTTTTGGTGCATCGCCAAGAAGGGCTCTGCATCAGCATTTCACGGTCCAACATTTTCAACTCTTCTTCTCCCCCCCACTTTCCCCTATGTGTGAAATTTCAGCAGATTGTTATGCAAAACAGTTTTGTGTCTCAGTGTGACTGGGGAGACAGCTGTTGGGCCTAATGAGGAGTGCTAGCACTACAGGATTTCTGTTGATTGAGACCCACGGAGGGAGCGGGATGTTCGGGGCCAGGCAGTGGTGTGTGGTGAGGAAGTGCCGTGCTGTCAGCTGGAGGTACACGCTCGGCTGCTCCCTATGACAAGATAAATGAGTTTTGCTGGGGTTTGGCGAGGCTGAAGCTTTTCTGGAGAATAGTTTGTAGTGCACCAAACTCCCAGTGGGACCCACTGTTTGAAGTGTCATAAGACTGCTTCCTCTTAGCCAGTTTTTTTTTTAATGTCCTACACTACCTGTCATCTTTTTGAGTTATTAAAAACCTAATGTCTTCTAGCATTCCATTAACATGGGGGCTGATGATCTTTTGTTGACGCTTTTTATCAATTTAGCCAAGGGGATGTTAACCACGATTTTTGCTGGCTTACAACAAAATGAAGACTGTGTAAATAGAAAGTAAAATTAGTCACTTGAAAACATAGGAAGAAGTATTTTAATTTTTGTTTATATGGGCAGGGTTCAGGAGGTATTAGTTTTTAAAAGTTGTTTTCATGTAGGCTGTGCTACTGACTTACTTCTTTTTGCACAGACACTTCTTACCTTTCTTGTCACATTCACCTTTTAGTTGGGCTGAAATCCTGTTCTAGTTTGTAAGCAGAAAGTGGCTTTTCTTCTTGCTGCTATTTTGTCTTAAAAAAGAGATGCATCTGTCTCACCTTAAGAGATGCCCTAGTTTGTAATAGCGGAGGAGACAAAGCGTGATCTAAGAGCTACGGACAAAGCAATTGCTCGTGTTTTCTTAAGTCTGTAGTGTTGTGTTTTTGAATTTAGATGTATGTGTTTATTTAAAATGTTGATGTTTCAACAAAACAAGAAAAAAACACTTGGTCTGTACTTGGATGGCAGTTGAGTGCTGATACCCCTCCCCAGAGTTGTCAGCTTTGTGACAATGGGACTGCTTTTGGCCTTTCTAGGCTTGATATTAAGTTACTTGAAATTTCTACTCTTGCAATCTTATTTTGGAGGTGAGGTATCTTTGAGAGTTCAGTTGAGTGTGTCTGTAGTTTCTCTTGGAGGTTGATGCTTAATTTATTTTAAAGCGTAACTTCTAGTACTGTTACACAGCACATCTGTAGACTTTTTGCTTTGAGACTGTGGCCAAAATTCTTGATCATAGGCAGTGGGTTCAGTAAAAAGTGTTTTTCTATCTGGCCTTTCAATTCAAAGCTCTTTATGAAAAAGACTGTTTTTGTAGTCACATGCGCTTGCAAATAGAGCAGATCACAGCCCACTGTGCCATACAGGGATAAACTCTTGGGAGGGTAGACAGCAGGCTGAGATGCACTGAAAAGGGCCCAGCTGCCTTCCCTTCGCCTTTGTGTTATGTGCCCAGTCATCAGGGAGAGCTACAGCAGAACTTTACTGCATTTTCACTTTACCAGTTTTTTCTTAGGGTACTGAGTAATTCTGGAATGAACAGCTGAACAGAAGTCTTTTCTGTACTCTTTTATCTTTGGAGCGACTTCTTGGTTTTGTAGGAGCTGCAAGGGTCAAGGTGACCTAGTGCTGACATTCTGTTTGCATGGCGATAGTTTTGGATGTTATCATTTGAAAAGTGATAAATCTAAGAATGAGAGGATGTCATACAGTCAGAGAAACTTAACTATGTTTGGCAGTGGTAAGTGATAAAAAAGAACCAGTACAAGATCAAAAAGCTGTAGAAGTGTTTAAAAGTTGTGACTAAAGCCATCAAATATTGGAGCATTATTTTAAGACAGTTTTACAACATGTTTTAACTGTAATTGGACTAAAATGTATGATGGGAAAACAGATTAGATTTGTGTGGTGGCAGCATAATACTAAACTGCTGCATATTTGCTCACCTGTAGTTTTTCTATGCCTTGAATTCCTTATACTGTTGTGTACAAGGAAATCTCCCAGTGTGTTTACAAAGTGTGGAGACTTAACAGTGAATTTTAGACTTCCATTGTTTCTAATCTGTTAGAAGCAACATACTGCTCAGTGAAAGTCTGAAAGACTTCAGTGGGGTATTTTGCAGCTTGTGTAAAGAAATGATGAGACAAGCGCAGAAGATGGTAAGTTAATGGAAGACAAGTTCACTGCTAATAATAAACCAACTCTGCTCTGCATTAACTTGACTAAGTGAATGAATTTTCTTCCCAATGCAGAGATGCCTGATGAATGAGACTCCTCAGTTGTGACCTTCATATATGCTTTAACTTTTTGACTTTTGGTTCATAAAGTCCAGAAGATCAGATGAAGATCTCTAGGTTCTTATTGTTATCATGTTCCAGATAGCTTAGCTGCACTCTTATAATGCATTAGAAAACTTGGTATCATGAATAAAGCAGGTCTTCATCATAATTAAAACTTAATTTAGTGTCAATTTACATTAAGAGCCTTGCATAAACTGGTCCATTGTGACCTGGCTAGTGCTAATCTCAATCAGGAACTTGGATAGGACATGAACTCAAATTTCTGCAGAACAACCAAAGTTGACAGAAGCAACTGACAATTTAAAATTGCTAAATTCTAAGAAATTGATGTGCATGACCCAAGTTACAAGATAGGTCATTAAATCAGAAACAGAATTGAGAAACCTCCTCTGATGATTACAGGGAGAGCACAGATGCTTTGTTAGTACATTGTATGGGCAGAAAACAACCAGTTTTGAGCTGGGAATTCACATTATACAATGAAAACAGTAGTACAAAGCTTTAATTGATTAATACAAAATAATAGATAAAAGATTAAAAAAAGCTCATAATTGTAAGAACCATCCATTCAATAGCTCAGCAGTATTACTGCTCTCTGAAGGTAAAATACAAAGGGAATAAAATCCTTTGTATAATCTCTTCCGAAAGTAATCTGTTGCCTTTACAGTTGCTAGAAATTTTCTTGGGAGTCTTCCTCTGGCTGCCCTTCTACATTTATAGGTATAATGGGTAAAATTTGAAGACCACACTGGTAATGCATCTTACTACTTGCCTTTTTTTTCAGCTGACTCTTGGACTTTGGTTACTTGTAAAGTAGGAGTAGAAATCATGATTAGAAATCATGACATTTCTGTATGTGCTGCTAGTGGAGTTATACTGGAAGCTGTGTATGTATTTACAGCGCATTTAAGTGTGTATACGGAATAGCTTTAGCTGTGTCTCAGACAGGTGTTTTGGATTGTAGAGTCTGTGCTATGAATGACAAATGCCTGAGGTAGTTCTACCTCAGCCTCTGGATGCCAGGTAAGAGAACTTGACTGTTAGTCTCAAAACACTGGAGAGGAGGAATTGTACTGTATGCCACTAATTCAGTTTTGATTGTCTGGTAAGCCTGCTGGACATTACTGCAGAACTTCACAGTGAATCAAGGTTCAAGACTGGACATGGTTAGCTCATGTGAGAGATGCCTTCAGAGTGCCTTTCTACTGTTAGGCATCTTTTCCTAGCACATGGGTTAGGCAAGCCCTGTCGACTTTAAGTGACAACATTTTATAACACTGTGTTTTATCTCTAAATTTAAATGGAATTTTAATGTTTCAGGTTACCTCAGTTTTAAATCCCCTCCCCTAACCAAACCTCGCAAGTGACCTATTTTAAAGGAAACACAGGACCAGAAAGTAGAACTATAAGTGAGATGCTAACTTAATAACCTCAGAACTTGACATCTTTCTTTTTATTCCTGATGGTTTAGCACTGTGACATCTGCAGTTTTCACTGTTGGAGACAATGTTGTTTCTGGTAGTGATGACCGTACTGTAAAAGTTTGGGATTTGAAAAACATGAGATCTCCTATTGCAACAATTCGTACAGATTCAGCAGTCAACAGGTAAGCAAATCTCCCAGCTACTATTTTTGTTAGTTCACATTTTCTTAATTCTTAGTTTCACGCATGGGAGTTATTCAAAGTTGTGCTGGGAAGATTTAGACATTAAGAAGCATTGCTTTGTTGAGAGCTGGTGAAATACTGCATGAAGGCTTCCTAGAGAGGTGCTTGGGCAATGCCCACAACAAAAGGTTTTAACTTTGGTCAGGCAGTTGGACTAGATGATTATTGTAGGTCCCTACCAACTGAAATAGTCCACTCTATTAATTCACAGAACATATATTTAATTTTAGTCACTAAAATTAAAAGTTGAGATTTCTGAGATTTTGGAAAAGGTCTGAGGTGGGTTTATAAAGTGCAGGTGTAGTTAATATTAGCTTTCAGTAAATACATATTATTGCTCTTCTTTTTTTGTATGAAGTATAAATATTAAGGATGTTTGAGCATCTAGTATTATAGAAAACACCGTAATGGTTTATGGCTTTTTTCTTCTTTTCACTTTCTGGTCAGGAAAAATTCAACTGTATCACTTCTTGTGAGCTTAAACTTGTGCTGTCATGTTCTATTTGCCAGGCTCACTGTTTTGTACATTACCTACTTTTGTCTCTCCTTTGCAGGATTAACGTATGTGTTGGCCAAAGAATCATTGCCCTTCCACATGACAACCGACAGGTTAGATTATTTGACATGTCAGGAGTGCGATTAGCACGGCTCCCTCGCAGTAATAGACAGGTAACTGAATATTTATAGCCTTAAAGTATGTCTGCTCTTCTGTAAAAGGTTAAAAGTAGTGTTCAGTCTCTAGCTTAAAAGCTGAACAAATGGTGAAATACGCTTGTCTGTGCAAATATGCTGCTAACGTTAAATAACTAATGCTATTGAAAGTCATTAATGTGCAAATAAGTAACATTTAAAGTTTTTTTCTATTGGAACTGGAAATGATGTTTAAGGTGGATTTCATTGTAATTTGTCTCCTTACTGAAGTGAAACTAATGTCTGCCTTCTCTAAGAAATTGAAGAAATGAGTAAGAACATTTCAAATGTGTTTTAATATCTTTATGTGAATCATGTCAGAAGAGTGACTCGTGAGCTTTAATATTTTGGGTTGGTTTTTTTTCCCCCCTCCCCAATTATACAGTCTTTATGATACAAAAAAAACACATGAAAGGAAAAAAGTGGGGGTCAAGTTTGTGAGCTTACTCGCCACGTAACAGATGTTTATGCTCATACCCTCTCTATTTGGTACCCCATACTAAACTGTCCTTGCTGGGACCATCAAGTTTTGTGCATTTCTGGTGCCATTTGGCTTGGCAAGGATCACTAATGGAGCAAATTAGGCTAAGCGACATTAACTGGATTATGCCACTTCAGTAGGCATTTTCTGCTGGATTCAGCAGCTCTTGACAGAATTTAGGCAGGAGTTCTAGGACTTATTTAGCCTTTTGTACTCTTTTTTCTAATTCAGGGTTTGTATTTTTTTTTTCATTGGCTGTTGTTTATAGCCTTGATTTTTATTTTTAATCTTTGGATTACCTAGGTTTTATTATGTGATGGACACTTACTCTTGCATTATTATAACAGAGTCATTGCAGGTTTATAACAAAGTAGTCACCAACAATTAATGCCATATTTTGAGATTGTTTTTATAAATAAAAACATTAAAACAAAAATTCAATTTGCTTTTATAAATAAGATGTTAATTAGAAGACAAAGTGTCCTTGGAAAACACAAAGGTTTTGGCAGACCTGTCCTGTTGTGGATCTGGTTCTGGTATTAAGGAAACTCATTGTCACAAGGTTTTTTCTCTTCAGACGAAAGTAGCAATGACCTTTTGGATCCTCCAGTAGCATTTGTAAAAACTAGCATGAGCATCACCAACTTTGCATTTTGACTGCCCTAAGTTGTTGACATAGAAGCTTTCGGAATACATTATAAGTAATAGCGCTGTTCCTCTCCCAAACTGTGGCAGGGTCACAGAAGAATGGTATGCTGCACAGCATGGAGCGAGGACCATCCCATATGTAACCTCTTCACGTGTGGTTTTGATCGTCAAGCTATTGGTTGGAACATCAACATCCCTGCTTTGTTACAAGAAAAATGAAATGCTGGAGGTTTTGTTGCGTTTTGCGTTGCCATGGACTTCTACACCTTTGCGGACTTTCTGAGCACTGGTCTGCTGTTGCTGTAAAAGCTCTCTCTTAAGTGGAGACTTTTGCAAATGTTGTTACCACATTGTGCACAGTTTGCATGAATTGTACAGAAAATGTGTTGGGTTTTTTTTTTTTAAATTAGTTTGTCTTGTGTATGAACTTTTCTATTTTGGCCTCCACTGGTCAATATGTTCACTGTTGCATAGAGCACATAAACATTCATAAGTTATTTAGCATTTGATAGATACACAGTAGGGCATTACATTTGTGACAGAAATGTGAACTGTATGTGATTAATGTAGAGAGCATATAGCAGTCTGTTACGTTTTTCCATGAGTCTACATATCTGCCTTGTGTTAACAAGAATCTGCAGGGCTAAAACTTTGAAATGAAGTGTGAATTTCAGTAGTTGTATGATTGTAAACATTTTCCTGTTTCCATCTGATTTGGAATACTTTTTATAGTGCTGCATTATAGTGCAACTTCTACTCCATTTTTGTTCCAGTTACTGGAGAAGTAGGTTTGAGAAGGAAAATGCAAGCAACTGGTAGTGGGTATAGATTGTCAGGTTTATTTGGAATGCTTTTGTACTACTTCATTTGAAAAGGAAAAATATTCATCCTGCCCTTCTTGTATAAAGTAATTCTAAAATTTCACAGCATCTCATACTAGCAGAAGTCCAGAATACTACGATTCTAGTCACTGAAATTTAGTCAAGCAAATTCTGAAGCACTTTAGTTTATAGCTATTGTTATAAACCATTTATGAAAGTTTGACTTTAGCAGTGAATGTGAGCTGACCTTTGTAAGAAGGATTCCTTCTTTTTGGTGATCTGCCCAGAAAGGAAGTAAGTTTTGATGGTTTGTTTTGGGGCTTTTCTGTTGTTGTTAATATACCTATAGTGAGCATACTTTTAATTGTGTGCACTTCCCATATTCTTATTTTGAGCCAGCAATACAAAGTAAATGAGTACTACCTCAAAAAATGAATGTTGGTCAAGATGCATTGAATATCTCTGTACCTAAAAAAACAAAGCAAGCACTTTTGGTCCTGGCTGAAGTCCTATCTCTAATGTGAGAGGAAAGACAATCAAATGTGATCCTTGAGATAATTTAACACATAAAGGTAATGGAGCAATGTGATACATAAACATCATCTGCCTGTTCTCAGCTGTGACAAAGGCTGCTACAGTCCCTGTTCTGCTCCAAAAGTGGGTGGTTATCACAGGTCTCCCTTCTTCCTCCTCAGGTTTTGCTTCTCACTGCATTTGGCCTGTTTTGCACTGGCAGTGGAGTTGTTACGCCAACAGTAAATGCAGGTGGCAGTTGACATCTTCAAAAGAAAATGGCTGCTTCAGACAGACACTTCTTTTTAGCAAAAGGGAGTTACTGCTCCTGTCTGAAATACCAGTGTGTGAGATGAAAGGTGAGGATAAGTCAAGGGTGCACTGTTACAGTGGGAGTCATGGAATCTGTGGTGGGTTGGCGTGTTAGGAACTTCTTATCTCATGGTTGTGATTTAATGAAACTATAGCTGTGCTCATGTCCTCTACAGCACTGTTTATAATGATCGTAAGACAGATGTGTTAACTGGCTCTTGTGTTAACGAGATGCAGTTATGCATTGGAGTGCAGTGGGATGGGATGATGAATGCATTATTGAGTAACAGAAGGGAAGCTGTAATCCTACAGATAGTTTTGGAGTGTAATATTAAGGAGGTCAAGTTATTCAATGGAGAATATGTGTAGTATCTTTATAGTACAGGTCATCATAGTAGTTTGATCCCTTGTTCTTTTCTGTTCTGGAGTTTGCTTTTTGAGGGCTTTTTGGTTGTTTTTTTAATTACAAGATACATACACAGTTATCATAGAATCGTTTAGGTTGGAAAAGACCTTTGAAGATCATAGATTCCAACCATTACTCTAACTGTTCCAAGCCCAGTGCTAAACCGTGTCCCAAAGCTCCACATCTACTTGACTTTTAAACTCATCCAGGGATGACTATTTAACCCTCTCCCTGGGCAACCTGTTCCAATGCCTGATCATCCTTTCAGTAAAGAAGTTTTGTACTGAAGTAATCTTAAAATACCAAAACTGGTGAGGTTGGAGGAAGCAGCAGCAAAATTTTAAATCTTCTAATAACAATGGTTAAAGGATGGTGTCAAAGTTTATTTTAACTTTATTTTTTTCTCTAGGGTAAAGCCATTTGATGTTGGGTTCCAGGTTTTATTCCTTAAGAAGAAAAGATTCACTTTTTCTTTTAGCTGGTAACAGAAAGAACTTTATACAGGTCGATCCTGTTCAAACAAGAGAATAAAGTCTTTTCAGCCAGTAGAAGCAGTTTCTCCAGCATTGCCTTCATGCAATATCTTGAGCAATGACTATCCTTTTATTGCCTGAGGTGGGGGAGAAAGGATCACTGGTTTCGGTCCTGCTAAAGTAAGTTGTCTTTTAACTTCTCCAGTACATATGTAATACAGGACCAGTAGAGTCTATGCAGTTTAATCATCATTGCTGCAAACTTTTTATATCACCAGAGGGACCATCCTCTGGCACCAGGAATGGGATGGTTAGACACTTCCGCTTTGAAAAAGGAATCAACCAAACAAGGTGCTAGAGCCACGTTCTTATGAGCAGGCTAATGCTTAAATCAGCCAAACACTGAACTATCATTTAGCTTGATTTTATGTACCTTTTTGAAGGTTAAGCCGAGGCTGCCATTCCCCTTGGAGGAAGTCGCAGGTGAGCAGTGGTAGTGAATCATACTACATGGACTAAATATGTGGAAAACATTTCATGGCTTTGAATGTTCTAAGGAGTGTTTTGCAGCACTGTGTGATGTCCAGCATTTCATAAAATGGAGGAGAGTTGCAGTTACAGTTTCAGTATTGTGCAGAATTTCACAGAAAACTCATCACTGGGCAAAAATCAAGCTTTTAGTCTCTTCTCTGAAGCAATGCACATCATTTTTCACAAAATTGCTGTATACTTTATATAGTCAGAAAGTCTGGAATGAAACATCTTATTTGTTGCCTAAATCTGTGAAAACTACCTTTTTGGAAAAAGAATTTATAAGTTATGTGGAACCACTTTTTATTATTCTGCTAATTTGTTTTTAGTTGTAACATGTTTTTCTTCATTACAATTCGAAACGCATTAAAACATTCGACAATTTTCTTTCTTTTCACAAGTTGCTGTTCTTTCGCGTTGCGTTAAGGTTGCTGTTGAACTTAGAATTTCACTTTGTGAGTAGTCAAAGGATCATTCTACCTGCTTTTCGCTCTTTTCTACTCAAAAAGTTTGTTTCCAAGGCAGTGATGGGCAAAGTTCTTCTGGAAAGGTGCTCAGACTGCATTTAATAGAATTGCAGAATTTCCTTACGTCTACTAATGACCTAAGTTACATACCCTTTACAGAAGCTGTTCCTGACCGATTGTGAGAGGAAGGATTTTGAAGATGAGTATGTGTTCAGCCTAGATAGTTATTATTTTTCAAAATCCTGTGAGTAAATGTAGTTCACAAGTAAGTGGTTTCAGTAGGTTATCTGTGTTCTCACCTGAAGATGGGCTGCAGGAAAACCACTCAGTCGTGCACCGTGGTTCGCTCTTCAGACTGGCACAGAAATTTTATTTAATGCTCCACTGAGACCAAATTTTGTCACTGAAAAATTACTCAGCCCTGTGGTACTTTATATTTAAGTAGTGCTGTTGCCTTTTCTAATTCCCAGAGGTCATCATTTTCAGAACATAAGTAATTTGCAGGAGTTTACAGAGGAAATCACATTTAGTTCAGACTGTAAAACCTGGTCAAAATGTACCAGTGACAGGAGAGGCATCATACTGGAGAAG
Organism: Phoeniculus purpureus; assembly: GCA_028565055.1. NCBI lineage: Eukaryota > Metazoa > Chordata > Aves > Bucerotiformes > Phoeniculidae > Phoeniculus > Phoeniculus purpureus. The sequence continues at coordinate 7,849,079 of JAOXOE010000506.1, forward strand.
TGTGGTTCTTGCATATGTGCTGTGGATGCTGCTCATCAGTGTCCTCTGAGTGAGAATACTCAGTAGCAGGGCTTGCCATTTCACTGCCATAGACTCATAGAATTGTTTAGATTGGAGAAGACTTTTAAGATAGAGTCCAACCATTAATTCTACAAAGCCCACAGCTAAACCATGTCCCTTAAAGCTCCATATCTACATGACTTTTAAACATGTACACGGATGGCAATCAACCTGTTTTCTTGGGAGGCGAGGCTGGCAAGCGCGCGCAGCACCCAATCCAGGAGCCTGACTGAGCAGCTTAAGCATGTTACACGGCTTTGGGGAGGTTGAAGAGTGGTTCGGTGTGCTAGGCAGAAGATAGACTCTAAGCTGTTTTAGCAGGGTCTTGGTTCTGAGAATGGTGAAGCTGCCCTTTCCTTTAGATTTAAACTTTGTTGTGGTGTCAAAATGTTGGTGCCAAATCAAGACTCACAAATTGAGCAAGTAAAAAGATAGCTTTTTGGCTTCAGCTGGTCCAAATGACTTTTGGTTAATATACACACATAAGGGTACAGATACTGCCAGTCTTACACAAAGGTGGTGTTTATCCACACTAGAGAACAGGTAACGGCCTAACTTCATCAACCTAATCTTCTAAATTTATGTAGGTTTAGCATTTAATACTAGTAATGAATATTTTTTCCATTAAGTGCTTAATTTGGATGAAGGGAGGAATCTGATTATGTTCTTCCTAGTTCTTTAAAACCTTAATTAACTATTTAACTTTTTAAACTTTTTTTAACTATTTAATTAACTATTAACTATTAACTTTGTTACCAAGATCAGCCCTGTACAGACACAGAACAGACCTGGAGTATTTTAGTGGAACAGTGTTTGTCCTCTAAGGCTGTATCTGCTGAACACAGAGTGAGGTAAGGATTAACCCTAACAATAAGGAAGAGTGAAGTCAGACCCGGCACACAACAAACACTGATAGTATGATAAACACTTGAGCGGGTTTGAAGTACTACAGAAAAGGGAGAGAAATGAAGGAAAAAGCTCTTCAGCCTCAGTTTAAGGGCAGAGGCAGTAGTGATGGTATCGTTACTCATTAAGGTTGTTTTTCAGTGTGGATAATTGCAGGACATGTGGTTTTGGCCTTTTGTGTTTTATGAAGCTTATGAAAAATACCTCTGCCAGAAGGCTGTCAGAAAGTTGGATGCTGTCATTGAGTGGTGCAACCTCCAGAAGCACTGAGCTCCTTGCGGGTGGTTAGTAGTTTGGAAAATCAGATTCATGAGCCTAAATATGGATCTAGAAACGTCATTTTAGATGCTTGTTTTTGAAAACTATAATTTTGTGTATATGTCATGTTGTGCCGCCTGAATTAATGTACTGAAAAGTTCTTGGATGCAGATGCCTGAGTTAATGGAATATAAGAAAGCTCTCCCAAATTATATCAGGGTGCTCGGAGTTTACTGTTGGGAAACTGGAGCTACATTGCGTCAGATCCAGATATAATGACTTACTCATCAGTGAATAACCACGTTCTTTCAGATGCTCATTGCTCCTCTTGCAAAAATCTTTTTAGCCGTGCAGAAGTGACAGTGTAAGTTTTCTGTAGCAAAGGAAGCAGAAAGCTCCGCTGAAGGCACACGTATATAAATGTATAGGAAAAAATACTCTGTGAAAAAAGCTAGGGACATCAAACCTGAGTGTATTTAGTCCTTGCATGGCTCTTACCGTTTAAACTGATGCTGTATTTCTGTGAAACCACAATGTTACAGTTAGAGCTCTGCTGTGCTTCCCTTGAGGACACTACTGGGTGCCCATTAGCAGGTGAGCTATTGAGGATGGTCTTCTCTGTCTGAAAACAAGTGTAAAATCAGGCAGTGATGGAGAGGATGTACAGACTTCTGTCTCCAAATGGTTTTTGACAAGAAACTACAACTTCCCTGGAGTGAGCAAGTGCACAGCATGTATTTACTTTAGTGCAGGCGGAGGGTCTTGACCTTGAGTGTCAATTACTCTATCTGAAATGATATAAAATGAACTTTATGTGCCAGGGGGAGATGGAGCCACACAGAGATAAAGTGAAGGCTTTTCCTTCAGCAGTCACTCAGGCCAAACAGGGGCCAAATCAGGAGGAAGGATCCTGCTTTTATACCAGATTGCTGGAAGAAATGGGGCTGTTGGAAGCTGTCTGTAGAGCTGGTGGTGCATCAGGACTTGCGTTGACCAGGAGTTTCTCTTTTCTGCAGAGAGGCATTCCTGAGAAAGTCTTCAAGGGTTTACATGGACCCTTTCCTATTCAGCTGTAGAACCACAGAATATCTTGAGTTGAAAGGGACTTTATTTGCCCACATTAAACCTTGGTGCTGTGTGCCTGGTGTTCAGGGCTTTGTGGCAGTCTTTGTAGCAAAGCCCGATTTTGCAGTTAGAGAGTAACTAGGCTGGAAGAGGCCCCTGCCTTTTAAATCCTGATCTTTTTTTCTTCTCTCTCTGCAGCATCTCCCTTATGTTCATGCAGGTGTGTATTTGTGAGTGGTATTTTTAATGATTTGATATAGTTTGTCAAATCAATATTTTCTTTTGAAAAATACGCTGGCAGAGTCTTAAAGGAAGCAGCTATAAACAGATCAACTGTGAGTAGTCCATTAAAGTTTAAGACAAGAGCTTGTTAGAGCCATGTCCCTGCTGAGGTTGGCTGTGGTCCACACAGAGCCAGCACTCACTAGAAAAAATACGAGTACCAGCAGGCAAGGCCATCCAAAATCCTTAAGTTTTCTTCTGCTGCAAATGAGACAAGTAGGCAGAAGTACTTCTGGAGAATGATGCACAGAAAATTGGGCTTGTTTAGCCCAGTGTAATTGTTTTCATGATCTATGGAAACCTTAACCGTGTATGACTCCAGTAAGGCAGTGCTGAGTGAAACACCCTGCGAGCGTACTTTGTGCTCCTGCAAGGGTTGCTTCTGCTCCACAGCTGAAGGTATTACACAGTAAATGGGTGCTCACAGGCACACAGACAGGTATCAGAGGCTTCTCCTTCACGGTTTTTAGGCTCCTCAGCAAGTTCCCGCTGTCCCTTCCACATCTGCACACCACGTCTTTGCACTGTGACAGGCTGTGCAGGAGCCATGGGGGACAGAAGAAGGCAAAGATAACCAGGGATTTGCAAAGAGTGTTGGCAGCACGAGATGCGGGACAGAGGTGCTTTGGAAAGGTAATGTGTGTGTTACAACTGTGAGTGACTGATCAGGGTAGGCATCCAAATGGCTGAGAGAGAGGTAGGAGGGAGCAGCTGCAAAGGGCCTTTGCAGCGAAAACAAGAACCTTGCGAGGTTGTGCAGATCTGACAAAAAAAGCCCTTTTAAGGAGACATTTAACATGTCAAAGAACAGTGACATTTGCAGCTGTATCATGGGAGACCAAAGGAAATGAGTTTGCAATAAGCTGGGGCGTGACCAGAACCATAACTGTACTTTGGCTGAACAGGGAAGAGTTGTGCTTCACTGTTGGTGTAAGCAAAAGGCATAAAAGCAGCAACTAAGAACAAGGCAGATCTTGAGAGAAGCAGCTCTGCTCTGCTTCAGCTGATGCTGAAGCAATGGAAGAGACTGAGCAAAAATTTGGATAGAAGCACAAGACTTGGAGAGATGGGTTTGTGAGCCGTCGGTGTATGAGTTTAGCTGGTGTTTGCAAGGAGACTGATGAAGAGGCCTTGTGATGCTGCAGGAGGACCATGTCTGACATCCCACAGGAGCCCTGCAAGAGAAGCAGGGCTGGGGCTCGTGGCAGTGGGTGGTTGTGCAGGTGGCTGGGTCAAAGACCCCAAGGCAGGGCATGTCAACTCCCATATGAAAAGCAGAGGAGAGGGTGAGAGGATGTGAAAGTGATGTGCTTGCGTCAGTAAGGTGAGAGAAGGTGTTAGAATATGAAAGAAACGGAATGAAGTCAGTGTCTGTGAGAGAGGGAGAAAGGAGAAACAGGTTGTGGGACAGGAATGGTGACATCATGTTTTGCCAGTTTTCTTTTGGAGGAGGTGGTGTGATTCAGAGCAGTGACACTTTGCGGGGCAGGAGCACCTGAGCATTTGAGAAGGGCTCAGCTGAGGTTGTGGGCGCAAGTCTCAGTTCAGGCAGATCCTGACTGGTGTTTTCACAGGCTGAGAAATCAGGTTGAGTCTTTAAAAAAAGACCCACTTCCCCATGCCCGTACTCCTACAAGGTTTGTCTTATGGCTGAATTTTAAGAAAGATTGGAAAGATATTTTCCTCACCAAGGAGGACTTGGTTTCTGTCACTGGTTACAAGAAGCTTTGCTGGAATTGTGAGCATAGTAGTAACTGCTCTGCTTATGAGGTTGCTCTGAGAAGATAGCGTTTGCAGCACTGCTGCACATTGCCCTGAATGCTCTGGGAACACTGTTTAGTGTTAGGTATCTTATTCGTTAGACTCATAAGTATTCAAATGTGCTTCAGTTCTTCCAAGCCCCATCCCTCCATGTGGCACTGCTGGCCTCAACAAGCTTTCAGCAATCAAGTGTTTGCAAGAGTCTCATCTCTGTTTGAGTTCTTACCTCAAATCCCCTAAAACTGTCTGTGAAACACATTTCTGCTCTCTTGTTAGAAAGCCACCACTACTGAGATGTTCCCTTCCTTCTGTCCTTTCCACTGAAAAAGGCTGGGTTTTTTTTTACTCCTTCAGTGTCTTTCTGTCTCAAAGTGACTCAAGGGGACAGAGAAAGTTAAAGCCAAACACGTGAACTAGCCCATGTCAGGCTTTTTCCTAAGCAGCTTCTGGGATGCTGCAACCAAGCTGCTCTGTCAATAGCCTTAGTATTTATTTTCCCATACTGAAGGCCAAAGATTAATTTATCTGGACTTCCACTCCACCTTGGAATACAGCCTTATGCTATACTCGGTAACATGTAGAGCTATTTTAATCCAGCTTAATTTGATCTTCATCTTCAGTTAATATCCTTTTGGTTTTTCCTCAAACCTGTTTTCCTGACGTTTACAAGCATAAAGTCATAGGAGAAATGGTATCTAACTTCTGATCCACTTTGTTAATAAGCTGATTACAAGTATTTAAAGTTATCTCTTCTTCTCCAGATGCAACAGAACAAATGACCTCTAAACACCATCAGTCTTGCCAATGTGTTACAGAGCTCTTGCTGGAAAAAAACAATGTCAAAATGCAGAGGCTTTGATTCTGCAGGTTGAACCATCAAAAAAGTCCAGCTGAGCTTGGTGGAGCCCTATCAAGGCAGAGCTGTTCAGTCCTGTAGTTCCATCAGATGTGTAATTTACAACTTGAAGAAACTGCCAATAAGCTGCATAAGCCAGGCTCTCAGCCCAAGGATAGCAGAAGTGCTGCTGCTGACCACGCTTGCCTCCTGCCTCTAGTACATTATGCTTGTATTTACTTGTTCACATTGTGGGTTCTTGGATGGGATCTAACCCTTTCATTGTGTGTTTGGATAGTGGCTCCAATACAGGTAGCTTTTCTCTGAGGGAGCAGAGCTGTGGGTATCTGTGCTTCCCATGGTGCAGCAAAGACAGGGGTCACTCTTGGGGGTGACCTCCAGCAGTTGGTATAGAAGTGGGTCAGTTCTGATTTGGAGATGTGGATTGTTGCTACGGGATGTGAAGACCTGGTTGAGATCCATCTCTGGGGACCTCCAGGGGTGTAGTTAGAAGATTAATGAAAACATGGTTTTATTTAGCATCCAAGAGCCGTGAGGGAAGCTTATTGCCCCAGAGGATCTGACTACCTGGTCCAGCAGGATTTGAAGTGATGGGGCTTGTCATTTTTAGCTTGGATCCATGAGAGACCAGTGAATTTTTAGGCTTGGAGGTGACATCTGACTGTGAGAATGCTAGAAGCACAGGGACAATGTTTTGTGCTTGTACAGTGATTGGCCCTTTGCAGATGCACGAGAACAACTCTTGTCCAAAGGCTTTGTGCAGAAAATGTGCTGCACACCAAGAGTGCTGCTGTAGGGCTGCCCCATTTTTCGCCACAAGAGAGCCCATCTCTTCTCTGTGACATTGGTTTTATACCGATGTAGCTCCGTTAGCAACATCAAGTCTACATGGGGTATCTGCGTGCAAAGACATCTTTTTTGTCTTATTTGGGAAGAAAACAAGTCTTTTCTTCTTCATTAGGACTGGCTCTGCAGGGAAAAGATTGCAGCTCCCTGCGCTGGTCCTTTCAACAGGAGGATCTAATTGTTTTAGAAACAAGCAATTCCTCAAGAAGCTATGTGCACTTAAAAGACATTGCCCCAGAGTTGCGTCATTTCAAAGTAATATGCAAGGCTGAATTCTTCACTGTTGGTGTTTATCTCTCAGTTTTTCCAATTAAACTAATTTTGAAAAAGAAAATGAGCACCAAGCTGTGGAAAAACTTCCATCAAGAATCAAAACTAGATCTGGCTGTGCAGTGACAACAGGTATGTGCTTGATTCGGGCCAGATCATGCTTGTCAGTGCCTGGTGGCCACACACCCATCTCTCCTACTTGCATCAAAGGCTTGCTGATGAGCCATTGCTTGGGACCACCACCTTCAGCCACCCCTGTCAAACCTCCCTCGAGTCTCTGCCTTTGGGCTGGGGAGAGCAGTTTCAACACCCACATGAGACACGCCGTCCTCTCACAGCTCTGCCGCAGCTCTGCTCTTTGCAGAACTCACCACCCTTATTCGTTTCATTTCCCCACTTGTTCCGTGTCACCTGCGCTCACCCCAACCTCTCCTGGGTGAGCAGAGCTGGTGGCCCCCCGGCTTTCCCCGCGAGAGAGGCGTGAGCGCAGGGCTCTGTGTCGTTCGGAGCCGGGGCCAGCAGAGGGCGCGCTGAGCCCTGCAGACGTACGACCGCGTCTGCTCGCTGCGCCGGAGTTGCCAGGCAAAACCTCGGCTGGTTCATAATTCATGTGCCTGTAGGACATTGTAAGGGAATATAATTGGCCTGTCAGGGCAGCGGTGGTGTTTTGCTTTGAAAAATGCTATCAACGAAATGTCTTAAAACATCTATGAATGTACCGTGGTTTTAGATGTGCTGCCGGAAAGAAAAGAGCCTCCTCTCCCCTGGCTTACCTGCTCCTCTTCCATTAACCTTCCCTCCTCAACAATTAGAAAAAGGGACTCGTATAAGCAGAGTTTTGCTGGTTTAAAAAGAGACCTTTTTATGCTAAGTAAATCTGTTATTTTTTATATCATATAAATTAAATATAAACTGGCTTCTGTTGCTCTTCAGGGCTAAATTTAAACTAGGTAGATTTGTGGCATGTTTTCCATCTTAGTGTGCTGCTCTGGGTGGGATTGTGCACATTGCACACCCGAATGTGAGCCTTCCTGTGGAACAAAGCATCCCCTAACCGTCTGTCCAGCAGCTGGCTAGCACCGCAGAGCCACGGGATACCTTTGGTTGAAAAAGGCTTTTAAGAGCATAGAATCATAGTGTCATTAGGGATTGGAAGGGATCTTGAAAGATCATCTAGTCCAATCCCCCTGCCACAGCAGGATCACCCAGCACCAAGTCCAACCTTTGACCCATCACTACCAGGTCACCTCTAAACCACATCCCTCAGCACTACGTCTATCTACCTTTTAAATATCTCCACCATTGCCCTGGGCAGCCTATTCCGATGTTTGATAACCCTCTCGGTGAAGAAATTCGTCCTAACATCCTGCTGAAACCTCCCCTGGTGCAGCTTGCAGCCATTTCCTCTGGTCCTGTCACTTGCCACCAGGGAGAAGGGGTTGTCCTTCTCCTTGCTCCAGCCTCTTTTCAGGTAGCAACAGACAGTAATAAGGTCTCCTCCCCTCAGCCTCTTACTCTCCAGGTGAAACAACCAATTTCCTCAGCTGCTTTCCATAGGACTTGTGCTCCAGACCCTTCACCAACCTTGCTGCCAGTCTCTGGACATGTTCTAACACCTTGATGTCCTTCTTATAGTAAGAGGCTCAGAACTGAACACAGTACTTGAGGTGTGCTGCTGAGTTCAGTGGGACATCCCTACTCCTGCTAGCTACACTATTTCTGATACCAGCCAGGATGCTCTTGGCCACCTTGGCCACCTGGGCACACTGCTGGCTCATATTTAGCTGATTGCAAATCAATACCACCAGGTCCTTTCTGCTGAGCAGTTCTCCAGCCACTCTCCCCCAAGCCTGTAATGTTGCATGGGGTTGTTGTCACTCGGGTGTAGGACCTGGCACTTGACCTTGTTGAAGCTCAGACATTTGGCCTTGCTCTAGCCCATCTAGATCTCTCTGTAGAGCTTCTCTGCCCTCAAGCTGATGGACACACTTGTCCAGCTTGGTGTAATCTGCAACCTTGTGGTTGTGGCTGATCAACAGAGTTTGCAAATCCCTCAGGTGATTTCTACTGCTGAAGGGGGCATCGCTGTGGAGCAACATGCTGTTTCTCAAAGTAACTAAACAGTCTTCGATTCTTCCTGCAAAGTAGCAAAGAGAGTCCCAAATGAAACGAGGAGTTTGAGGTGAACCAAAAGATCTTTTTCAATCCAGTCAAAACTTTTGTTATTTTTCTCTTGAGGAAGAAAATACCTTGACCCTTAGATATATTGGGATAATCCAAACTGCACTTGTAAAAGCAATGTGTAGGTGGAGAGAGAGCATCATGCTCTCTATGAGAAGATGTCTTTAATACAGATGCAGTAGTATTTCAAAACTGCCTTTGGTGCCCAATCAATCTCCCAATAAAAGCCTTTCCCTGAATTACAACAGGAACAAAAATATCTTGACATCCCCCCCTCCCCTCCCTGTTTTGGTTGACCAAAACATGTTTAAACTCTAACTAATGGAGAATGGCTGGAGCAATAAACAAACATGTTTAGCACCTAAGGCACTGGTACCCTCCGCAGACTCTAAGAGTTCATTAAACCTTGCCCTGTAAACTTATGGACCAATTTTGTCTCATGCTGTCTGCTCTGCCAAGTTCTTGCTCTGTAATTCCCTAAACAGGATAAACTCGTAAACATTGAGCCAGCAGCAAGAGAAGCAGCAGCTGAGCGTAACCAGCAGTCCCACTGCCTTACTCACTGCCATGCCTGCAGCTCACTTCGATACCTGCTTTAAAGGATGATTATAATCAATGAAGTAATCAGGGAAATAGTCTGCCTTGCTGCCTCTGCCTTTCTGCCGGGCATTCACTGTGTGTCCCAGACCATCCCCAGCATCAGGATGTCTCTGATCTGGCACTGGAGACCTGGGACCCTGCTCGGGCTGCCAGCATGTGCTGGTGAGGGGTTGCTTCTGTGCTGTGTTAACAGACAGAGCTCATCCCCCCTCCCTCTCTCCAAAAAGGAGTCATGATGGCAGTCAGTACCTAAAAACTGCTTAACACTGCAAGTGCGGCTTGTGGAAGGCAAATGCCGTAGAAGATAAATTCTTATGTGCACACCATAACTGTACACGCCAAGTTTTAAGTTTGCATGTTGTTCCCAGTGATTGAGGAGTAACTGAGGGGTTTGTGAAACAGCAGAAAAATCACAGTTCAATTCAAAAGCTGCTTGTATTTTTGCGTGTCTTTCCATTACAGCAAAATATATATTCAGCAAAATGGCAGCTCTGAGGCGCAGGAAGCTGTCACGGTTTTCCTAGCGTAAGGGGGGTGGTTAAAAGACCAAAATACCTACCTAGAAATCATTTCCTTTTTTTCCACCCTTCATATTTATTTTCTTCCCTGTGAGCTGGCTCTGTTTATCACAACTTAGTCCTGAGCTAAGTGGCAGCCACTGTATGCTATTAAGCTAAAGTATTCAATACTCTTCATAGATGAGAGACCTCAGAAGGGCCTTAGAAAACTTGGAATACAGTCATTAGGACTGCAGCGTGCTCCTCTAACTAGCAAACCTCTCCAGGCTTCTAGAAAGAAAAGCATGAGCTAGTAAGCAGTCCCTTGTAAATAGCTTTTCAGCCCTCAGAAAGTCACATCCAGTAGACGAAACTGTGGCCGGTTCCCAGAGGGTATTTGTGAACCTCTGTTTCCTTACCGCATGAAACCTCAGTTCCTGCCTGTCCTGGACACCGAGTGCATAAGGTTTTCAATGGTGACACAACTAGTTCGAGAAATGATTGTGCTGGGCAGGACGAAGCTGTCCCCTGCCTGATACCAGGCAGAAAAGAGGAGGTGGGCAACACTTTGCACTGAAGGTGAGTAATATTTTGTCATTTTGATTTATAGCAATGATGCTGCTCAGAACCACCTAACTTCCCAGCTCTGTAGAGGGACATGGGAATCAGAACGCACTGCCAGGGTTTGGGGAGGGTGGCAAGAGACACGTAGTGCAAGTTCTCCACTGAATGCCAATCTTGAAATGCTGTTTTCTGAACATAAATCTATTACTAGAAAAAGTGAGTGTAGCTGTACAACCCCCATCAGCTGTATTCACACACACAGTGGTCATGACACTGGAATCCAGTCCGGTGGCTATAGGCAGGCTCTCTCTGCAGCCCCACAGTCTGGCTGCTCAGGGATGGTTTTGGTATGGTGCTGAGGTGAATTTGATGGAGTGTCTCTGAAAATGTCTCTAAATTTTGAGAAGGAGGTGTGTGAGAAAGACCTATGAGAAGAAATCCGTAAGTGATGCACCCATTGTGTGAGGAGCTGCATTAAGCTCAGTCCCTTACCCTTGATCCTCACTTGATGCAACCCAATGATTTGTCTTCCTCATTTGACCATAAACCTGTCACTGCTGTGCTGTGGCTGTCCCTTCTTGCCATACACCAGAGCTACTTGACTCTCTTTGCTCAGGGATGCTGGCACTGTGATTGCTGCCTGCCAGCCTCACCTTCAGCTGGTGTAGCTGGCTCTTGTTGCTCTCCAGAAGTTTTATTTATTGATTTTATCTAAATCTCATGATTTTGCCACCAGGATCCTATAAACAATTCAGTTTTGTTGACCAGCATTAGATCATCGATTTATCATTGTAAGCAGATTTGACTCTCTGAATTTGGGCCAAAACCACTGCTGTAGGGGAACAGTGCTGGATTCAGGTGACTTGGGATTTGAATGTTTCCTATTGAAATCAACAGCAGGCTCCAGCTACTTGCAACAACCAAAGCTGTAAGAGCATTTAGAAGAATGTGACTTTAAGTCTCTAGATGGGAATGAAACACTTCACTGTGCTCTGGATATGTCGTATTGTTCAGAATTTTGCAGCAGTTACCTTAGTGCTGGCACAAGTTTCCAGTATATTTCAAATAACTGGGACAATTACATATGCAGTTCTGCCAAGTGGTTAATACACAGGATATGTCCCTACAGAGAAAAAATTATAGCAAGTTCAGTAATTATGGGGAAGGGGAATGAAACTTGAACTGCATGGGGACAGTACAACCGCATGAATTTTGCTTTTGATTGATCTCAAGCACACATAGTTGCTGGAGATGAATAACAGCACTGAAAGATGCACCATCCCAAGCAGTTCTTTACTCTGTGGATATGTGTGTGTGTGTCAAAGCAAAGTGAGATGTTTGTCCTGAAGAACGTGGTTATTAAAGACCCTGCAGAGGTCAAGTATGAACACACAGCTCACTTTGAAAAGTGCACAGTAATCTTCTTCCTTCAGACTGGTCACCTGCCAGAGCTAAATTAACAGAGCGTTTCAAAACATCTCTCTGAATTGTTCTTTTCCTGGTTTGTGAGTTCCAGAACTCCTTGTGCAACACTTCATACAGTGAATAACTGCCATGTCTCTGGGCAGAGAGCTTCTTGTTTCTTCTTAAGTGTTTCTGGTCTGTATGCTCTGCCTCTGCCTTGCGGTAAACTGGGCTCTGTTCTTCCTTCTTGGTTCCTTAAATCCCACCTCCCGTTGTCACGTTTGGTCTGTACACAGCATTGTTAGTGGGCAGGCGGTGTGACTCGCTGGGCCAGTGCATTTTGGTGACGATTTCCTTCTGAGCTGCTCTTTACAAGCTCTTTTTGAGATTGCTGCTGCTGCTGCAGATTAGTCTTGTAGCAGGGCAGGCTCAATAATCAATGGCCCTTAGTGATCAATAGCGTTGATCAAGCACGTACTGATTAGTGCTGGTCACTCCTGGCTTAGAAAGGGTGACTTCCCTCTGACTCACTACTGTTTTAAGGCTGTAAATTCCCTTCTGGCACCCTAGCACTGTTGTGTGGTGTGGTATTTGGTGGACGAACGTGTGTGTTATCTAGAGCCTGTTTTCCCAAAGCTCAGCCCAGAAAAGCAGCTACTCTGCTCTCACCAAGAGGATTGCACCCAACCTTCATAACCGCATTTAGACATAGTGCTGCTGTTTTAAATTGGGGTAATGAAATGTTGGCAAGTGGTTTGGACAAACACAACACAGGCAATAACAGCAGCTTTAATAAAATGAAGGGATTTCCAGGGAATACCTTCATTTCTTCTCTCCTCCAATTTAATTCTTTCTCAGAATAATCAGACCATAACGTAAGGCTAAATTCCAGAAATGAAGTTCAGCTCGAGAGGAAATAATGTCCGTAAAATGTTTTCAAAGGTTGTTCATTTGTTTGAAATGAGTTCTGTGAGCTGAACTGATGTGTCTTAAATACTTTATAAGCAAAAAGTGTTTGTACTCGAAGTACCTTTCGTCTGGGGATCTCTTACAGGAAGGGGGAAGGATAACTGCTGTTACCGCCTGTTGCCTACCAACAGCTGATGGCTGAGTCTTTCAAGGCAGCTCCTCCAGTCTGGATTCCAGTGCAGTACGGGTTGAGTTGATGGGTTTGGTACGCTTAGCCCATAATGTGGTGTATGCACAGCATGCCCACATCTGCCATCCATGTCATAGAATCATTAGGGATTGGAAGGGACCTCAAAAGATCGTCCAGTCCAATCCCCCTGCCAGAGCAGGAACACCCAGACCAAGTCACACAGGAACACATCCATATTGTTTTCTACAAGTTCTAAGCACCTACAACATAGGCTTTATAGAATCATAGAATCAGTCAGGGCTGGAAGGGACCACAGGATCATCCAGTTCCAAGCCCCCTGCCATAGGCAGGGACACCCCACCCTAGATCAGGCCTCTTCCCCATTGCAATGTCTCACTGCAGCTTGAATTTGCAATGGTTCTGTGTGTTTTGGGGACATCTGAGTGGAGAACCAGAGATGCCCTGTCAAATATAGCGCTGGTTTGTTAAGGAAATCTCAGTCAGAGAGAGCTTCAGCTCAGATGATCAAAGTAACCTTCACACCGGTCCAGAGAAACTCCAGATGCCCCCCTCCCTTTCCCTGTGTAGTGAACAAACAACGAATGCTTGGCATTACCAGAGCCACTCTGTTGCCCAGCCTCTGCTCTGAAGGTGCGGGCTCCTCAGCTGCCTTGGTCTTTGGTTGTGGTGAACGGGTCACCTTCACAGGAGGGGGTGTGTGTCTGCACTACAGCTAGTTTGCTCAGTAGCATAGGTACCTCCTAAATCCTACAGCCTGACAGCCACGAACAGCTCTCCCGGAGCTCCAGTGGAACAGAGCCAAATTCCATCCTTCATCCCTTCTGCCGCAGGGAAGCCTTGGACATCCGTGGCACATAAGGGAGTGATGGCTGGGGAGGGCCTGGTGGCATTGTGCACCGCTTTTGAATGCGGGGAAGAACTGAGGACTATTTTATATTTCAGGTGGCGTGCCCTCATGGTTCGGGCTAGCAGGCGTAGCCTGTTCTGAATCAGGCCCCAGTGAAGGACACAGCACTTCCAGGTGGGAAACCAGTCCCTTTGCTGGAGTTCCCTGTCTCCCACGGTTTCTCCTGGGTGCATAACCAAAGTCAGCCTGGGGACAATGAGACTGTGTGCTTCATTAGGACCTTTTGTGTTCCAGTGGACAGAGGAGCAATTAACACAGGGCTCATTACACAAGAATTTTGATCACTTGCTCTGCTTATTCATCACAGGAGTTCCTCCAGGAACACCAGGGACTGTGATTCAGCACAGGAATAATTAATGTAGTTTCCTCCTAGAGATTTCTATCAGCTTTTTGGGGTCTAATTGTTCTACAGCCTTCACTCCTGATGTACTTATGGTGGCTATGCAAAGCACCTTGCACATCAACTCTGCTCTTCAGCTCCTGGTTGAGGTTATTTTCTGCTTGCTCCACAGACCCAGTAGCAACACCACCTGGAAAAGAAGTCTCAAAACAACAGGCTCAAGGTCTAGCAAGGTCTATTAAACCATTACAAGAAGCACAATACAAGCCAGAACAAGCCCAAGGAGGTATCTGCTTTGTTTTTACATTAATCCGTAAGATTTTATAATCTGGATAAATATTAAGACTGTTCAAGTGGCAGGATCCTAGACTCATAGAATGGCCAGGGTTGGAGGGGGCCTTAAAGATCATCTGGTTCCCAACCCCCCTGCACAGGCAGGGACGCCTTAACTAGATCAGGTTACTCAGGGCTCCATCTAACCTGGCCTTGAACACTTCCAGGGATGGAGGTAGCCACAACTTCTTTGGGCAACCTGTTCCAACATCTCAGCACCCTTGCTGGAATGATTTGTTTCTGATGTCCAACCTAAATGTCCCCTCTCCAAGTCTGTAACCCTTTCCCCTTGTCCTCTTGCTACACCCCTGTGTAAAATGCCCTCCCTCAGCTTTCTTGTAGCCCCTTGCAGCCATTGGAAAGCTGCTGTAAGGTCACCTCGGAGCGTCCTCTTCTTCAGGCTGAGCAACTCCAACTTGCTCAGCCTGTCCTCAGAGGGGCAGTGCTCCAGCCATCTGATCATTTTAGTTGCTCTCCTCTGGACACCTTCCAGGAGCTTGATGTCCATCTTATGCCGGGGGCTCCAGAACTGGACACAGTACTCCAGGTCTCACAGGAGCCGAGTAGAGGGGGAGAATCTTCTCCATTGACTGACTGTCACTGCTTCTTTTGATGGAGGATAATGTTGAGGACAAACCATTTTGTTTATTGAGTGATGGGGAATGAAACTTTGAGGAGAGCTTTCATTAGCTTTGACTAAAAATCAGTCACAGGTTCCTAAGTCACTTGATCTTTACCTCTGCTTCAAAGTGCTGGCAACAGTTTTTGTGTAACTGAAAGTCTGCCCTGAAAAGACAGGGTTCAGGTCTGCAAAAACCCATGCAATCACTGCAGTTTTCAAACATTTGGAATAGATTAAATGAGGATCAGCTGAATGATTCCATCCACATGGAAAACTGGAAATGCAATTTGACCGCTTGTTAATGAGCACGTTAGCAAATCAGCTTTGCTGTCACTTGATTAACTTGATTATACCTCTTCCTATGAAGCTGATGCAAAATAGAGTGCTAAGGCAATTCAGAGCTGGGAAGTGAGAGAAGCTAATAACTGGTGAGGATCCAGCTCCCCAGCTTCATCCCTCCAGGAAGCAGCCACCTTCCTGTCCCCAAACCTTGCAGACCTTTGCTTAACATCCTTCCACACCTGGGTCAGACACAGGAAGCAGGATCACCAAAAAAACCAACGACCCCACTCACTGCAATGGCTTAGCATGGAGGCACCAGCAGTGCCCCTGGGGAGGGAACAATCCTCACAGCCTCCAAGGAGGAGGCTCCTGAAAGAGATCCAGGACCCCACAGTGTATGTTCAAAGCCCAGCCAAGGTCCTAAAATGAAACCCTGTGCTCTAGGAGAGATATCTAGCACCTACCTGTGAGCTCTGCCCAGAACCGATGTGTATGGCACGAGACCCAGCTTCTAATGAAACAGCAGTTTCTAATTGCAATTGTAATAGTTGTTTCAGCAAGTTTCCTGGCTGGCACCGGTACAGCGGTTTCGTCTGTGCTAACAGCATCACACTGCTAGCAGGGGAAGCTCATTGCACCTAATTGTACTAAGCATGTGGTGATGGAGATGGGACCTAATTATCTTCATCAGACTGATATAATTTTGGTTACCACATGGCTATTAGATGAATGACAATAAATTCTCGTCTCTTTGATCAGGACTAGAGTTTAACCAACATTTCTGAAGTCATTAACGTGTTATGCCTCCCCCAGGCTAACGACTTGATTAACACATAAATGCACTGGAGCCAAACACTACTTCAGCTGTACATTATGGATGATGGATAGAAGGTTTTGAAAAAAGTACACGTTACACCTAAACACAGCAGCAGCAAAACAGGGAGGATGCCAGGTAACTGCTGGCAGGCAGGGAGAGACACACACCTGGGAGCTTCACTTTAGATCACTCCTGAACACAGAAGTGTTAGAGAAACATGAGAGTCCAGTTCAGCTCCCACCGTCTTGGGTTCTTGCCTGTGGTCCACCTGTGTGAGGGAGACTGAAGTGCCGAACTGCCACTGTGAAGGAACTGGGGCACTTCTTTGTTCTTATATGTCTATGACTATATGTATGTGTGTGTTTGTAGTTATGTAGTGCTAAGAAACTCCATGGAATTTTGTCTTTGTGGGTTTTTTGTTTGTTTTTTGGTGTGACAGAAGTGTGGGTTACCTCAGGTGGTGCCTCATGGTGCACTACTGTCTGTGCCTATGTGTGTGGAGACGTGCGTACACATGTTGATAACATACACGTTACTGATGTGTTATGGCAATCACTTGCACACCGTAACGTGGCAGGACATTGTCACAGATTTTACATCTCAACACTTCATAGTGGTTTATTATCCTTTCTGTAAAGAAGTTTTTCCTAGTATCCAACTTAAACCTCACCTGGCATAACTTGAGGCCATGTCCTCTTGTCCTGTCAGTTCTTACTTGAGAGAACAGACTGACTACCACCTCACTGTAGAGTGTGATAAGGTCTCCCCTGACCCTCCTTTTCTCCAGGCTAAACCCTACGGGGGGACTGTGCTCCTGTTGGCCACACTATTTCTGATACAGGCCAGGATGCCACTGGCTGCCTTGGCTTCTTGAGCACACTGCTGGTTCATGTTCAGTCACTATCTGCAAACAGCTCCAGGTCTTTTCCTCTAGGCAGCTTTCCAGCCACTCTTCCCCAAGCCTGTAGCACTGCATGGGGTTGTTCTGATCCAAGTGAAGAACTTGGCACTTGGCCTTCTTGAACCTCATACAATTGGCCTCATCCCATTGATACAGCCCACCCTAGTTCCTCTGTACTGCCTCCCTACCTTCAAGAAGATCAACACACCTGCCCAGCTTGGTGTCATCTGCAGCCATACTGAAGGTGAGTCAATAAAGATATCAAAGAGAACCCCACAAGTGAACCTGGGTGGTTTTCCAGTGTTGTTTGTAAGCCCTTTTCAGCTATGTGTGTTCACAGGGAGGGGAGAGCTGATGAGCAGAGTGTCGATATAAGGTTTTAAAGGGACCTGCTTTAGTAGCATCACTGTCACTATGCCTTCCTTTTTGTTCTCCATACCTGTGTGCTGCTGTGGTGAACCAGACCGAGCACCTGGACCCACTCGGAAATTGTGTGCCTGGCTTGGAAGGAGAAGTAAAAAGGGCTCAGGTGTTCAGCAGGATCAGGTTTCTTGCTCTGCATCACTGGGCATCTTCCTGGACTCCTGCACCAGGGACAAACCAGGGAATGACATAGGGAGCATTTTCAGAGGCATTCCTGGTTTAAATGCAGGTAACACTACTGCTTAAACAGCAGGACACATAGCCCTGTACCCCAGCTTTTCTGGAGTGGGGACCACGACTAGCTCACGGGCCGTTGAACACCACTGTCCTAGCTCAGTGTGTAGGATATAGTGCTTAGCCAGTATCTAGGAATACGGATGTACTCACACATATACACTTATATACGTATACAAATGTCTAAGTTACCAGCCTGTGGGCTGCAGCGGATCCTTCGAAACACTGAGGGGTTTCTTCCTTTGAAATCAAACCAAAGGCCAGTCCTGCAAGTTGGAGGTGTCTGGTTTGCTCTTTTCTTTCTGGGCAGCTCCTGCCATTTCCACAGTGCAGGCTGCTGCTGCCAGTGCTCAGGGAGAAGGATGAGAAGGACTGAAGGGTTCTAGTCTGTTAATTTATTTTAATGAATATAAATTAATGCAGTTTTCTTTTCTCTGGCTTGGAGATATTAAAGGTCAATATGACTCATAATCATGATCTATCTTCTCATCGGTGGCAATAATACATTAATCACCTCTGATGGAGACTCCTGCAGCCCTGTTGAGGATGGGGGCAGCAGACACACAGGGCTGGGTGAGGGTGAAGAACGAGCCATAGTACTTCAGCTGCTGCAGGCACAAGGCAATAAGCACAAGGTAACCTAAATACTTTGTAGACCCAGCATCTATTCACAAACTTGTCCCCAGGTGGTTTAGGACCCATCTAGCACTAGAGGAGTAGAAAGACTTTCAGACTCTTCCTCTCATCTTGGAGAGAGCTGCTTCATTTAAGATATATTTTTAATTTAGCTGACTGTTCCTCCCTGTGTTTTACACTTGTCTATGCTAGCAGCAGCTGTTCAGCAGTGCTAGTAGGGAACCCCAAAGAACCCAACCCCTGTGGCACCATGACACTGAAAACGTGATTGTGTAGCTTTCTGTAGGGAACATTGTAAGAGATGGCAAGAAGGATGCAGCAGCAGAAACTGAGTGTGTTTATGGAAACTTAAAATACTTTATGGACCTGGTTCTGGGCAGAGGTACTGGACTGCTGTGACATGTGGGGGACCCCATCGAATTGTCCTTTCCATCTTCCTGTGAAGGTCTCTCTAATCTTACCTGCAAAGGCTGAATAGAGGTGAAAAAAAAGAGGAGAGAAATTAGCAGCAGGAGTAAAGTATGGCATTCCCTGGGCAGTCCCTGAGCACTAAAATGCTTTACCAGTCTAATGTCATTTCACAGCATAATCTTCAGCCAGCCTTGTCTAGAGACACTTGCAGGCTGCTTCAGCACTCAGTGGTGCAAACCATTGAGTTGCACTGTTAAAGTACGAGGGAAGAGAAAAAAGTACAAGATGATGAAGTGCGCTCATGTACCTTTTTCATACGACCTTAACCCCAAAGTTCCATTTGTAAACCCAATTCTTTGAAGTTACACTAGTTGAAGTTCTTTGAAGTCAATAGATCTGCATTAAAGTGGCAGAGTTTTACCTTGGCTGTGCAGCCCCGTAGTGCAGCGAAGCAAAACTGATTTTTTCGTACATGTCACTGGCACTTTTTGGGTAGGATTTTATCTCCACATCACCTCTTGAGTGAAAAGGGCTGTTTTCAGAACGATGCAGTCTTTGCTCTGCCACAGTTCTTGAAGAGACCAGTAGCCAGTGAGACAAATAGGTAGACAAGTTAGCTACTTCTGGTCTCTGCCTCACCCCTTAAGTAACTGAATAAGAGGATCAAAGAATATTTCAGGAAAGTCACACACCGAGAACAGAGCTGAATTTGCACAGCAGATGTTTCAAACAATGAGACAGGTCCTCAAATTTCTAATCTTCAGGGGGTCAAATAGTTACTGGGTCAGAGATGAAAAAAAATAGATCTGGGAAATGCTGAGCCCTGACAAGGAAATTAGGTGGCAGTGATGGATGGTTTTAGTTTTCCAGTGAGTACAGGTGCATCAGGGCTGGGAATCGAGCTTTGGCACAATAAAAATGTTCATATAGAATCAGTTCTCTTAACTCTCAGGTCGAAACATGAATTTGGTGTCAACCCACCCCTGTTGTTTGCTGCCAGTAGTAACCCTTCCAACAACTACAATGGCACCAAAGTTGCTTTAAGAATAAGCTCCTTCACCAAGCCTCTAAATATGGACAGTGTGTGTCTGTTTAGTCAAACCTGACGATGGAACGTCTTCTTCCCAGAATTTAATGATGTTCACACTTAATCCTGAAAGCAGCCAGGTGTGTTTCTCACACATACATGTACTGTCTTTGCTTCTTACAGCCTCCCAGTATGAATACTCAAAGGCCAGCTCTCTGTGACAAGGAACACTCACTGATTCTTAAAATGGAGAAAGCGGAAGGGGCTGTGGTTTGCAAACTCATTGGCTAGGAGTCAACGTCTCACGCACAGTCCTCTGAGAGCTGGAGTGGATTCCCAATCCCACCAGCAGGTAGAGGCTGGACTCCTGAGAGGATGTCTCTTAGCCACTGTGTTCAGTGACATAAATCACCTTATGGAGCTGTTTTTTCTATCCTGGAAGCTTAGAAAATGATTCAAACACCCATTCTCTGGGTTGATGAAGAGGTTAAAGTGAAGATGAAATTTCTTGAACAAAGGAAGTTTTTTTATCTGTTGTGACCTCTTTGCTTGAAGGTTTGGAGCTTCCCCATCTGGGGGTCTTCACCTCTTCATCTCTTTCTTACTTCAGAAGGTAAAACCTAGACAAGAACTTCGGTCTGCTCCTTTCCTAGGTAAGTATCTCAAGACCTGCTTTGTTATTGAGTCTTTTTTGTTGTCTCTCATGCAGAAAGGTTATTAAATTATACTAAAAAATGACTTCTGTATATTGTGAAATGCTATAAACGTGAGACACACACTCTCCACAACTTTCTTCTCTAGGGCCTGACTTTTTGGTGGTTCCAGTGCTTGCCTGTCCCTTTAAACAGCAGCCTGAGGGGGTTTGTCTGTTGAGTCACTGAATGAAAGAGGACTGCCCTGGTTTCCTGGGATGTGTGCTTGTAGAGGCTTTGCAAGGACCACAGGTAGGATGTGTAGATGTAGTTCATCTTATCAGTCCTTATGCCTGAGTGTGACCTGGAGGTTGCAAGAGAAGGATGACAACCAGTCACTCTCTCAGAGGAGCTGGTCAGACCCAACAGTATGTGCCATTCTCCATATCTTTATTTCCCCCTGGGCAAAGTTGTTTTGGCAATGTTGTGTGTAAAGGAAGGAGCTGAATTCTCTTGCCTCGGGCTGTTTCACGGCAGTGTAGGCTGTGAAGGTATCTGTTCAGGGCTGGAGGAGGATGAATGGGACCTTTTCCTCTTCACGGCAGAACAGGACTTTAATGGTCTGGTGGAAGTAATTCTGTGTGGGAAAGGAAGTTGATAAAATAGAACATAAACTTCTCTAATAGAGGATTTAATTACCAGGAAAGCCAGACTGAATGAAGCACCTGAGCAGAACTTTCCATTGCTCAACAGGTGATGATTATTAATCCCTCGTCTCCAAGGCCACTTTATTTACTGTCTGTAAATGGTGTGTCTTTGTGTTGGCTTCACTGGGTGTTTTGAGGGGTGGTGTGTGTGTGTTTGCATCCACAACGACAGCCGCTACAGTTGGAAGTGTCTCAGATTTTCCCTGACTTCACCCAGATTTCCAGCTAAACTGGTGTGTCCCCTCGATCGAGCCGAAACCAGCTGGAGTAATCAGGTCTCAGGGCTGGCAAGTAGGCACGACAGTAACGACTCAAAAGGCTTAAGAAGCTCTTAAACTGCTGTTTCATTCTTCTGTGCACAAGCGTGGCTCTCCAGGTTTAACTGCGGCAGAAGGACTTACTTTGAGAAACAGGCACTGCTCTGAAGCCCTCTGTTAGTCAGTCTATCAGCTTGTTCATGTTTTGTGGTGTTGTTTTTCCAATATACAGTTGGAAAAGGAATAACCGTGCCTGACAACGCTGGGGTGTATGCCTGCACAGTTTTAAATGCAGTTCTGGTATTTAGCCTTTAAACTTAATGAGATTAAACACAGAATCCATCCACACAAATTACCCTAATCACTGCTTTGTACTTGTTTTCAGCAGCCAAATCGTGTCACAGTGTCTGCTATGGTTGGGCAGTAGCAGCTACTGTTGGAGAAGAAAACAGGCTGGGAGCCTCCTGCTGTGAACTCAGCCATGGCCAAACTGCCCAAGAACGGGCTGAGGGGCTAGCAGATTGCTCAAAGCCCCTGCAGGGACCTCCTCACTCTTTGCTCCTCACAGCCAAAGCTGTTCTTGTTCCCTGCATTTGCACCAGGACTGGTTTCAGCATGTTCCACTCCAAATTCTCTCTCTGAGGAAAGCTGATGCTATGCACAGCTTTTGCCAAGCAAAGAGTGTGGGGTTTACATTTTTTAACATAAAAATAGTGGTGAGTTCACCACCTGCAGGGTGGAAAGCAGCACAGACTGCCTTTGTACTGGCATAACGTCTCTCTTGTCTGTTTAGGACAGTGCTACACTGCTGTGAGCATTTTTACTGGTAGAGAAGTAGCTGCTGTGTCTGAGGCTATGGTGAAGGTGAGACTGTGGTGCTTGCTTTACCTGTCTCTGGTTCAAGCCATAAAACTTGTGTATGTGAATACGTTTTGGGGTTCACAAATACTGAGAATCTGCTGCTTTTATTACTCACGGCAAAAACTCACTGTGGGTAGTGGAATCATGTGGGTCAGCATGCTGTGACTTTTTTCCACACAGACAACTTAATTCTGCAAATGCTTTCCTCTCGCTCCTCCTTATCCTGCCCAAATTCTATATCACAGATTCAGAATCGTTTTAGATCATCAATTCCAACCATTAATCCATCACTGCTGGGTCACCACTAAATCCATCTCCTAAAGCTGGATCTTTTAAATACCCCCAGGGATGGTGACTCCTCCACTACCCTGGGCAGCCTGGTCCAGTGTTTGATGACCCTTATCATAAAAAAAGCTTTTCATAATATCCAACCTGAATTTCCTCTGGCACAACTTAAGGCACAGATCTAAGCTAAGGAAGTGCAACTGCAGCAAAGCCTGAAGTTGAAATTAAAGCTATGCATAGCCCTGCCCTGTTATGCTGGAGTATGAAACCCATGGAAGGGTGAGAGTGAGGCAATGACCTCTTCATCATGAGCAAGCAAAGAGCTGTGGGACTTCCTGTGAACTGACAATTTCACCTTGGAACTGAGTCTTCACAAGGATGGACACAGGGAAGTATCTTTGCTGACCATTTTCACCACTACTGTGTTTATACTTTGGCAGTGGGTGCCTCTGAAAGGCTTTGGAGGCAACACTAGTGACTTCCATGGGGACTGGCTGAGGAAATAATCTCAAGGCACCAGATGATGCTTATCCAATAATACTCGTTAAACCCCTGTGTAGATGGTGTCATTTGGGCTCAGTGTAAATATAGTCTGCTGCAGCTGAATAATGACAGTTTAAAGCAAGAATAGTTTGAGGCTCCAATGAAGAATAAACCTGCAGAGATGTAGACCTTTAGTTCATCACTTTGGTTTTCATGAACAGCTTTACAGAGCAACTCCCATGCAGTATGGGTCTATAAAAACCTACTTAATTTTTATTAAGGAAGATCTTTGAGAGGAACATAGAAGGATCAGATTAGAGATAGATCCAGTTCACTCTTCTTCCAAGGTAAGACTGTGACCCTGTATGGCTGCTTCTACATGAGCAGGCACATCCATCTCCCAATACAAGTGTATGAATCCCGTGATGCTTCAAATCCAGATGAAGTAAGGACATGTTGTCTGTAGCTCCACAGCGGGCACGTGTAAATGTACACACTAGCATTGTGGAGCACATCCAAATGCGTTGCCACGGTGACAAATGGTCAACAAACAATGAAAGAACAATTTTACTTGGCATTTTATTCACTTAACAGAAACATTCACTTATCAGGTATCACTGAAGTGCAATTTACAGAACTTAGCAGCAAATTCACATATGTAAATTCAGATTTATTTTCTTTTGTGGTTGTTTTTTGTTTCTTCCTTTTTTTTTACAAATATTACAAATGTACATCCATTAGTACAGTATTGCCATTCACCCATGCGTGTTATGTACAGAATCTTCACTACTGAATTACTACCGAGCAACTTTCCCTTTGCTTCAGGAAATGCTGTGTGTAGGTCATCTGTGCTTCTGGGATGTGGTCCCATCACACTCTATCGCTGCACGTAATGAGAAGAAGTAGACATTTAAGGTTATAGTCAACCCTAGTGCAAGCAGGTGCAACTGCATTGCCTTCAGTGAGACCAGCTGACAGCTACTTGCAGTAGGGACTTGGTTTGGTCCCCACTGCTAAATTTGTCCTGGCAGCTGAATCCAGGATTATGTTTATGTATTTCTTGCAACAAAGGATAATTCAATCCCACCACACTTTCCTTTTTGTCCCTAGAACTGACCTGGCACGGCGTTTTGTTGACACAGTCGCTGCAACACTGGCCTGTAGCTGTATGCATTACTGAAGCTGACATCATGCCAGGGTTGCAGGAAGATGGATGTGCGCAGGGAGATGTAAAGAGGAGCCATTGAGGTCTCTTGTGTGCTAGATAAAGTCTAACTTGGAAAGGAAAACTAGAAGACATTGCTTCCCTTTGCCCTGTGGATCTCTGTGTGAGAAACACTGTCCTCCTTTCTGGTTGCCCTGGGGCTTGTCTCCTGCTGTGGCAGCTGCTGGAGCCCCTGGGACCACTGCTGCCTGCATCATTCACAGCTTCTCCTGCACCTCCAGTCATGAGCCTGACCTCTCACCTGCCTACTGACCCTCTGGGCACCTTTGCTGGCCAGATCACACTGGAGGTCTGTCCCAGTGACAGCTGTTTTAGAGGACGGGAGCATGTGTAGGCACTGGAAAGCTCCACAAAGTGTCAAAATTGTTCTGAACGTTAGTCAGAAGAGCTGACACAGTGGCCAGAGTGTTCACAAAGAAGTGCTTACCACAAAATGTTTCCATTATTGAAACTTTTCCTATTTTTTCTTTTTTTCTTGTTTTTTTTTAAGTATTTCTACTCTAAGGATACTTATTTAAACATTTTTGGTAGTTAATATGGAATGTATTATCTTGCTGAAAAGGGGAGAGCTTTGTTTTATCTAATTTAAAAATTCTAGTTTATCACAATCGTTTTTATACAAGACACTATAGATACATCTTGTAGTTTATAATCTAAAAATAAAATCTCATCAAAATACTGTAGCTATTCTATTGTGGGCATCAATAAACAATGTATTTACCGTATATGGCTCTCCAAACATGATAAACCCTATACAAAGAGCATCTATCTTTATTGATAGGAACAGCTTCCCGTGTAAAGGAAATTACATGGAAAAGTATGAGCCTCGTGTTTTTTGAGAAGTAACTCAGCTTGACAGTTCTGAGAAAATACCAAGACAATAATCACAAATCAGTAGCAGCATGTTATATACAGATTTAAAGAGAATCACAGGAATAAAAAGAAAACAGTAGTTGTATACCCGCAAATCCTGTCATTTAAAAAACAAAATCTGAAGGAAATGTATAGGACATTTAAAGGTTGGTTCTGCAGTGGGTCTATCAAAGCTCGGTTCTCCCAGGACTGCATCTTTTGCATTCTGATGAAATTTGTGACGGTTCAGGGACAAAATCGTAGCAGACTCAGCCACACTTAAGTAGAAAATATTCAGCTGTTGGGTGGTCACTGAGAAACCCCACTTTATTTTCAGACTGCAGATGAACGTGAATAATACTGATACTGCTACTAACACTTGGCATCTACACAGAGCTAAAATCTGAAAGCTCTTACGTTAAGAACTTATCCAAGCCTGTAGCTGCCTGTGCTGCACTTATGGCAATTAGACTATATGGGGACATAACACTCACTGCAAGTGTGACAGAATCCAGTTTGCACTTGCTGCTGCACATGAGCAGAACACTGTGGTCCTGCCAAGGTTCTTACGTGTGAAGCAGGTAAGCATTATTATCCCCATTTGACAGGTGGAGAAACTGAGGCAGGAAAGAGCCAAGTATCAAATGAGCTCTATGGTTTGCGCTCTCTTGGTTGTGGCTACCCACTTCTTCACATGTATGGAGAATCCTGAGCTCAAAATCAATTATACAGCTGTGGGTGATCTGATGCTTAGAAATTTGAGGTTCTGGGTCTTGGCTCCAGCCTGTCTGATTTTAGGCAGCTGCCTGAAGCTCCAGACCACCACACCACACTTCACAAGCAGCCTCTGCAGAGCTGTGTACCTCTACAGGCAGCGCAGGGTTAAATCACTCTCTTAAAGAGCATTTCCACCCCAGCTAGTATCTCAAGCGTATTTGTGATCAACTGGAGCTGGACATTTAAAAGTCTGCAGAACTTGCTGCCAGATTTGAGGATTTGGTGAGAAGTTGTTTGTCCAAGGGGTCAGAGGTGTAAAAAACCAAGGGAATCCTGATGCCTGGCTTTGTGCTCAGAGCCAGCAGTGGAAAAGAGAGTTTAAAAATGCTGCATATCTTTGAGGTCCAAATTCTTTCTCAGATTTAGGCAGCTAACAGGATGATTTTTGCATAGAGTTTAGACACCTTTTTTTGTAGGCAATTATGGATGCTCTGAGACCTGCCGTCATGCTGTGTGGCTTGGGTGCTTCCATCTTTGCTCACTGTGCCATTTTTCAACCATGACTCTTGCCCTGATTATGTGAAAGAAGAAAAAAAAAAGTCGATTTTGGATCAGAGAGGTGCCCTGCGAACACCTCAGATTAGTAATAATCAACTGCAGTAAATGATGAAAGGCAGAACCTTTGTGGGGGTGGCGTTA
This sequence comes from Phoeniculus purpureus, assembly GCA_028565055.1. NCBI lineage: Eukaryota > Metazoa > Chordata > Aves > Bucerotiformes > Phoeniculidae > Phoeniculus > Phoeniculus purpureus. Next base: position 7,875,400 of record JAOXOE010000506.1, read on the forward strand.
TCATTTGGGTAGATACATCCTTGGGAAGTGACCATGAAAAAGCAGTTTAGCTCTCTAAAGCCGGAGTTCAGTGCATCAGACACATTTCTATTTACGGATTTCCAATACAGAATTAAAAGCAAATATTCCCATGGAGGCTGCTATTAAATCTCAAACTGCTTCGATTCCCTTGGCTCACGCGTCCTGCCTAGCCTTCTCTCCAGCTGATTTGATCCAGTCACGTAGCAAAGGTGCCAAGTGATTTATACAGTTAGTAGGAACTGCTCTTGCTCTGGGGGTTTCTTCACCCAGGTGCCCAGACCAGCTCTCTGAAATGCTTTAAACAGCTGCTGCTTGACAGACTGGTATGTCTGAGCCACCAGCTTTGCCTCGCTGTACACTGATGGCATGTCTCCATGGCTCGGTGTTCGTGTGCTCAGCTGCAGAACGAAAATCAGGGAAGGGGAAAAAAATAAAATAATAATAATAAAGGAAAATCAGCCAACGAGCCGAAAGGAGCAGGAGGCTTCAGGAGCTGTATAATCTTCCCGTCTGCACCGCACAAGCAACAAACAAACTATCACTTTGCTTTGTGTGTTTGCTTTTGATTTAACAACAAAGCAGCGAGGAAGCAATAAACGCCTGTGACACGGTTTTAGCTGCTGTGAAGAGGAACGGGGTAAACAGCTTTGTCGTGGAGCTGGCATAGGCAGTAGCAAACTTGGTGTGTTTTACAAAGGCAAAATCCCTTCTCAGTAAGGGACAGGAAGGAATAAATCCTTTCTGGGGATCTTTAAAGATTGTGCTCAGGTTATCCTGGGAAGTGGAGCAGCTCAGTGCTTCCAAGTGATGCCAAGAGACACGAGAAGGAGGGTTGCCTCCCACACTCTCCCCTTTCCCCTCTTTAATCTGTTATTGTCAGAAATGCTGTGAAACACGTCCAGGACAGGGTGAAAAATCAGATCAGACATCAGGATCCATGCTGGTGCAGGAAAACAGAGTGCTCTGTGGGGACACTGAAGCCATCCATCAGGAGCAGTCTCAGGAGACAACGGCATGGGTCCACTGCCCCTATTCTCCTAGAGAGGACCCATGGGAGCAAGCATCCTGTGCTTTGCAGGACTAAAGAAGCAAACTCCGACCTGCCCAAGTCTTAACAGCACTGAACCAGCAATGAGGCGTTGACACTATATAGAAGAAGACAAAGTCTACACAGTGCCTTAAAGCAAGTGGACAGGAAATAGCACCCTGTAGGCAAACATACCCTTGGAGTATGCTTGCTCAGGGAGCAAGCAACATTCTTCCTCCTGTCTAAAAAGCAAAGATGCTGAAAGACAGGCTAAAGGAAACTGTGAACGTGCAGCCTGAAATGAGCTACTCGGTCCCTATAGCGCCAGCAAGCCATAGGGCTGCTCTGGCAGAGGTCTACTGGCCTAGCCAGCAAGCTGCCAGCCTGGACTGTCAATGGATCACAAGATGGGCTGGCAGGTGGTGACTTCCCTTCAGCTCTCCCTTTGCTCCCAGAGAGAGACACCAACAACGATGTTACCAAATGCTTTATCAAAAGCCCTTCTCAGCCGCGAGTTCCTCCCTCCTGCTCACCCCAGCACCATCCTTGGTGTGAACTAGATGCAGCCCAGCTCTCCCAGCAGCAGTCCAAGCCACAGCCTGCCCTGGGACCTAACTTGCCCCAGGTTTTGTTCCCGTGAAGATCCCTCCATTTCGAGGGCAGCAGGAGTGCTTCTTGCTCACCTCCCACCAAACTGTGCCACCAAACTGTGACTGAGCCCTGGGCACAAAGCCCATGTTGGTTGGTCCCTTCTACTCCTCCTCAGGCTCAGGCTCCCTGCTAGGATCAGTCAAGCCGTTGCCTGGGATGGGCAACCAGTCCTACCAGACTCTTTCCTGGGGTTTCCTACAGAGCAGAGCAAAGTCTTTGAACTCATCCACATATTCCCACCCTGTCTACTTGCCTTGCCTAATGCTTTCATTCATGGAAGTGGCTCTGGACTTCCCTGCCATCACTTTGCGTGTTCTTTTCCACTCATTACCCAGTTAGAAAAAGATTTTAGCACTTAAAATATTTTATTCTTGTCTTTGTCTTCTCCCACTCTACATGGACTGCAAGACAGCTCTTGACAAACCTCCCCACAGAAAGTCCATATTGAGCAGTGACAGTGGGTGGGCTGAAAAGACACTGCCTTTCCCCACTGCTCCTCCTGGAAGTAGTGGGATCAGGCTTGTCACCCCGGTACGTGTGTTCTTCTCTCCCCCAGCCCCACTTGAAGGATCAGGCAAGACAAAGAGTGACTCCAGAACCAGAAATAATAAGAGGAAGGTTTCCTTCTTCCACATTATCTTCCATCCATATTAATGTACCTCTTACATCACACACTGTAGTTTTTGACCATCCGTCTTGCCTGACCCTGTCTCCTATCAGTGGGAACCAACTGAAGTGTGAGGGCAGTCTGACTTCAGTGCTGTTTCAGACCAGGGAAGTTCATGGCTGTCCTCCCTCGAGCAAGCAGGGCCGTGTAGGGGTGGTGGCCGTTTTAATGAAGTACAACAAGTAACGCCAGTAAATTGTACTGCTGCTGAGAGTAATGGAGTTGGAGACCCTTCAGCACTTGGCTACTCACCTTGAGAGAAGCAGCTGTATGGGTTTATCTGCACATTAGGAGGGTGGGGGAGAGGATGGGAAGGGGCAATCCACAGTCCCTGCTTTAGGGGGCTATTGCTGAAGCAATAGCCTAAAATGCTTCAGCTAATGGGTGAGATTGGGAGTGGTTTAGGTTGGGAGTCTAAACCCCTACGGAACAGTGAAGTGAGATAAATGCTTTCAAGGCAGTGAAAAATATTTCTCCCAGGCCTCTAAGAACTTGTGAATTGAATAGTACCCTTGGGGTCAAAGGGATCTTCCAGTGAGATGCATATAAAGTTACCCATTCATGCTTGTATGGATGCTTTCTGTTGTCTTTGCTTCCGACTGCTCATCTGAGCATGGCTCCAGGCACCCATCTCCCCTCCAAACCCACCTGGGTTTCTGCCCTTGGCTTTCTCTGGACTCCCAGCTTCCATAGATGACCCTGCAAGTTCTCATCTCCAGATCCTCTCCCAGGACAGATGCAGGGACACCTGTGGAGGCTGCAGCTTCATCATGACATTGCTGAAACAGTGTTTATGCTGGGGTAAGGACTAGTCACCTAAGGCTGGTGGCAGTGTCTTGTCAGTGCAGTGGACCCACCTTGCCATGAAGCTTTGCCCATCGAGTGAAGAACATGTGCTTGCAGAGCCTTGATGGACTCCCGCAGGTTCTCTTCCCTGTTGTGGCATTGATAACCTCCAGGTCTGCATTCCCCACAATCCAGTTCACACTGAAGCTTGGAGATTTTCCAGGCTGCCGAGCATCAGCATGGCTAACTCCTGGTAAGAGAGAAAGACACCAGTAACACCCACTGCTCAAAGCCTTCAGAGAGCGCTAACGTGGTGGGTCGTTGTTGCACATGAGACATCCCTGAGTGAACACGCTGGCCTCTTAAATTGCTCTGCTGTTGTCACCACGGGTTAAGTGTTACGAGGCCACATAACTTACATAATTTAGCAATTCCAGGAGACCTTTTCCTACCTTGCAGGCAAACCTTCTGTTAGTCCACGGCAAGCCATTAGATTGTGCCCTGTGCTACTGACAGCAGTGTGACAGCTGCTGAATGAAACCTTTCAGAAAGACTTTAATGGGATAACTGGATTTTAAAAGGAATTAAGTTGCAAAGTGCTTTTGCTATGAGTTCCTCCAGATGAGCTTTCCATGGTCCAGCATTTGTCTGCTGTCAACTAGGCATCCCTGATGTGATGTCTAGACACAGAGTATAAACAGGGAGTAAGAAAATACAAATCACACGTTTCATCATCACAGAATGACTATCAGATTCAAGTTAATAGTGACCTTCACAGACATCACAGACCTAGACAGAAAACTCTTGCTCTCCACCTTATGCTTGCCCACAAGACCCATAGCCTGTACAGGTGCAGCAACATCTTCAAGAGCCAGTTAGTATCCTAACAGCTAACATCATGAAGTGGAATGCATCTTGTGCAACTGTAGACAGCTACAAGGGTAATTGTAACGGGTTGAAACTAAGAAACTGCTTTGCTCCCAGGTTTTAAGGGGAAAAGAAACCAAAGCAGTCAGGTCACAGTGAGATCTCAGATAAATTTGCCAGACAATGGATTGCTTAGTTAACTAAAAGAGGAAAAGTTTATTAACTCTTAAACTAAGTACAGAAAAGAAGAAAAATGTCAAGCAAGTTAGTGCAGAAATGCAGCCCATCAGAAACTGTGTTCCCCAATGCCAT
>JAOXOE010000506.1:7879830-7924337 GCA_028565055.1 Phoeniculus purpureus
CGGGCTGCCTGTGCAGCGGGAAAAAGGGAAGGAGGACCTCGCTCCCTGGTCTTTTATAGTGTCCTGACCACGGGACTCTGGGACAGGTCACTTCACCTGGGGCAGTTCCGGGGAAGAGAAGCCTCTTAAAGCAACAGGACGTTTTCTTTCCTTCATAAAAGCACATTCACAAGGCCAGGTTTGAACATGTGAATCACATGCCGGAGTCCACTGCCTACACGGGTGAGAGATCCCTTGGCTCTGAATGCAGATCAGGGCTGCAAGATCAGGTGTGGGTGTGTATATGACAGAGAGTTATTTTTAATCAGGTAAATTCCTGTCTTTTCTTAATCATTAATTGTAGATTAATTTTATCTTAACCCGTGTAACCTCTTCATTCTTGTACCTCAAAGCAGGGAAGGTTTAGTCTTTGTGAAGAAGTAAGAGAATTAAAGAGGATAGGTGGGTTTTTCCCCAATACAGAATAAAAACAAAAAAGTGAGCTCTGCCTTACCCTGCTCATTAGTGCTTTTTGGAGCAAAGAATCAACACTGGGAACTTCCAAGATAGGAAAAGACAGAGTGACCCGAAGCAGTTTGAGTAGTCTGAAAAATATGAGCATTGGATGATGTTTCTGGATTCAGCTGCTGAGTGTCTCTCTACTAATTTGTTGTGTGGGCCACTGGCTTGCAAACATGGACAACAAAAGCTGCTGTGGTGAGCAGAGAGGTGGAGAGCATGCAGGTGGGCAGGAGCTGCCTGGCACAGCCACCCTGGCACGGGCCAGCCGCAGGGCTGGGTCTTGGTTCCAAAACAGCAGTTCCTGACAGAGTCCCTGCACACAACACCTCCAGCAACATCTCATGGTTCACGTAGCTCGATGGGACTTGCTTTCATTGTACTGGGTGGAAGGCAAGAGAGAAATGTCCTTTGCATTTTCTGCTGAAAGGTTTCAGTGAATTTTCTGAGAGGGAAAAGTATTGATAAGGGCTGTTCAGAGATGGGGACGTTAAAGAAGAGACGCCAAAGTTCCTCCTTTCCAAAGTGCCCCTGTGCAAGAAGGGGCTCTTCTTGCACATCTGCAGGTCTCAGGCAGAATGGGAGGATATGAGACCTGATGGGAACGCAGCATCCATCACCATGTTAAACATGCTGAGCTTGGTAAGCCCCTGAGAAAGACCGCGAGAGAAGTGCAGGGCTGTGCAAGGTCAGCTGTGGCAGCTCCTGCCGGAGGCCTCTCCATGGCATGGGAAGCAAAGTCAGTGGGGGCCATGCTCCATCTCTTGTCCGGTCCCCTCTGCCCTGGGAGGGAGATGCGAGCGCTGGATGAGACTGAGCCTGGACACACAGAGAAAGTGGCCACTGAAGGGAAAAAAAGTGTGCAACACAATCACCCTGTAACTGGCAAATCAGCGACAAAGCTGGAACTGAAGAAATCAGCTCGGTTACTGGGACTGCAGCGGAGAATTATAGCTAAGTCGTAACCTCTCCCAGGGTTTGTAAACACATGCATGCTGTACTAATACCTCTTCCAATTCCCCCTCGCCCCTGAGATAACAGCTCAGTCTGCATCTAAAGCTCCAGTTCGCCCAGGCAACAGGATACAAACAGAGCCCTTGGAAATCAGATAGCTCTCAGGTGCTGTTCAAGCACCTCTAGACAGAACAAGATGCAAACAGATCGAAATCAGCTTTTAGACACGATGCACCATTCCCTGTCGAGATAGCACCCAAAAGCCTAGAGGACTGAGTGCCAAAATCTCTGGCAGCCAAGACTCACGACAGATGCAAATTCAGAGCCTAGACATAGTCACAGTATTGCTGCTGATCCTTTTTAAAACACTCTTCGTGTCTTTCTTTCGACAAGGGATTGTTCTGGTTTTATTTGAAAGGTAACACACAGACCACTGAAACAGCGTTCTCTGCTCCCTGTGATCATCCTTCTCAAAAACAGCACAATGAAATGCACAACAGCAGTCCATAGAACCTGGAAGGAAAGGTTTGAGACAACTAGTATGAACTGGAGAGCTGTGGGACATGCACTGAAATCTGTCCTCGTTCTCCTCGTAAAGCCTCGCGCATCTTCAGGATACCACCGGGAATGGCCTCAGCCTTCAGGGACAAGGAAAGAAAAATGGCACAAGATGTTTCTTTCTTCTGCAAAATACACACAAGAGTAATCTCAGGGAATGAGCGCATTGCCATAGAGTGGAACTGGTGTGAGAGGAAAGGCTCACTGACTGGTTCTCTGTGGGGCCAAGCAGATGGTTCATCCCACACTGGGACTCTCATCTCCATTGAAATGTCCGTACTGTCAAGCGACAAAATGGGCATCCTTGTAACTGAGGGACTCCTGCAATTTAAATCCCTGGGTGGTCCTAGTCCTGAGAGGGGAAGTGGAGTTGCCTGGCTGAGGTTGCTGAGGTTGGGTGTCTCAAGCTAGTTTGGCTTTTGCTAGGTGCCCACCTCCTTAGTGCCTGGAGAGGCTGTTGGCACAGTTTTCCAGGTAAGATATATGCAGCACGAGACAGAAACGTAAGTTTTAAGCTCTATTGACTTCCTGGGATTTGTGGGAGGGGGAAGACTTACAATTAATGGCTTTAGACACAAGACCAATGTAGAAATGGAGAGATGGAGCCCTCCCACTGCTTCCCGTGGGCTGAAGAAAACTCCCAAACAACTGAAAGCAAAGCAAAAGCAAACAGAAGTCTCTGTAAAGGAGGAAGCAAGCCATACAATGTGCAGATATTTGAAGGTACACAAGGACTCCTCTGACATATTTCTAACTCTCCTGAAATCACAGTGATGACCCTTGGAGATAAAAAAATGTTTGGGGTAACTATGGGCCATTACCTAACACTCCTCAAGGCCACCCCAGCTTGGAAACAGCTGCTCTGTGGTTAAATATTGTATTAAATCCCTTATTATGTTTTTGATCCTTCAGCAGTTCAAGTGCGTCTCCTTGCATATTCTGCAGGCACAGTGAGAGTGGATGTGGTTCTTCACATATGGGTGGACTTACAGTAAGTTAGGACTGGCACAGGATGGGATCAGCTTCCTCAGTGGGAGATGCAGAGGCTTCTGACAAGCAGAGGTTTCATAGTCTCACAGAATCATTAGGGATTGGAAGGGACCTCAAAAGATCATCCAGTCCAATCCCCCTGCCACAGCAGGATCATCTAGACCAAGTGGCACAGGAACACATCCAGGTGGGTTTTAAACATCTCCAGATAACAGACAGGTTTGGGACATGTGGAGATTTCTTCCAGCTAGCTGTGAGTTCTTTCCTTTCTCCCATGATGTGGTGTGGACAGGCAGATGGGGCTGTGTCATGCCCATACTGGACCAGGGCAGGAGGGATAGGAAGGAGCCCGAGTTGAAGGAGGCATGTGGAGCACTGTTCCCTGCACACTTGCATTGTGCATTTGATTGTCTCACTGAAGAGGTAAAAACTGCAGAAAAGCTGCTCCAGTAAGGATAAGTTTTTTTACCTCCTCACCTCATAACGTGTACATGCACATGACACTCACCAAAGGTACTAAACTACACAGAACCCGAGAATTTCCCCACTGGCTAAACTATCACTTCTGCCTCAGCCAAAAAAAATTTATCACAAGAAGGCATTAAAATAAAGAAAAGAACATGAAGTAGATAAAATAGCACTCTCCTGACAGAGGAACCTAGAGGGCTTTGAAAGGTGATGGCATACTCTGATAAAGCATCCTGATCTCCCACCCCTGTGACCTCGACATCTCAGGGAGTCCTTCTAAAGAGCAACTAAGAGAGTCTAAAAGTCACACAAGTGTCTAATCCTGTGCAGAACTGGTGATCCTTAGCACACACACACATATCTCAGGAAGGTCTGCAGGCATTCAACACTGTGAGATTTTGCTGGCATGAGGCTGGACAGCTGCTGCCTGGCTGGGGGATAAGAAACAGGGAGTCAAGGGGATGGAGAAGAAAGTATCAGAGACCTGGGGTATGGACAGGGGCTGGAAAGGAGAAGTGTTGGCAGTGAGAGTAGCCCAAAAGATAGCTGGAAACCGTAGAGATGCTCACACAGCAGGCATCAGCCTCATTAGATGGCAGCAATTAATCCCCAAGTTCTGCTGAGCAGTCAGGGTCTCCTGCACGAATAAATAGCCTTTTTGTCATGGCCATCTGCTCTGAACATCCTCGCCAGAAAGCGGTGAAGGAGCAGGCGCTCTGAGTAAAGGGCATGGACTGCGTGCATGGGGCCAGAGATGCGAGGGCTGGCTTCCCTGACGGACACACTTGTGTGCTTGCTAGGTGAGGGAGAGTGGAACAGCAGAGAGTCAAACCTAAAATTTACTGAAACCTTCCTCCCTGGTCTTGACAAATCTCTTAGTTAGTCTTTGTACAGTGTGAGTGTTTCTCGTCAACTTATATCCTGTACTGACCCTTTCGTGGTCACTGCATGTGAAATAGGAACTGGATTTAGATGCATGAGTTTCTCCATTCTACAAATTCATAGTCTGCAGGGAAAAAAGAGAAGGCACCGGCTAGTGGTTTATCTACAAGCAAGGAAACTCTCCTGTTGGTGACTGGCACAATTAGTGGTGGCAAAAGGGATCATTTGTCTTGCAGGCAGGTGTTTGCTTACCACTGAGAAGCAGCTGATTGCGCCGGTATGAAGCTGGCAGCTGACCAATGTCTTCTATTCTATGGCTCATTACCCGAGAAAGGTGACCAGTGTGATAGAGGCTTCCCACAATGATGCTGTGCAAGTACATGGGTTCGATGAAGGAGCTGAGGAGAGCACCTTGGAGCCCAAGGATGTTCCATCTGGAAAAGGAATTCAGGAGAAATGAGACACATAGGAGGAAGAGCAGCCACAGGAGAGCAAACCAGCAAAGGCTTGCACAGGTTAGAGCAATGAGGGGTAGGACCATTCCTGTCCCTGTCCTGTGATGCTTCAAGTACTGCACTGTTGTTGAATCAGTCCATGTGTGTGGAGTGATTCCCTCTCTGCAATAATTTTAGATTACAGTGATGCCACTGACCTAAGGGGTGTATTTCTCTCATTTCAAGCAGCAGCCTGTTGTTGAGATCTATTCTTTATGAAAGCATCTTCTATTTAACAAACATTCACTTAATCTCTTCAGCAGCATTCTGCCTTTTTCCCCCCGCATCTATGATTTTATGCTTGCAATGGAAGAGCTAAAATGATGTTTCTGTTATTCTACCACTTGTTCTATACACCAGTACTATACCCTAACCACGCACACGTGACTTATGTGGCCAAAGTTCCCACAAAATGTTTGGATGCATTTTCCAAAGCCTCGCAGGCTGACATTGCACAAATGATCATGCAGATATGAAGACACGCATAGGACTCAAACCCTGTTCCTGACCTGCACGAAAGTGCTCAGGCTCAAGTGTATGTCTAACCCCATTGCTGTCTCAAAGGTGCAATGGGACCTTTAATCTGTTAATGACTGAGCTCCACACTACTGATGTTGGGTTCGTCACCAGAACCGTTCTGCATTTTAATAGTCTGCTTATCTTTACGTCAAGCTAGGCACAAACACGACAGGGTGCTCCCTCTGACTTCTACAGGAGACAAGTAATTGGGTAAAAAGTGGAAAAACTAAAATTGGGAAAGAAGCCGTCCTGGGGTTGTCTTCCCCAGCACCCAAACACCAGTACGCTCTCTCACACTTGCATAACATTTTTATATGGGTCAAACGTTGTCAACCTGAATAGCTTTGAGTTCAGGAGGTCAAACTGAAAACGCTTCAGGTGATGTGGTTTTGGAGAGCGTATTTTGGCTCCTTAAAAACCAAAACACCGGCAGCATTTGGAACTCCGTAGCTGGCTGAAGGAAAAGGTAAGAGCTGTCTGCTATTTGAGGCACCGTTCAGCGGCTGCCATGCTAAATAATGTGTTTAAAGCACAATCTCCATCAGCAGCAAGCATTATGTAGCTAATTTCTTACATCATTGTTCTTTTCATTAATTAACATTTCTCAACCGTTGGTGCAATTATTGCAGCGCCTCTGTGCTGTACGTCTCTTTTCATGATTAATAAGGAGTCATTATATTTCCCTTTCCTGAAGCAGTCAATTAACACGGAATACTTTCCATTAATTACTGAATGTTTAAAACCAGCATGCTGTACCTGGAGAGCAATCTGCTCTAGGAACCTGTGACACCAATTGCTTTAAAAAGTTCTCTTTAAATTTTATTCCAAAAACACCAGCAATTTAGCTAGCTGTATTAATTTGCCTCTGAAGCAGGGCTGTGAATGAGAAACATCTTTTAATCTCATGCAAGAAAAGGCAGCCATCTGGCTGCTGAGGATTTCAGAGTCAGACTCTCCCCGTCTCTCTCTGTAAATGCAGGTCATTAAAGTAATGTGTTCATCTACATAAAACTCAAATGGAATATAAAAGGTAATATTTATATACAAACAATTTAGTTCCACAATTTAAACAGTCATTGGTTTTATGAAACATTTACTTTAGTCGATCAGATTTGCATAACTTCATTTGGGAGGAAAAAAAAAGTGTGGTCACTGCTGCAAATAACATCACTTTAAAAGGAGAGAACTAGCTGCCTCTTTGAGCAAATATCCCATTGTGATGCAAAATTAATAATGCAAGCTTAAGAAATAGAGTTCAGGTGGCTGCACTGTGCCAGCTTCTAAGGTGAGGAAAAAAACCAGACAGTGATATCTTTGTCCAGATGGAAACTTGTAAGATATCGGTGCTGTTCTGAACATTTGACATCTCCTTAAAAAAACTCCTTGTGTATTTGATTGAAGGAGAGAAAAAACAGCTGAACAGAAAAACAACATATGTTCAGCAATATTGGAACTTCAGCAATATTGCACAACACAGGAAGTCATCTGAGCTTTATTTACCAAAATAAAGGGTTGTGTTCAGATCATGCATTACAAAGTAATAATGATCACTTAATTCCCATGTTCTGCAGGAACCTGCCTTTTCCTTAGAGCTATTTCTCTGCCTAACTCAGAACAAGTTCATCCTATTGTAAAAAGGGATTCAGACGCCAGTGTGTTGACATCATTAGAATCCATAGGACGACCACGATCACGCCAAGCTCTATGTATTAAAAGCAGTTCATAAACTGTCACAACGGACCTTGCTAAAAAATCCCTCCACATCTTTCTTACAGACCCCCTCTAAGTGCTGAAAAGCTGCAGTAAGATCTCCTCAGAGCCACCTTTTCTCCAGCCATGGTGGTGGTGGGGAAATGAGATGAGGGTGATGGCACTGGCACCTGTCGGCTGACCACTTTCTGGTTTAACAAAGCACTGTTTTAGCAGGACCCGTTCAGAGAAGAGGGGTGGAGAAGCAGAGAAAGTGTTTTGCTTTCAAGCCTAGCCCAGGTTTGGCACTATTTGGCCAGTTGTTTCTTTTTAGAAAGCAGCTCCAGGCTGTATTTGAGTCACATCAAGCCAGCATGAGTCATAGGAAAGAGGGGTCCTGGGCTGAGCTGGCCGAAACACGACCCTGACCCTTGCATTGCCACTGTTGTCCTTCAGAGCACAGTAAAAGCACACTGAAGACAGGGGAAATTTTTGGTTTCTCATTCTGCTTCTGTTCCGTGCAGTATTTTGCATAAACAACAGAATTAACTGACAAATATTTGGGGGAAGGTCTTTTATCCTGTGTATCGTCCATCCTTTGACCAACACACATGGCTAATGTACTGACTTCATCCTTTGATATCTGAAGAGCTATGGGATTATTTGCAGGTAGATGATAGGGAAAGCTCTGTCTGAGCAACAGTGGAACTATCAAATCAGGGTGTTCACATCTGAAGGAGCTCCTTCTCTGCAGCCTAATTTTGGTCCATGAAAGCAGCTGTGTTCCCATCTGCAACAAAGTGCTTTGTTCAAACGTGGCTTTTCAAAATACAGTTGTTGTTCAGAGCAACGCAGTGTTACACCCTGGGTCCTCAGTACATCCAAGTGACTCTTCTTGCTATGAGGAAATATGCTGGATCGTTCTGAATTCTCCTAATTGTGCAAGATCTTAAGGGCTGTTTTCAAGGGCACACACCTCTCTAATAACTTAGATCCTGTGTGCTTCATAATGACGCTTCAATAAAGTGAAAATCAGCCCACTGCTCCCTTAGTCACAGACCTTATTTAAAAAACTCAAAATCTTCAGCAGGCAGGATCAATAAACTCAAACGTCTCCCCTTTTCACTTAAATATAAGCGATTTTAGTGCTTCAGATGAAAGGAAAGAATACCCTTCCTTTTGTTCAAACAGCAGATATTACTGCACTGTTTACAAAGACAAAATCTCACGCCTGGTTTTCAATATAGATAATCCTTGAACAAATATATTTTTGCCTGTTTGTCAATCACGGAAATGCCAGTGATGAGCTGGGAGGCATCCCAGCACACACAGCCTGCCTTTAATTAGACTCTGTGCTCCCCCAGCCCCAGACGTGGGGTGGGGTATGGCCCTGCAGAGATACCCCACGGGTCCCACACTCCTGGCAGCCCAGACCACCAGTGAGGTGTGTGGGGAAATGTATCCCCAAGTCATAATCACATCACAGCCTCTACAGCCTTCTGCATGGTAGCATGATGACACCGAGCTGAGTGGTGCAGTCAGTAAGCCAGAGGGATGGGATGTCATCCAGAGGGATCTGGACAAGTTAGCCACTATGAACCCCATGAAGTTCAACAAAACCAAGTGCAAAGTCCTACACACCTGGATCAGGGCAACCCTTGATATCAATACAGGCTGGGAGATGATGTGATTGAGAACTGTCCTGTGGAGGAAGTCTTGATGGTGCTGATTGATGCTGGTATTTGATGGTACTGGTTGTTGGCATGAGCCAACAATGTGCCCTTGCAGCCCAGAAGGCCAATCACATCTTGGGCTCCATCTAAAGAAGTGTGGCCAGCAGACTGAGGGCATTGATTTTCCCCTTCTAAAGGTTCTGCTCTGGTGAGATCCCACCTGGAGTACTGTGTCCAGCTCTAGGGTTGTCAACACAAGGAGGACATTAACCTTCTAGAGCATGTCCAGAGGAGGACCACAAAAAAGATCAGAGACCCAGAGTATCTCTCTTATGACAACAGGCTGCAAGAGCTGTTCAGGCTGGAGAAAAGGTGGCTCTGAGGAGACCTTACTGCAGCTTTTCAGCACTTAAAGGGGGTCCATAAGAAAGATGTGGAGGGACTTTTTAGCGAGGTCTGTTGTGACAGGGACAAGGAGTGATGGTTTTAAACTAAAGAAGGGGAGATTCGGATGACATATAGGGAAGGAGTTTTCTACAGTGAGGGTGGTGAACCACTGGAACTACAGCTTCTCTCTGGGACCAGCTGAAATAGGGATAATAAAAATACTAAGGAAGGGACTTGTGGGTAACCCTGCAGAGCTGCAAACTCTGCACCCTCATGCGGGTCTGCATGCGGCTCCTTGCCCACTGAGATGCGGTGCAACACCTACAGTCCCTTTGCTGAGTATTTCGAGCATAATTTTGCACTCAATATTACTCAAGGCTGAATGATGACACGCTCCTGCCCTTAAATCCCTTCAAAAACAGGACGTGGAGAAATCCGCATGATGTTTCAACACATCTCAAGCAACTGCATCCACCTACCACTGAAGCTCGGTGAGACTGAAACGTCTCTTTGGGACCTTTGGAAACGTCACCCCTCCAGAAGCACCGCTGACGAGTGTCAAAGCTCATTTTGTTAAGAGTTTCTATAAAGGACATTTTTTGAGTCATTATTAAAAGCTTTAAGTCTCACCTGCTTGTCTTGTTGTTAACCTCCTGCACCACAGTTTCTATAACCAACATTTCCTATGCCTCACACAATACAAATTGCTCTTCGTGGTGGCCTGTGCTCAGCAGAACACCTGTGGTGTTCCCATTTACACGACCATTTAGATATTATTGGTTTGGAAACTGTAACTAGCGCATTAGTTTTTGATCTGTATTTTAACAGTAGGTGGCTTGTATAAGTTTTCTGGACCATACCTTGTGGTGAAAGATTTAAATTGAAATCTCAGCCTCACAGAAAGGGGTTAAGAGAGGGAATTACAGATCATGTGCACAAATCATCTCTAATTGAAGAGCTGGCTGTGTTAATTGATTTTCATTTACATTAATATGCCACCTTTGAAGTAGGTTTTCTTAAGAGTTACCGTGTCAGGCGCAGTCTTCTGTTAACAGTGGCTCTGGTGGACAGGCTAACACTGAAACAGATCTAAGAACGCCGATCTCTAGCACTGACTTTTAGTCTTGCATTTTTTATATGCTACATTAAAATGCAGCTTAATGGGCTCAGCTCATCTTGTAAAATGCTGCTTCAGACTCCCACTGCTAAATCCTGAAACGGTGCCTTAAGACTGCGTTACCTTGCTGTACCCTGACCGTGTTCCCAGTAAAGATTCCTTCCTGTTCTCTAGCTCATGAGCCCAAGCAACCCACAAATGTTAGCCGTGGGACAAGAATTAACCGTCAACATCTCATAATGCAAAGTTTGGAGGTCCTTTGTTACTGTTTCTGTCCTTTTACAGGTGAGGTACAATTCAGACGTTTAAGGTCTTATTTAACTTCTGGGCTTAATGCCACTACTTTTGTGAAGTACAAGGAAGTGGATGACCATTAACCTGGTGGCAAGAAAATACAGTCTTTTAAAGGTGACCTTTTGAGGAGCAGTAGTAAGAAAACAATTTGAAGGCCAGAGCTTACAAAGTAAACATCGAATTCTGTCTTTTATTTGATGTATAAAGACAGTGACTCTGAGGATTCTTCCTTCCAAATCCTGCACCCTGCAAAGCACGTTTCCCAAGCCCGCGCCCCGCAAGGTGACTTCTGAAAGAGAACAAATGCCACAGCTGGTGCCTTCACGATGATGTGTATACACCACTGTAGTGTGTAGATTCAAGTCTGATGCACAGAAAACTGGAATCTCTCTGGAGCAAATACATCTGCTAGGCGAGCGTGGATATGCTCTGCCTTGCTTATGGCTTCAGGTGTTCAGGCTCCTAGCTAAGGTCTATCAAGGAAGAAGACCTTGGTGAAGAGCTCAGACAGCTAGATAAGAACTAATTTTTTAACTAAACCTTTGTGTTGAGTGCTTGGACCAAGATTCTGAAAATAATTTGCTGGCCTGTGGTAGCACAGACGATGTGGCAGCACAGTCCCATGTGACACAGGACCTGGGAATGCATGCTTATGTGATGGGTCTGCTGTGCTGAGGAGCACTCTGGTGGCCTCCTCCACATGCTCCCAGTGCTACTGCACTTCTCTGCTGGACAAAAGCAGTCATTAAACCTTTCTGTGCAGCTATTCAGGGCTGAATGCCCTGTTAGTTTGCTAGGAGATTATGATTAGCATCAAGGAAATGCGAAATGACACAAATTATTCCCCAAATAGCTGATAACTTTCAGACTTATTTTGCTCGTGACACTGCTGCTTTTTCACTAGTACATGCAGCACAGAGCGTGGAGGCAAACCAAGGTTTTAGTGTAACTAACGAGCTGTGGGTCTAATGCACACGTTTAAGCCTAAAATCCATGGCACCGAGAGGCTGAACTCACTGCAGCTGCACTGTGAGACTCATGGAAGTTCTGAAGGAAAAAGCTAACGCTTTCTTAGGGTGGGTTATTTGGGGATTTGCAGAGCCCAGGCTTTAAATTTACACATATAAATGCATAGGTTTTGAAAGCCAGAAGGAACCACCAAGATCTAGCCTGACCACTTTTATAATGCAGTCACAGCATTCCACCTCCTGATTCCCGGGCTGAGCCAAACAACACGAGTATTCATGCCAGAAGTGCTTGTGCTTTAATTCAGCCAGGGAATAGGTGTGGTACCAAGCTGTTTATCCTGCAATCTTGATAAAGCTGTAGAGCCCAAGTAACGCATACCAAGCATCAAATTCTCTCAAACTCGAGGTGATAGTAATAAAAATCACTAAATGCCTTTGAATAACAAATAGATCTGATTAAACGACTCTCTGCTCATGGCTATCCTGTGAGCAGGAAAGAACATAAATTGTTAGATACTTGATTTATAGAATATTATTCATTTTTCTGAGTAACTCTCTCTGTTCTCGGGTCTCTGATACTGTGATAGCAATGCCCTTTGCAAATAATGCAAAATTATGTATATTTTAGTGGCTACTGGCTAGGTTCTCAAGAGGAAACCCTCTCTAAATAGCCTAGCGCTCCTGAGGGGCTTTTACCAGCAATAGAATTCAAAGTGTACAAGACACACTTTTGCAACCAGATTCTGGCATTCTGAAGACGTTTGCAGAGTCATCTGTCTACATGGCAGAGCAAATATTTAGAGTCTGAAGTATGGCACAAGTCCCATCTACTGATCTCTTCAGTGCGGGGCAGGAGCGGGAAAAGGGGCATCTCATAGGGATCTTCTTGTCCACTGCCTGTACTGTCTATGGTCTGAGGTGAAGAAAGTAGAAAACAGCCCGATAGCTGCTGAAACAAAGGTCAGCTGAAGAAACCTTTGATTCCTACCCCTTAGGTGAGGAAAAAAATTGATTAGAGATTGTATCTAATATGGTAAACTGAAATTTGGGATAAAAATTGTTGAAGATTCCATATTCATACCTCTTCTCACCTCTCTTTGCCAAGTTCTACATAGAATTTATAGCCGCTAAACATCTCCAGGAATATCGGCCCTGAGGGTGCTTCTTATTTTCTGCCATGCAAGAAGTTTTCCTGAACATTTCCTGCAGTATTGGTGCTTAGTTTTCACTAGCACAGTCATTCCCAAACTAGAGCTTGTAACTATTTGAGAAGCACAAATACATGTAATTAGGAGCCTGCTGGAACCACACTGGCAGAATCAGGTCTCACTACGTGACCATGAGAGAAAAGAGAAGAGAAACACATGACCATCAAGTGCAGCTAGGGTTGTGAGCACCTCTGGATAGCCCTGAGCTGTGTCTCCAGAAGCTTTCAGACCCTTCACCATGATACACACCATGGTGATGCTCCCAGCACTCTCTAGATCCATCTGCCTTTCTCAGTTTCTCTTACGAAAGGGTATTATATGTTTTCCCTCATATTCAATTCCATGCTCTCTATTAACACTCCATCTTCCTCTTCAAAATCCCTACCTAGGTCCCTCTTGTCTCTTTCCGTCACTTCTAGTTACTGAAGCTGCCCACACCAGACCCCCAAATAACCTATTCTATGATCATTTCCCATCTCCATGCTTTCCCCTTATTAGGAATGACAATTCCCTCTTTCCTGTAACCGTCACCAATTTCTGCATCTCTCTGCTTTCTTCGTATTGGTTTTCATCTGCTTGTTCAGCAGCTGCTCTACCCACCCAACTAGACTCTTTTGAGGGTCCCCTCCAATCCCTAATGCTACTATGATTCTATGATTTTCCTAGTAAAGAGCTCTTACCCTGACCAAGGAACCCACAGTGCTCGGAATGTCCAAACTTCTGAAGCACTTGTAAGGGCCACAACACTGCTCTTACACCTACAAATGTTCTTTTCCCACCCCTTTTCTCAGCCTTTTTTTAAATTCAAAGTGGGAAGCAATGATTGCTGATCTTCTTTTCTGGTCTAGGAGGATCCCACCCCCGTCTGAGCCACAGTGCCAACAAATAATGCAGAGGAATCTGTACAGTATGGCAATAATAATGATATCAAACATGGGAGCTGCAAGATTTTATCTTCACCCTATAGAAACTCGCTGGCACATTCTTTTTTCCCTGACAGACTCCGATGCTCTTTAGCTACGCGGCAACAAGGAGTCACTAAAAGTGCTTAGCAGACGTGCTCTGAGACTGTGCATTGCAGTCAGCAACCCCATCAATAGCAAATGTAATGCTGTTTGCAAAGCTGATACTGAATTCACCGGCTAATGACATCCCAGACCACTGAGAGCGCAGTACTTCCATCCTCAGATTTTTTGAGTCTGAATTTGGAAAACTGAACTGCACCTAAACACAAGGCAGGAGAGCCACTGAAAACAGTTTGGTTCTCCTGTAATCTTCTAATGAATAAATGAAACCATTATAGCGGGACTCGCTCTTTGTCATTCACGCAAGCACCGCAGTTGCGATGACCGCACTTAGCAGAGGGCAGGTTTGGTGAGCCTGTTAGCGCTTCCATTTGCCGGTTCCAGCACACATTTTTCTGCCAACACGGCAGGCTTTGCTAAGCCTACGGAACCGTTTAACCTCAGCGGGTCATCCGGTCACAGCTAACTGCAGAATTGATTCATCTGCATGAAACGAAAGCTTTCTACTCTTTTGCAAGATCGTATTTACACTGACGTTTAACAACTGGGCCAAGCACTCAGCTGGTCTATTTCAAATGAGTTCGTAGGCATGCATGATATTCCAGTGGAGGATTTGATCATAACATTTACATTTTGATAGCTGTAATGTGTTTTGCATGTACAGCTGCATCTACAGCTAATACACACAGTACACATCATACGAGTGAAAGCACGCACGCGGGTGTTGACACATACCGAGTAAAGCAAACATGCATCCAGGTACTATCAGTCAATGCCCTTAACTGAGAACAATGAACGTGTTTACATCTTATTAGTCACCATGGAATAATTTTCAAATGTTTATTATACATCAATTATTCCACACAAACACATGTTGTATGCACAGGACACAGCAGAAAGTCACAGCGGGGGCCGTGACGAGGAAGTTCTGCAACGCCATTCAAAACATTAGAAATATTTCTAGCAGCTTTCCGGGCATTTCATCCAAGAGGGTGCAGGCTAGCTAAGTTCATCTGCGTGGTGGTTGGTTTGCAAGGTTTGGGGTAAATGATCCAATAAGAGCAGAGTGGATGTATTTTATTTGCACGCTGAAATTCTACTGGCAAAAATGCTGCAAAGAGAATTTATATTTTTGTCACACTGTGAAAAGCAACTAATGACCCATGGAGAATTTGGGAAAGTGTCCTATTTACGTTCCATCCTATCTCTATGGTCTGTTTTTGCATACAAAGGAGGTCTTTGTTTCCACAGGGTTTGTCAGCACTTGCTAGTTATTCCCCACCAGTAGCCATAGCCCCGTGTGGACTTGGTTTCCCCATGCAAAGGGTTCTGCTACGTATAGATATCAGGTACCTGGCGATTTTGTCTGTACAGGACATGGTGATGAGTTGTTCTCCCAACAACACGCCGTCCCACGTCTGAGCTGTGTTGTGACACCGGACTGGTATGGTTCCTTCTCCAGACTCAATCTTTGTTCGGAGGTGCCCACGGTATTTTCTCACTATGTGCTTGCTGCTGTTCACTGGGCAAGACAAACACAAGAACGGCAATAATTAAATGTCTTTAGAAAGGACCCGACGGTCTGTGCTGATGCCATGGCTTGTATTTGTAGACTCACGTGTGAAGGTCTTTTAAATTGGATGCAAATTTGAATGAGATTACAGCCCACGAAAGCAGCACAGTGGAGGAAAGTTGGTGCTCCCTAGCATGGTTGTTTTCACACACACCAATCCTATCGCACAGCACATGCCAAACTCACGTTCCCTTAGATATTTGCAAAGAACAGAGGTGCTCTGTTTTTTTAAAGAAGCAATTTTTTACTTCTAATTCTCACTTGCAGGTTTGAGCTCTGTCAGGGCATATTTGAAAAACCTTGGTTCAACGAGTGTCATCAAAGACTCAGTAGCATCAGATAGTCCAGTCCAACACTCTAATGTGATAGTGCAGTGGCATTTTCTGAACAAATTCAGAACTGAGTTTTCAGTTTGTTATCACAAAATTTCACTGAAAATTCTGAAATGCTGGTATTGTGCACTGTGGATTAAAAGCAAATACAGACTTGCTAATTACTAGCTGCTTCCTTAAATTCCCTGCATAGCCCCCTAAAGCCAGGCACCCTCCTGCCTTGTGGCATTCCTTTATCTTTTATGTCATTGCCCTGCATTACTTCAGTGATGTGACATGTCTGAGTGCAAAGAAGCTGCCTCTGGGGTGGTGCAGGGCAAGCAGCTAACACACTTGTCCTGTGCTGCAATGAACCCAACGTGTCCTGCAGATAGGCACTAAGCGCAGAAGATAACGACTTTTCTAAAGTGCTTCACCTTCATTTTTATGAAAAAAAACCCCCAAACTGAATTTCATTATCAAAATCACTCTCACCCTCTTCATACCTACTTTACCCCTGGGTGCTTTGGTTGTAAAATAACATCAAGGAACAGCAAGAACATCCTCTGAATCTGCTCACTCTTTTACCCTCAATGGGTTTCCTGGGAGGACATGTTCTCCTAGAAGCAGACCTTTTGCAGCTTCCTTCTAGTCCAAAGGAAAATAATGAAAGGTAGTACGTGACGGCCTTTTGTTTGATGGAAAAGGACTGGTGCTGCTACAGCCATGAGGATTTTGCCCATAATTCCAGCTATCTTGTGTGTTTTCCATGACGTACCCTTCGGCTGGACCAGAATGCTTCTGCTTGTGAAGATGATGCTCCTCAGCCTTCAGTGGGCTATAGGGCTACCTGTGCTTTTGGCACTGAGTAACACTGGGAGGTCGCAGGTTATGGGGCTTGAGCCTCTACCCACAAGCAACTGGCTTTGTGTACAGTTTGCAGCCACCCACTTTTTCCCTCTGTCATTTTTCACTGTATGACCTTTTCCTGTGCTGCAAGCTCCGGTGGAAGCTATTGACTGACTTTGGTTGCTGCCAATGCTGAGGGCTTTATGGGAAACCAAGATTGGTCTTGAGTTACTTAACTTTGAGAGAAATGAGAGACAGAGAGGAAAAGAGAAAGATAGTGAAATCATCAGTCCTGGATCCAGTGTTGAACCTGTTAGGTGGGGGGTGGTATTTGGTGTAGACAGATTCTCTCTACAACCTTTTATGTTCATCTATTTACTGGTCCCAGCTCCTGGCATGCTGGACACAGCAGTGCTTTTCCATGACATGACATAGCAAATGAAGAGAAATGACACCTGGCCCCTCCCCGTGACTTCCATTTCGTCTTTCTCATGCCCACAGTGTGGTCATCTGCGGCTCATCCCTTACAGATGGGGTGTATGTGCCAGCAGCAGGATGGACCAAGTATCAGTTGAATTAACTGACCACGGTTGAAAGTAATTCCCACCCAAACCCAGACTTCATCATATCTGAAATATTTTCACATACTGCAGGGTTTGTTTGTCCTGATCTGTGAACTGAATTTTGGGGAGAGTGGTTAGTGCATGGCTATGCCCATCAGCAGCCGTGTCCCAGTGAGAGAATGAGCGGGGTCCTTGTGCCCATTAGTCACAGAGCACTTCACAACCTGAGACACGGCAGTAACCACCAGATGTGGAGTACTGGTTGGCTTCTCAGTCTTCTGTTCTGAAGGAATCCAGGAAAAGCAAATGGAAAAAGAAAACCCCAAAGGAAAAACCCCAAAGTCTGAGAAAAGTTGCAGACCCCTCTCCCCTCACATCTCTAGTCGCTGCTAATACTTTCAGAAAATGATTCTCATGGCCACATGTGCCGGTCTCATCTACACCCCTATTGTAGGATGCCTTCTGAATATTTTTCAGAGGATGCTCTGGTGGGATTAGCTATCTGGGAACTCGTCCATGCTTTTCTTGAGGGTCTGAAGGCAAATCAGTTTTTTAAAAACTTCAAGCAGTGGTGAGCATCATGTTTTTATTATTAAACAAGAGAGTCATGGGGAAGATACCATGAAATCTAGACAACAAAAGGAGAAAGTGATCACTTCTACTTAGCAAACACATCTCACTGAGCAACAGCAAAGAATGTACAGCAGAACGACTCTGCTTTAGCCTGCACATGCTGTGAGCTGATGCATGGCAGAGCTAGACCTCTGCCAGGGAAGCAGCAAGGAGTGACTCCATAGACCATTGTTGTGGCTCCGTAGACTATTGTTGCTTTGGCTGGTAGAAAGTTTGACTTTAAGAAAATCAGTTACCTTTTGCTAAGCTTTCCCACAGATATAATGATGCTTCCTTCTTCTGAATATTCATTTAAAAGTACTGTTCAAAAAGACTAATGAACAACAGATGCTATCCTTTCAATGCAGATCTACCACAGGAGTCCACCTGCAGTAGATTCCCCAGGGCAAAATTATATTGCACTGTTTCTTTTTCTTTATTTTTAATTGTTTGAAGACCATTTTCTTTTGCTACACATTTCTCTTCCCATTTCTCATCTCTCTCAGAGTTCTTCTCCCTTTCTCAGCTCCTGCTCTGATCCTCACCTGTAGGTGCATTGATCTCCTCTGTTTCAGGCAGTTCACCGTGTGTGTACACCTACATTTTGCATACAGGCAAGGAGACAATGTTAGGGCCAGGGAATTTTAGTGACAGCATGACAAGACGGGCAGACTATCATTTATGTGACCTTGATTTCACTGTGTAAATATTACCTTGTGAGGGGTAAAGCATCCCACAATGTGCTGACAGAGATAAGGAGCCAGTTTAGGGGAAGAAAAAGCAGCAGCCCTGCAAACAACTGTTGAGCACTTGAGGAATTTAAAGCACAGACCAGCAGTTTGGGGGTAAAGGGATCTGAAACATTTCTGTGAGTCTGGGGAGAGGGTCTGTGTATTTAATTTGTCTGTCTGATCTTCGGATTTTTGCCTTCAGGGTTGAAGGAAGTACAAAGGCCAAAGTACTTAGTGTCTGGCTTGCAGGTACAAGAAACTGAATGATAAAGTTTTTAAGATCATTCAGGAAGTGCGTGCAGGGGCACATCTCTGTTTCCAAGTGCTCCTATTAACTCAGCCCATGTGCCAAACTTTGCTCCCCACACTGCCGCTCTGCCCGGGGTGCAGCCAAGCAGCCGGCTTGAACTGATAGAATTCAGGCAGCTGTGGCCAGTGTATGCTCACCCTGGGATACACTTCCACAGCACTGATAAGGGGTTTGAGCTGCCCAACTGCTATTAAATTCAGCAGATAGGGTGTGACTAAAACCCTGTGCTGTACTGCATGTCCAGGGCTGCTCACATGACTGGGATAGCCAGCACGCTCCGGAAGACGATCTCTAGCATTTATATAAAATACTATTAACCCAAAGGTGTGAACACGTTCAGATTGACAATGATTAAATAAATTCAGATCCACAAATTTCAGATCTTTTTTAGCCTGTCATGACGTAGCACAGGAAGGCATAAATATTGAGCAAAGCAAAATACGATGCTCTATGTGTTTAGCACTGCAGTTGCAGACAGACTGTAGCACATGAGCTGCTTGCCAGCAGTAAAAAATAGAGTCCACTTGCTGGCACAGGCAACTATGGTTCATTTTAAAGCAGTCTCAGAATATTTATGCAACTTAAAGTCATAAACTACAGTCTACTGCTGTTCTGCTGTTCATTATGATCAAAGCATCAGTGACTAGGAGCGTTCCTGATCTTTGCTGTGCTGGTCCTCCAACTGTTTAATCTCAGCTAATTGCAGGGGAGAAGATGTCTGACGATGCCACTTCAACCAGAACAAAACGTCAATTCAAGCTGGAACTATAAAGGACAAATTTAAAAATCATTTCAAGTGGATTTACAACGTGTGCTGCATTCAGATGTGGAAATTACTCCTGAGAGTTCCTTAGATAAAAAGGTGCTGGGTTATTAATTATTGGATCAGAAATGTACGCAGGTGCCTCATATTTAAAATGCATGAAACCCACTTGTTTTAGGGCTCACCCCTTATTTTCGTATTTTCTCCAGGGCCAGTTCTGTCTGAAATGGCACTGAAAAATGTCACCCCATATTTACTATTTAGCTGAAGAGTGAAGAGGAAATGGGTGGTGATTAAACAGAATCACATGGGTAAAGCTCTGTCTGAAATTTTGCATGACTGCCTCAGAAGTTCATTTTCTATTTCCCTGCTTCAGTGGAGGCTGTTCTTTCCTCATGAAAGAAGAAATAAAACAGTCTGTCTTGAGTTCTTTTTTCCCTGCTGGACCCTCCATTCATCAGCACGGTTTATAATGCTGCTTAGCCTGGTTTTAAACAAAGGGGTGGAAAGAGCAGTGTTAACAGTCGAGTGTCTTCTGGTGGCTGTTGGAGATGTGCTTTCCTCAAGCAGGTGCTGAGTCAATGTACAGTATTGCTATTTTTGGAAGGGTTGAAATGACCATCATGGCACACGGAATGATTTGGACGTGTCTACTTTGCTGGGTAGAGTGGCTGCTCAGATAAACCTCTGGTGTACTGTGCTTTCGTGGCCAGCGGAGAGCGAAGCTAAAATGCAGTGGGACAGATTGGAAAACAAGGAAGTAGTCTGAATTTAGGAAAAAACCATAGGTCTCCTCATGACGTGCAAAGGTCAGTTGTGGCTTCTGAGGGCAGGGTTCATCACACTCAGGGCGATGCAGGTAAAGGCAGTGGTGTTGTTCGAGGGTCTACTAAGCTGCCACTGCAGTGACTGCAGGGATTCGTCCTTTCTGGGAGGGAACACGAGCACGTGGCTTGCACAGGGTTAAAAGTAAGTTGAGATGAACCCCTTAAAGCTGAAATAATATTTATAAATAGAGGCCAGCAGGCCTGTTTTATCCGAATGTGAACCTAGGGGATATTTGCTCACTCTCAGAGGCACATAGCACTCACCACATTGTGGCAGAGTTTGGTTCGGATCCGAGGTTTGTATTGATTCATTAAGCCCTGCATGCAAATACAAAAACTGAATACATGCTTGACCTCAGAATGTCAGAAAACCCGGGGCACCTGTAATCTGTGGAACTGAATACAGGCTTCCAGCTAGACTGTGTCCCACTGACCACTACTCTGTGGCTTCTGTCCTGCAGCCAGTTCACCATCCACATCACTACCTGACCATCTAGACCACACCGCCTCAGTCTGGCTGCGAGGATGCTGTGGGAGACTGTGTCAAATGCTTTGCTGAAGTCAAGATAGACCACATCCACATCTCTGCCATCATCTACCCACCTGGTTATGCCCTCATAAAAGGCTATCAGGTTGGTCAAGCATGACTTCCCCTTGGTGAAGCCATGCCGACTGTCTCTAATGACCCTCCTGTCCTTGACGCGTCTGGAGACAGCCTTTAGGACAAATTGTTCCATCACCTTTCCTGGGATGGAGGTGAGGCTGACCAGTCTATAGTTACTTGGGTCCTCCTTCTCACCCTTTTGAAGATTGGAGTGACATTTGCTATCCTCCAGTCCCTAGGCTCCAATCCCTAATGATTCTATGATTTGAAATTGAACTTCCTTATCTTCTCCCTTCTTCCTGTATCTATCCTGGCTGAAATCCTGGCTTAGGACAGGTATTCACATATACCATGACCTGATAATAGATGTTACCTTTGTTGTGTTAGTCCCTCTCCTCACAATTATCATTAAGTAATAATCTTCAGCCTTTCTACTTCTTTATTTCATCTGCCAATATTTTAAAGTGATGTACAGACAAGATGTGAAAGCAAAGATAATTCACCCATTCATAGCCCATCAGCATGTGGCATTTAATCCATCTCTCATATGAAGCGTCAGTAATGGGAAAAGTTTTGAGTCCTAAAACAGACTCTATTATTTATCATTATGTGGTTTAACCACATGTTGATGAAATTGTTATTATTATTTTGTCTGAGTTCTGTAGTTAGAGATAGTAACTGTAAAAGAAAGTAAGAATGGTGCCCCATCAGGGTAAAGCTCATGACTGAGTGTTTTACTGAACCTCACAATTTTGGCCCATCAAAATGCCTCCATATATCACCTGGCTTGTATCTGAAGCAGTGTTGGCAGCAGGAGCAAGGAAGAGATTGTCCCCCTATAGTCAGCACTGGTGAGGCCATACCTTGAATACTGTGCTCAGTTTTGGGCATCTCAATACAAGAAAGATACTGAGGTGCTGTTGTGGGTCCAAAGAAGACTGGTGACAGGGGCAAAATTCCATCTCTTCAGGTGACAAACCACTTTTACAAACAGTTTTAATTATTTCTGTACAATTCTCCTAAGGAGAATTTCTAGCAACTCTTTATGAAACAAACTGCTAGATAGAGAAGGGCATCTTAACATGTGATACCTCTTTTGCCATTGGACTTGCTTCTAAACCCTGGTCTCAGCAACTACTTGTGACCTAAAAAATACAAATAGATCTGAGAAATAGATTTATATTTCTAAAAATTGGTTTTATGTAGTGTCTGTCTTCGAGGAACAACTAGCAACTAGTTAAAGTTGTCTTTAAAACGATTTGTTGGTGACAAAGACATTCACCAGTTCTTCTGTGAGTTCTAAATAACTGTTCCAGACGAGGAGGATGGAGCTGTAGTGGGTCAGGCATGGGGGACGTTCTTCATGCCACCTACAAACCCACCCAGGCTGCAGACAAACCCATCCTCCTCTGGCTTGTGAACGCATTAGTATGTGGAAGCCAACAGCGTGAGACTTATCAGTGAAATTAAGGTTCTGTGCATGTTACAATCAAGGAAAGCAAAACTCAAACACTTCAAGACTATTATTTTTAATTACTAATCGCTCCTCTCATCTAAAAATCAGATGTACAACACCGTTGCTTTGGAAGTGCAGCTGTTCGCAGAGAGCAAAGTCAAGAGACCTGGCAAAGGGCTGTACATGTGCTGGTGCTGTGAACTCTGTGATGGAACAAACTTCTGCCTCTGAAGCCTTCATGAGCCCTATCAGCAGTCGTGGAGGTGCATTAGCTGGACTCCAGTAATGACAAGCTGTCCTTTGCCAGCGTGGGGCGGTGCTTCTTGTGCCCACATAAGTGGACAGGCAAAGACAGGCAAAGACAGTGTGGTCAGTAAGAAAAAAGTGAGTGAGGTCAGCAAAACAGAAAATGAACCGTGTGAGACAGAAACAACAGGAATCTGTCAATGATATGGACAGATATTTAGCACCCCTGGGACTGGTATGAGCCTAGCGAGGCTGTGGTTCCTGCTGCATCACCAGACATACCCTTACTGAGCTTCTGGAGCTACAGCTGGAAACTACTGGCCAAAGTCCTAGGGTCTCTGCAGAAACTCAGCCTAGATCATCACGAAGTGGTGCCCACTGGCCTTAAAAATCTATGGATTGTAATTGCTAAATTATTCTGGATAATGATATAATAGTGCCTAGAATATTTAGTGCTTTCAATTTTCACATCCTACTCCGAGCATTAATTGCCCTTCCTCAAAGTTGTGACAGCTGGATACCTTTTATTGCCGTTTTACAGGCGTGGAAATTGAAATGGCCAGAGTAAGGTGAGGCGGAGAAGTACCAGCAGAGCCATGGTTAGGATTAAATTGTCACTCTTACGCAGCCATCTTCAGACTTGTCTCTTTGTAAAGCTCTTAGAAACTCCCCAGGAGTCTCAGGAATTTCACAATGAAGTCTCATAGAGATCTTAACTGGTCCAGGACTTGCCTGACAAACTCAGGTCATGAGCTTTAGCTGTGTCTCCCACTCAGTGAAAGGGTAAATTAGAGCAAATTAGATCCGAGTGGGGGTAGCTTTTGCCCAAAGGAATTTTTCCTAACTCTATTGTGATAATTTCCTCCCAAAATATGTGCTGCAATTGGGCACAAAGCTCTAGCACGATACGGGATGTTGGGTCTGGAACTGGGGCCACCCTGCCCCGAAGGATGTGGTCTCTATCCCTTGCAGCAGAGAACTGTGGAGAACCTCAGCCACCATTATTTCTTGGGCCAGGACAAACAGCTTTTCTTGGCAAAATTTTCTACCACTGTTCCGACAGCTCCTCAGCCATGGCCTTTTGCTGATTAATGCAGCCTTTTCATTGCATCTGACCATGGTGTCCAAGTGCAGGGGTTTACAAAGCAGCAAAACTCATAACAAAGCAGAATCCATAAACACAGTGCAATTCCCTTTGGCGAGTCAAGCATTATGTTAAAATTAGGATCTGATTGCCGCTGTGGAAACCTGTTTTCCTGAATCCTAACAAACACATCGTGAAAGATTTTCGAAGCTGTGGCTAATGCTGGCTTTGAGCAATCCATTGTTTCCAGCATATTCTTTCTCTTTTCCCAGGTAGCCACAAACTGCTCTGACATAACCTTCTGAAAAACCCTTTTTACCTCAAAACTCCCCCCTGAAACAACAAAACCCAAATAAGTGAAAGCAGCCAAGAAGATCACAGGGAGAGAGAACAGGGATAATTTCGAAGCCAAAGAGTTTTCTCATGACATATCAGTCCTGAGGAAGGTTTACAACAGAGACTGATGGAAGGCAGCTGTCTAGCTCAGCTCATAGGGGATCCACTGGAGCCCTGACTGCATTGGGAAACACAAGCTGAAGTTCTCCTTTGAGTTAAACCACCTTGAATGAAAAAGCTCACCCTTAGTGAGCTTAGTGGGTGAGGGCAAGCCTGTCGATGTAGTCTATCTGGACTTTGACACTGTCCCCCACAACATCCTCATGCATAAGCTGGCTGCCCATTGCTTGCACAGGCATGAACTCTGCTGGGTGGAACACTGGCTGGATGAGTGGGCCCAGAGAGTTGTGGTCAATGTTGCTAAATCCAGTTGGAGACCAGTAACGAGTGATGTCCTCTAGGGCTCAGTGCTGGGGCCACTCCTCTTCAACATCTTTATCAGTGATCTTGATGAGGGGATTGAGGGCACCCTCAGTAAGTTTGAAGACAACACTAAGTTGGGAGGGAGGGTCGATCTGCTGGAGGCTATTCAGAGGGACCTCGTCAGACTGCATCGATGGGCTGAGGATAATTGTAAGGGTTTCAACAGTGCCAAGTGAGGGTTCTAACTGAGCCAGCAGTGGGCTCAGGTGGCCAAGGCCAATGGCATCCTGACCTATATTAGAAACTGTGTCCAGCAGGAGTAGGGAGATGGTTGTCCCCCTGTACTCAGCACTGGTGAGGCTGCACCTTGAGTACTGGGTCCAGTTTGCAGCACATCAGGACAAGGGAGACATCGAGGTGCTGGAGCGAGTGCAGAGGAGGACAACAAAGCTGATGAAGGGCCTGGAGAATAAATCTTATGAGGAGAGACTGAGAGAGTTGGGGCTGTTTAGTTTGAGGAAGAGGGGGCTTAGAGGAGACCTCATCACTCTCCACGACTATCTGAAAGGACATTGTAGAGAGAGATGTTGGTGCTGATCTCTTCTCACAGGTAATTAGCAACAGAACCAGAGGAAATGGTTTCAAGCTCCAACAAGGTAGGTTTAGATTGGACATCAGGAAAAAATTCTTCACAGAGAGAGTGGTCAGGCACTGGAATGGGCTGGTCAGGTTGGCAATTGATTCGCCATCCCTAGATGAGTTTAAAAGATGCTTAGATGTAGCGTTGGGGGATCTGGTTTGGGGGTGAACTTGTAGAGTAGGGTTGATGGTTGGACTCAATGATCCTGGGGGTCTTTTCCAACCTGAATGACTCTGTGATTCTGAAGTTAACGTGAGTGAGAACAGCCAGACTCTGAAGAAGCACTTCAGCAGTCCGGGAGGACTGAGGTAGCAAACATGACAGTTACAGACAAAACCAGGGACTGCTCACAGTCCTGAGCTGGGACGTCAGCTCCTTGAGAGATCAGCTTCCAGTTAACTACAGGATGTCTGTGCATTTCCTTGGTATTGACTGTGGGAAATTGTGTCTGTGTCCACAGCAGAAGCAGGAAGGGGCCATCGCTTCTGCAGGACATGATCTGAAAGCAGGCTGACAAAGGGTGCCGTGCTCACAGCCAGGACCCAAACCCTTGGAGATAAACTCCTGTCTTAATGGAGAGAAAGGACAATTCCCCTCACCTTCTTGAATCACCAGTTCCCTAACCCCTGAAGTAATCCAACAGCCTCATGCTGGGTCTGCAAGTTCTGCAGTGTTCCTTAGGTGCCAAAGCAATCTAGGCTGACCAAAACAATCCATCCATTACTAGGATCATTTCTCTCCAGGCAGTGCTCAGCACTGCAGTCAACAGTGTTGCCTGTGGGTTTTTTTCTTTCGTGTTACTTCTGGGCAAGTTTCTCTGATGATTTTGTTCTCTGATCCCCCACGGTAATGTTCTGCTCAGTCATATGAAAAATAGGAAAACAATGCACCTTCATCCCAGTTCTGCAGACGGGCCATTCATCAGCACGAAACAACTTCAGAACCAGGAGGAAGTTGCTCCATGCAGGGAATGGCTTTAGAACTCGCGGTGAGGTTTGGCAAGTTGCAGCGGGCCAGCAGCCATGACGGAGTGGCACAAAACCCGAAAGCACTGGTACCGTGGAAACCAAGCCCAGGTGTTGACCTATGGTTACCCTCGAGTTTTAACAGGAGCAGTCTGCCAATTTGTCAGGCCCTATGGTTTCTTGTAGGGGTATCTAATCAACTTTCAGATCACTAGATGGTTGTCTAGATGGTTCCTCTTGAAATGCTTTCGTGCCCTTATAATCTATTCACAAGGATTGAGTTTGTCCACCTAAACAAAACAGAGGATTGGCAGAGGGAAGTTAGAGATTTCTTTCAAACAACATTCACCAGACCCAGTGCTTTTGGGACTAATTCTAGACCAGATGCTGCCCTAGGCATCCTCAATGAATTTCCATCCTGATACCTGCCTGCACAATCCTGCATGCAGAGTTCTGGGGTTGACAGTCTCCTGACAGCCTCAGGAGATCATTTGTGTCCATCTCCTGCAGGTGAACAAGCTCCTTAGATGGCCACTGTTTGAACATGTCCCTCTTAAGCCAGCCTGCTCAGGGTATGGCTTTCAGGGATTCTGATCTGGAGGCAATACTGATGCAAGCTGTGTCAGCCTCATCTGACACAGGCAACCCTTGGAGGCAGATTTGGGGGTTAACAGAGAGCATTTTTATCTGAGAATGGGATGTAAAATCCAGCAGCCAAAGTCAAAAGCAGGAAAAGTACCGGCTTGTGCAGTTTTTTTGAAGTAGAGAGTGTAAACTTGTCTTTTTTTGGGTAGTCTTCAGTTCCCCCAGTTCTCTGAATACTGCAGTGCACATCTCTCCATCACATCACCTACCAAGGCGACGATACAGCTCACGTGGATGCAAGTGGATCCTGTTTAGATGAGAGCGCTGTCAGATGCGTGTGCATGAGAGCCTCAGCACAGCTGTAGGTTAATAGACAAGCAGGAGGAAGAGCCCATGTGGAGCAGATGCAATGGTGTGTTTCAGACCTAAAGGGAGCGTGGGATAAAACAGGAGCTGGGCTATCAAGGAGTCAATGGTACAAGGCAGTACAGCATGTTAGCAAGAGATAGAAAAGCAGCCCAGGGGATAAGAATGGAGATGAGCCCCAGGGCAGATTCTGTTTGTCTCTTTGGCAATCCACGAGTGAGAAAGAGAGGGAGCATCTCTAGAAAGATGGACAATGAGCTAAAATCCTGCCAGTGAAGGAGGAGTGGGAAAAGAAGGATTTATTAGTTCAATTTTCAAAGCAATTCATTTTGCTTTTCAAGAGACTCTTAAAAAAAGCACCAATGATTCAAGAAGCCCTAAATTAGCTAGGAAGGCACTTCAGTAAATCAAGGGCTTGATTGGTCTGTGGTTTGCTCTAGATTTGGAAGAAGGCATAAAATATGCAACAAATCCTACAGGGATAGCTGCTGCCATGGATTCACCTCACGAACCGGAGTGTGTCTGCTGTAACAGGAAAACATCGACCCCTTTAAAACCTTCAGGAAGCCCACGGTAACTTGGTGCTGCAACACTGCCCTTGGAGAAGTCAGAGGTGCAGGCACACCTTGCTTGGATGTACACAAAGGGACAAGGTACCAAAAAAGAAGTGGCACCAGGCTACCTGACCTACAGCACTGAATCGAAGCAGGGGCTGAATGTGTGAAGGAGCAGCTAGACTTGCGAGGACTCTGGGAACGTGCAGCCTCTTACACATATTGTTGTGCTACAACCTTGTGGGTGACCTTGAAAAATGACAGGTCTTGGGAAGGAGACTGACTGAGACAATGAGCCAACCCACAGAAACTCTCACAACAGTCTGAGACCTCTCTGGCACTTTGCAGACTCCTATCCCGCAACACCGCTGACCTCGGCTACTCTCCTCTCTTGCTACCACCCTCTCCCGTTCCTTTCCCCTCCCTGCTCTCTCAGATTGCACCTACCTCTCCCAAAGGTTCACTTCCACTTGAATCCAGCCTCCTGACCTAGAGGCTCCAAAAGAGTTAGAAAAACACTCCGAGCTCAGAGTAGTCCTTGTCCAGCTGGACTTTTCCTCTCTTTTAGAGCTGCCTCAGGACCTATCAACAAACAACTCGGCTCACTCTGAGACAAGAGGGGCATCATTGCAAATCACAGTGAGATTTTACCTTTCAGTCCCTAATCTCTGCTTCCTTCGTGAAGGTGGTGTGGGTGTGGGCTCCCTGGACTACTCCTCTGCGTTGCAGCTGTTCATGTGAACCCCGCTAAGGTCAGGCTTGGACACACACTGCGAACTTGGTACCCTGCGCTATCCCCTAACACGTAAACTGGGTTTCGAGTGCGTGCTGGCTGATCTCCTCACTCACCAGAACAAAGCTCATAAGAAGGAAATGTGAGGTCTCCCTGAGGGTGTTGGGAAGACATGGTGGATAATAGGAAATTTTTGGAAGGAGATTTGAGAAGTGGATTTTACCCACTCCCTGTATTGATAAGGCTTATCCCATTTCTTTGCAGAACCAGCAGCCACATGGTGAGACACTGTTTTTAAATGTTAATGCATCTTTAGAGAATAATCAGTAATGTCTGATGGCTTGTGCTAGCTCTAGGAGAGATTTCTTTGTTGTTTAAGAAATGAAACAGCATTCATCTGGAGAATCTTGTCATTACTGGATGAAAGAAAGGTTATTTCCTTAGTGACAAAGAGAGAAAGAAAAGGGAAGATCAGAATGATAAACATTATAAAATACTTATCTTCCCAGATGTCTCTGGGATAATGTGAGCTAAAAGGAAATGCTTATCTCACTGAAGGACAGCTTTTGGCAACACAGCTTTTTCACACAGTGCTAAATTATTTGAAGAGCACAGCACAAAGGTAGAAGGATCTGCTTAAAGGAGTGAATTATAAACCAGACGTTCCACTACTGAATCACTGTGTGACCTTGGGTAAGCCACACAGACCTGTGTCTGGTGTAGTATGTGATACTGGTGTGGTGGCCAACCAATTGGTGTAACACAGTATTGGTGTAAAAACAAGCGTGAAGAGTGTTGTTGCAACCACCTCCAAGTCTGCTATACGTGTCAGGTGTCGTATGAGTATGTATTTTTAAACACGGACTCGGGTACTATTATCTAGTGAAGCACCTCTCATTAGCTGGCAGATTTCGGTGCTTTTTGAGCAAAGTACGGTTCACCTGGGTGGGGTATGTGTGTGTGTGTGTGTGTGTGTGCATTCAATAGGCAGGACAGGTGATGAGCTGCCCAAAGCTCCCACTTCCTCATGCACAGAAGAGCACAATCCATCCTGGACAGCCTTCAGTTGTTCACATGCTTTAAAAATAATTACAGATTTTGGTGCTTCCACTTCTGATGTGCCCTGGGACTCCCCTCTGAAAATCATGAGGGCCTTTAACTCAATATAAAGTCTTTTTAGCCATCCCTTGATACACACATAAAGGGGGATGCCCAAAATCACTGTTAATTTTTGACATTCACAGGAATCTCCTCATTATTTTTTTAAGTTTTGGGTTTAAGATGACGCTACCACCTCTCACTTCGTTACCTCATCAGGAACTTGTCTATCTGCTGTTTGCAGCTTAAACATTTACTCACTTTTCTTCATTTTATAAACTGAACTCATAGCATGTGGAAATCATGTCAGGTAAGGAGGTGGATCTCCTTCCTGCATAGGTGCATTTGGCTTTCTTGCTTCAGAGGCTGCTGTTTCACACAGGACAAAAAAATTCCAGTCCAGGAAGAACCATATCTAATTGTTAATAAATTACTTGAGCAATAAGAACCTGGAGAGAAACTACCATTGATGGATTTGCCTGTGAGCAAGTTAAGTCATTGTGTGACTTTGGATGATTAATTTAACGCTCCTCCGTCTACGCTTCCTCCTCCATCCGTTCGTCTGTTTTGCCTGCTTCACATCGAGGGTGGTTTGGGCAAGGGCTCTTTCTCATTACGTGACCATTTAGCAGCCAGCGCTATGGGCACGACTACAACGCTGTAAAATGCACGTGTGACAAGTAATACCAGGGGCAGGGATAAGAGTGCCCCTTAGTGCACCTTGCACATCATGCCTTTGGGCCACGGGGTGATAGACAATCGTTAGAACCTAAGTCACAAGCCCCCTCTCCACTGTTGGAGGCGTTCCCTGGGGCTACGGAGTGGCAATGCTGATGCAGTGGGAATGCAACAAGGACACATCTCCGTGATGAACAGGGACACGCATGTTTCATGGGACGACAAGGTGAGAGTGCTGGGTCACCTGGTGGGGATGGGATGTCTCTTCACGGAAAAGAAGCTCTGGAGGTCTGTTGATGGCACACACTGGCTCAAAACCTGATTTGTTTACCCTTTTGCAGGATCACCTCTAGAGGAGAAATCTCTGAAAAAACATGTTTCTGCTTAAGTGCCATAGATGTGGGCCCAGGAACTCCAAGGCTGGTCTGGTGCACTCCACCTAGCCTAACGCCACGCAGTTGATTTGCTATAGGCAGGATGGCCTGGGAAGGATATGTAAAGACAGAATGGTCTTTACATTATTCACTCCAAGGTCAGGAGGGTATTTGGAGGGAGGCTGGCCTTCAACCAGCACTACTGTGCCATATCCTATCCCATCCTATCCTATCCTATCCTATCCTATCCTATCCTATCCTATCCTATCCTATCCTATCCTATCCTAGATCTACTACATAGACTCCAACAGCTGCAGCCTGGATAGCTCAGGCTTAGTGTAAACAGCCCTTGAGCATGCTTCATGACCCCTGAGAAAGTCTATGCATCCCCAGCTATCCCAATCCTCTAGTCCAGCCCATGGCCCTGGCTTCAAGGGTCTCTCTGGTGATGGAAAATCTTCCCAAGAATCTCCATTAAAAAAAAACTGATTTAAAACAGTATTTACTGTTCCATTTCCTAGCAGGAAACTGAGACCATCTGATTACATATTCCCTAGCAGAGCCATTGAGCCTCAAGCACACAGAGCAGTCTCCCAGTGCCTTGCCCAGCTGATGTTCCCTGCACGCCCACCCCCAGTGCACATGACCACGTGCAAGCTGCAGACACACCAGTCACAGCCCACAGTGTTTCTGCTCTCAAGTGAAGCATTTTCTGCAAGCAAGCAAACAAAGAAGGATTGATCTTAATAAAAAAAAAAAAGAGAGAAGAAAAACCCACACGAAGGGGGAAAAGGAGAGGGAAGATTTGTTTCTTACAGTCGGTTGTGATTTCGTAGGGGGAGTTGAGGCGCGCATCTCCGCAGGGTGAAGTGCTCACGTACAGATGGAACAGGATGTTCTCCCGCAGCCTGTAGCCTCCCTCTTTTAATCGCACAAAGATTGATCGCTCCCAGTCTTCTCGTCGTTTGCTACGATCACAAAAGAGGTTCCAGGTCATTTGTTACATGCCAAATCAGAAAAATTTCTACTCTCTCCCTTCTCTTTCCTCTCTCTCTCTGTTTTTCTCCCTCTGTTTGTTTGTTTTTGTTAGCACCTGGCATCATATGTTTTGCCTAGTGACAAGAGACAAACAATGAGCTCCTCCAAGGAAAGAAATGTGCGATGGGGATCAAAACTCTTAGAGTGCTTTTGGCTTACCTAGAATATAGTCTAATTATGAAACGTGGAGTTTTGAAGGGCAGGTCTCCTTCCTGACGTGCACAGATGCATAAACACATCTATTTGAAAGAGGTTCTGGGGAATGAAGAAAAGTCCTCTTTGGCTCTCCCGTGAGCAAATCGGCTTTGCTCATCACAGCGCCTAGGCACGCATTTAAATCCCATGACCATCCCTGCAACTGAGATGGGTGTTTATATGCTCCTCTGAAAAAGGAGCACCTTCCAATGAGGCACCATGATTTTGTGATCCTTGCTGACTCTCCCTAGACCCCTGGTGTGGCTTTTCTTCCCCATGCAATTAGAGGCACTGCGAGTGCCCCAGCTCACCTGGTCACCTGGTCTTTTTGGAAATCAGAAGCCACCCTAAGCAGTGAAAGGAAAACTCGTGAAGGCTTTCCTCAGCTGAGTTGAAAAAGATACTTATTAAGATGAAGCTTTTATCTTTGCAGTGGTTCAGCAGCTAGATGGGGACACAGTGCACATATTCCATTAGCAACAGCTGCCCGGGAGGCCAAACCCTCCCAGTCCTGCAGTTTGCAGCAATAGCTCGCATTAAGGTTCCGCTGTCGTGCGGGTCCTCAGATGATTTGCATTTGGGAAGCCATGGGTGATTTCTCGGACAGGCAGCTGCCTCCAATATGTACATTTGGGTGACGGTTGTGGTTATAATTTTGAAGGTGAAAATGTGATTAGTGAAATTGTGATGAGACTCCTTTCCCTCCAACGCACTGGTCCTTCCCGCAGAAACTCAGGTGTCTTTTTGCAGGAATATGTCTGAGCAGAGCTGCACCTGCAGTTAATGGTTTTCCTGGGAGGATCTTAATAAGCCAGAATCCTGCCTGTTTAATTCACGATCGGACAACCCATTAACCGAAGTGATTTCTGCTGATTTCTCTGTCTCCTGTTAGTGGAAACAGGGGTGTTTCTACTCAGCCTCGCAGCAAGTCTGTGGCTTTAATCCAACTGCTGCCGCCTGTTTTCTCCCGATGCAGCCTCTGTGCTATTGAAGCTGTTTGGCTGTCACTCTTCCATGGTTTGGGTGTTTTGTCATTTTTTGATGCTGGGATGCGTTTGCTGTCAGGAGGAATTTAGAGGCACATTAGCTCGCCTGTCAGGGACAGGGAGCCACACCAGCTGCTGAGTTGGGGCTGCCACAAGCA
Source organism: Phoeniculus purpureus (assembly GCA_028565055.1). Taxonomy (NCBI): domain Eukaryota; kingdom Metazoa; phylum Chordata; class Aves; order Bucerotiformes; family Phoeniculidae; genus Phoeniculus; species Phoeniculus purpureus. Next base: position 7,912,613 of record JAOXOE010000506.1, read on the forward strand.
GCTCCTTCATTTTCTGCTGGCTGTGGTAGAATTTCCCAACTGAACTAATTATATTATTGCCCTGATATTAGCCTCAGACACCATAAAATATCTCTAAGTTCCACTGCCTGGACTTGAGAGCAATTGCAGTTAGTTTTAGAAATAATTCACTGCCAAAGCAGCTGGGAGAACACAAAGCTGTGCAATCCTAATACCTGCTATTATGTTAAACCTCACCAGAGTGTGAGGCAGCTTGCAGTACTTAGAAACAGTTGCTATGTGGGGTTCGAGCAGTCATCCTTGAGGCTGAATTTCAAGAGTTCACAGCAATCAGCACCCATCCTGGTCCTTCTCTCTTTCTCTTTTTTGTTTCTCACTGATTAACCTTGTTTTCTTCCCTTTCCAGGGAAGGGTCTGCAGTCAGTGTGGTTGATGGGTTGGGTGATAGCTGCTCTAAAAATAGAGGGCAGGGCTGGAGGGCAAGGCAGCTTGGCTCTTTCTCCAGGACACTGAGATGCTCTGTATCACAGATGGCCCTGACCTGCCTTTGGGATAGTTTTCTGGAGTCTGAACTCAAATATGAGATTCATCCCGGCACGGTGGCTGAATAGGTTTAATAGTGAAACTCAGTATTGTTATAGAAGTCTCAGATACAGCACTGTGTCTGCTCTGGCTTAGTAGATGTTCTTGCGCACGGGGGATTTCAAAGACCAGGGGAGCCCAGGGGCCTTAGAAAAGTGGTCCAGGTGAAGCATGAGATACACTTCTGCAAAGTCACTTCCCCTCAAGCTCTGCACACTTCTGCCTTCCCCCTAGGATAGTCATTTTCAGCTGACAGGGGGAGAATGAGGGTGCAGTAGCACCCCTTTGCAAAGCCTCTTTGCAGAGCCACACACACCTGCACAAGGCAACGAAGAGAGAAGCCCGCAGTGAGCACACAGATGTCATTCGCTGGGAGTGGGTGGATGTTAAAACGTCCTTTCCACACGTTGGCACTGTCTAAAGGAAGAGCATTTGTCCTTGAACCTTTGCCTGTTACGAATTTCTGTGGCAGAGCTAGGATTTGCAGACTAATTCAAGAGGAATGTTTAAGCACACGCTAAGTTCTAATCTTGTGCTGGAGATCATTATTTAGCATAACACATGCAGATGCTTTGAGCTGACTTCAACAAGTTACTTAAGCACATACTTATGGTTTAATGTATGCAAAACATCTTGGAAAAAAAAGGCCTTACTCTCTAAATGAGAAGCAGAGCAGATGCTTTTAGCATGTAAACTCACATCCGGGAGGTTTCTAGTACTACAGGCTGCAGCACGGCATCCCGGAGGAACTAACAGCAGCCTTAAAAGGGAAGGAAGGAGCTGCGTCCATCATGAGGCTGCTCAGACAAAAGTAAGAAGTAGTTGGTGTGTAAAAAGTGACTGGTTTCCCCACGCAAAACAAAACTGGACTGCATGAAGACTATTCCTTGCTTGTTATATGGGAAAGAAACAGTTCACATCTGACTTCCTGGAAGCACTTTGCTTCTGGTGAAACCTTACCGGGCTACCGCAGCAGCAAGAATGCTGTGGTGCTGATTTAAGAGCAGACTATCAGTTTCATCTTTCTTTACAAAAGACCTGGATTTTCTTTTCTTCCCTATTGGCCAGTCGGTATAAATAATCCCAATGAGATCCATGTGAATTTTACCGCTGTCACACTATGGTATCTGTGCACGTTCTGATGGAGATTTTTAGGAAAAGCTTCTCCAAAGGTCTTTCTTGTCCTCCTTTTGTGCATCGGAAAAGTTACGTCGGACTTTTCATCTTTTTTCGTGAAAAGTCTTGAGAACTGGAGGATTATGGTTGTCATAAAAAGGAAATCTGGGAGGGCTGAGAGTTTTAATCAGACTGGTTAGGAGCTGACAGGTTTTAGTTGTGCTTTTAGCTTTTATTTAACTCCAGCTCTAGACAATGAGTGGCTGACAGAAATTTTCCTTTTGAAGTATTTGTCACTCTTGCTTCTTAGAGAGGATAAAGTTCCCATTCTGGAACTCCTTTTCCCATGAAAATTCAGGAAAGCCACATAATTTGGCAGCATGAAGAGGGGAAAAGAAGTAATTTATACAGTGCGGCAACTTTGGCTTGTAGATGTGGTTGTTCTGCACTTTAAACATCTGAAGTGGTCACCCTACGCTGTCTTTATAGAAATGGAAAACAACTTTTACCAGTATTTGGCAATTCATCTCACCTACAACTGATACTTGAATAGATCTGCTAAGTCTCACTCCGGAGAGATGACCATCTCTTTCCACTGCTGATAAAAAGAGCCTGGGGGCTCTAGTTCACACTCGACTGACTAACTTTTAGACATCTCAAGTGAGGTGTCAAGAAGTAAATTCAACTCGGTGAATCCATCTCTCCTGGTCATTAATTTTCTATCCTGGCCCTTGCCCTTCTATCCTGCTTGTCCCTGCTCTTTGTTGCACGTCTCATTGCTACACTCAGGCAAGTGTGTGTTTTGCTTTCACAAAGGTCAATGACAGGATTATCGAAGGATGTTCCTTTTCAAGAACAGTATCATGTAGGAAAATAATTCATGTGCTGGATGCTCCTGAATCCAGCTCTGCAAATCACTTGGAGCAGGTAGGCTTGGTGGGAGAAAGATGTATGGAAATTGGGAGTACTGTTGACTGCGCACTCGTGCCTGTTCCACAGAGAGGGTATGGAAAAGTTAAACTCTTTAAAGCAAGAACTGTGCCTTCAGTCTTGTGGTTTTGGGTTTTTTTTCCAATAGGGAACCCTAGTTTTTCATTTCAGCTGGTACACAACTTTGCACAACAGTTTCCTGGCCTGGGAGAGGACTTTGATTTGGTCCAGGTCAATGTAAATGCATAACAACGCGGCAGCCTCGTTTGTGTTTTCTCAGCCCTGAGGAGCAAGTGTGCGGAGTGCCAGTGGAGCTGGGTTAACATGCGTGTCCTAAAAAAGGCTGTCCTTTTAGCTGTGCAGTAGCACCATGTGCTTTCCCTGCCAGTAGGAACTGTCTCTCTTTTTCTGGAGAAAAATGGGTAAGTGTGACTTTGATTCACAAAAGATGCATCCTTCGTTTCATTTTGAACGCTGCTGTATGCACAATGGCACGAACCTGAGTGCAGCACCGAACACTAGAACTGAAGCACTTTTTGCTTCCCCATGGACTTTAAGGAAGCAAAATCTGATTTGACAGGATCTCCAGCTCAGTCTTCCAAAGGTGCTTAGGGCTGACAATTTTGGTTGAGATTTTTATTGTGTGTACTGGCCAGGGAAGCAGTGGTGCCAGCTCTTTGCTGAACAGAGAGTGATTTGAAGTTATTGCAAACTGAGATTGTGCTGCACTACGGATTCTCTTAACAAAAGACTGTTAACATTGATCCAAATGAAATAATAATATGACTGAGCATGTTAGGGAAGTGGATCAATACAATAGTTTAAGATACAGTGGTAGCACTTGTTTCCCCAGAGACTCCAGCGCAAAGCAAGTCCTAGCGCTGCTATACTGCCGAAAACATAATAATTTAATGTAAACTTGAAAGCAATTCAGATTGAAATAGAGAGAATATTGGTTTTGATTTAATCCTTCAAGGCTCTTGTCCCCCTTTGTTAGCCAAGCTCATCTACTCAATATACTCTCACCTTCCACTCCAACCTGAAGTGAAAATAGTCAGTAATCCTATCATATCATTGCTTCAGTGCAGCAATATCCTAGGTGCTCAGAAGAACACAGGATTCTGTTCGGGTTGATGCTTGTGCCTGTTACCCGGTGCAAAACCTTGTGAAGTCTAAGGGAGTTTTTGCACTGGGGTTAATGACCTTCAGATAAATGAAGGTAAAAAAGCAAGCAAGGACGGAGGGCACAAGAATGACCGATAAATAAGCAGACGTTTTGTTTCTCTTCTTTCCTTGCTTCCTTCATTCCTTGATTCTTTCAATGCAATCAATGCCACCTCAGCTTCATTTCTGCTCAGTTTTCATAGGATTATAGAATGCAGAGGACCTCAGGTCACTAACCCAACCTCCTGCTCAAGGTAATTTGCCAGTTTGCTCAGAGCTTTATCCACTCAGGTTTTGAAAACCTTCAAGACAGAAGAGAGACAGCACAACCCTGCTGAGTCACACGTTGCACTGTGTGCCCATTGCCATGGGAGCAGTTTGTCCACATAGTCAGACTGACCTTCTCTCATTTCAGTGTGTGCCTGTTGTCTTCCCATTGTGTGCCTTGGATAAGATGCCAGCTCCATGGGATTGTTGACATAGGTTCTGCTGGGTCTACTGTCCTCTCTCCAGACTGGCCACACCCACTTAGGGCAAGTGCTGAGCATTCAAGTGGTCTCTGTTGAACCTACTTCAGATAGTTGATGTCTTTGCTGTATTGGGTAATCCAAAACCACACATGGGATTCTAAACACGGTCTAATGAGTGCTGAGTAGTGGGGGATGATCATATCCCTTGATTAACTCTTCACACAGCCCGGAATCCTGTTGACCCTCTGCTTTCATGCGTGCTACTACTTCAGACTCACCTTGCTGTCTGACTACAAAACCTGTCCCTTTCAGCAGAGCTGGTCGCCAGCTGCTCCAGCCTTTGCTGTTGCAGATCATTCTCTCCTCCTCCACGAGGGACTTTCAATTTGTCCTTGCTGAGTTTTCTGTCAAAGTCCCCACTGCCCAGCTTCTCCAGTCTGCCTGGATGACAGCCCAGCTGTCAAGCATGTTGGGTCCTCTACACAATTTCGTGTCCTACGCAAAGGACACCAAGCTTACAACCAAGCAGTACGTAGCCTTATCCAGATTGTTGATAAACATCTGGATTAGCAGGATTCATGGATAGACCTCTGTGGGTACCCCAATTATTGCCAGCTTCCAGGCAAAGTATGACCCATTAACCACTTAAATGGTACCAAGGCTGTTTGGGCTGAAGACAGAAACAATAATCTCTCTGTAATGATTCTACAAGCTATAACATTTTAAAACATCGTAAAGAAGGAGTGAGTGATGGCATCTTGTACTTTGGCACAAAGTTTACTGTACTGTTAACACTCATCAGTTCTCCGGTGAGTCAATGAAGGCATTAATGATCAATAAATCACTTCCTTGAGATACTTCAGCAGCAGCAAGGAAGGCAGGAAAATGTCTGCAGTGAGCAGAATGACCCTCTTTTAGTCTCTGGCCAGTGAATGATGCTAATAAGGCTGCGCGTAAAGGTTTGTACAAAATCATCAGGGTTCATAAAATCCAACTTTATGAGTCATATCTAATAGGTACTGCAAGAAAATCAGCTGAAGTACAGGAGCTCATGCCCCAACAGTCTAGATGATCTAACTCTTTCTTTCTGCACCGTATTGGTCACTCATCAGCTAAGACTTGGAAACAACATAAAGAAACAAATAGTTCAAATGACTGGAAGATGGATTTATTCCACTGAAGGCCATATAACATTCCCCAAACATCGACAGAATTCAGTTACCTTAGGTGTAGCTCCAGCTGTGAGTAGAGGAAATGAACAAATGCCCTTCTTGCCACAATTTCTGCATGGCAGTCGTTGACCGCAAGCCCTTGGTCATTAATGTATTCCCCATTTATACATTTGGTACCCGATGACAGCACAATAACCTGAGCTTGCCTGATATCCAGACCTGTAGGAAGAAAAACAAAAGGGTTGTGAAATTGCTGGGGGTGAGTATAATACCATGATGGTTAAAGCTCTCAGATCATCCTTTCATGTGGCAGCTCAGAGAGCCCTAATGGGATGCTTGTTAAGACAACGCTACTGCCTTCGGAATATGCAGGAATCTCACATCTCAGTGTTATTAGAATAATAAGGGCTCTATCTCAGTCTTGCTGCTAATTCCAAGATAAAAGCTTGCCACGAAGTTTACTTGTTAAATCAATAACCACATCACAGGAGAGCGTGTGCTGTAGGGAGGTAATAAAGATCTCCTGCAGTGCTGATAAATGGCCAGGTTTTTATGAGCTGTTGAAGACATTTTCTGGTGGGAGCACACACTCCCTTAATGTTAGGTTTCATCGCTGTTGCACTGTAAGTACTAAATAAAATGCAAGCAACACTTCTGGAGCTGCACTTTTAAAATCTCAGAGGAAAAACAGATCTGACTTTTAGTCCAGTTTCCTTTCCATTTCTCCAAGAGCAGGTACATTGGTGCCTTTTTCGCTGGGGTCTCAGGGGCGGTGCATTCTTCACAGAGACCAGACTTGTTGCTCTGTTGCCTTTCCAGATAATAGTGATGGCGATTGAAAGACTATTGCCTTAGTCCAGATAAACCCTTGCGAGGATGAAACCCTGATTGCTTTGGAGGGAGTGGCAAAATGTTTACAGAATTCAACAGCATATTTCAGGATGCATCTCTCTGAACACCAAAGAGCAAAGGAGTAATCCTTGGGAGAAGGAAACTCTTTGTTTGAAGAATACTTTCTCTAGATGTGACAAAGAAGCCTAAGAATGTTGGACTGTGTTTGACAGCTGTGCACAAAAACTGTCAGCAGGATGCACCGAGGCTGTAGATACCCACAGGGGGATGAGAACATGGGCCATGTTGATGGTGATGATATTATTTGAGAAGCAGAAAAGCTTTAGGAATTCTTTAATGTAGTCAGCAATGTATTTTTTCTTATCGTGAAGATAACTGCATGGCAGAAGAAACAAAAACCTGCAAATATTTTGTTGGGGTTGGAATATTCATGGCTAGGGCCATGTTGTCTCGTTAGCTCTATTGGTGTGATGTGAGAAAACAGCTGAATGGACAAGGAAACCTACATTTTAAAGGCTGGTGCTGTTGGGGATGTCCCTGTTCATAAATAGGACCAACAATAGTTAAAAAGCTCCACACAGCACTGGGACTAGTGCTGGAGGACACCCTATAGCAATGCTGCCATGCTCAGTGCGTATGAGAGGAAATGACACCAAAATTGTCTCATGCCTGTATTAACAGAACATCTACAACAGTAGTTTAAAAGGTCTAGTAGTATTATGGCATTGAAGGCTTACAACATGTGTAGAAGAGGTATAAACTTAAGATATAAAGACGAGGTATTCAGTTAATCACACCTGACCTCCTGCTTGTGACAATCTCATACAGAAGTTGTTATAGGTACTGGTGACAAAGTACACAGCACCGTATGCCTGTGCTTGAGTTTAATCTCCATTTCTCACTATAAATGTGGCCCTAAAAATGTGCTTGGGAGTATTTATTGAAAAGAAAGAAAACAGAAAATAGTGGAGCTGTCAGTCTAGAAAACTCAGGAAGTGAAGATGGGGGCACAAGGGAGGATGCGGTGCAGAAATGCAATTGCAAAGCATTTGCGTTTATTCCAGTTTTATTCCTAGATAAAAAGTTGAGGCGGGTAAATCGCTCCTTCCCTGCAAAGAAAGGTGTTTGTACATTAGAATTGCTTTGATGTCACTTTGCTTTAGGATCACTGCTTTCGTGAGAATAATAATGGTATCTTAGATCAGACACACGTCCTTCTAGTTAACTGAGTCTTTCACAGGGGCTAGCACCAAACATGAGGCACTGCTTGCAGCAGAGGTGTCTGAGCCCTGCAAAGTACTTCAAAAAGTAGTGTATACTTTCCTGAACAGAATGTGGTATTTTCCTTGTCTGGAAAGTCCATGATAAGAATCAGTTATTTTTTGGTTCTATTTTATTTATTTACCAATGTAGACGGTCTTACTTTCCTCCGTGCAGCAGAAGCACACCAGGAGGCAATTCCCTTGTTCAGAAACCCGTGTGCCCCTCTGCCTGTACCTGAGGACCTTTGTCAATACCCTTCTTCAGGGCAGCGAGACCAACTGCTTCCTTCTCCTTACATTAGCATACCCCTAATATGCCTCCCTATCGCCCCTTCACCTCCCCTCATCAGAGCACCAGGCTCAACAGTAACACAGCAAACCATCTGGGGAAGCTATTCTGCTGTCTTGCTTTCCAGGAGCTACACCTTACTCACCCCTTCCCATCGGTCCAGGGCATGGTGTGATGAATTTTATTATTTCAAACACTGACAAATAAGTTCAACTGTCCCTCTCTACCAGTGTCAGTGCAAGATGATGAACGCACTGAGGATTTTCTGTGAGACCTGGATTTATTCACAAATTAAACGTAAAGCTGCCCAACACCTACTGATGCAGCAGTAACATGAATCCCTCTCATGTTTGCTGTCGTGATGTCCACCCACACAGCAAGAGCACATATGCTTTGGATGTTCAGTTCCGGGTGAGTTAACTCCGTATGCTGGCGTTCAGCGATGTGGGGCCCCAGTAGGCAGTCATGTGTGGACGTAGCCTGGGGTGTCTGCCAGTCCTGGCGAGGTGCAGGTGTTTGCAGAACATCATGGAGGTGTCGCCTGAGGCTGGACACAGTGGTTTCCAAGAACTTGCAGAACTAGTCTGAGTGTTAAACATTAAACACCTCCATGCATTTTCTATTTGCAATGACAGCAAATGTTCCTCCATGCTCAGAAATGCCCAAGAGTTATGTCTCACTCCTCTCGTACTCAGAAACACAGGTGTACATGACTTATGCATTAGCGCTGAAATATTTACACCTCCCTAGGGAGCCAAGTGTGGAAAGCAATCTGTGACCGGTGTAGCACTGTTCAGTGCTGCATGTGAGGGCACAGCATGAGAAACACTTCCAAAGACCTGGGTATTGCTCAGTGGGTTCAAGAGCGTGTTTGTACACACACAAGAGTTGGAGGTTTGTCCCCTGTGAAATGCTTGATATAATTTCCAAAGGAAATTTGTCTCTGAGAATAAGATATGTGATGCCTAGCTGATGAAAGGAAGTTTGAACACTGACTGAGCACGTTGGCATTTTAGGCAGCTTTTCCAACTCTTGAGCCTAGAAGCGTTCTTCAGTGATTCAGAATTAATAGGCACTTCTGTACATTTGTCTATTTTGCATAAAAAACAGTAATTACTAACTCATGTTATTAACATTTACATCCTATTTTATTTTGTCTGCAGAATACTTCAAATTTCTCAAGTGATTTCTATTTATGAGTGTCAAGCTACCCCCTAAACGTTGATTAATTTCACCTCAGCCATCTGGCAGATTCAGAGTGAGCACATCATCAAGTTGTGCCTAGGAGAGCTACTGCGCTGGGTGTGGCAGGATCCTAAATGAGGACTAACCTGGCACCATCGGCCATGTGGCACTCTTCCTGCTCCGGGGTATACATCGAGGTATGAGCCTAGGTAAGGACAGCTATTGGCAAACCCCATGTTCTTACTAAGAGGATCCAACCTCAGATGAAAGACCTGGGGAACTAACTGCGTTCAGGTCATTTCACAAACAAGAAGAAATGGGCTACATGATTATGACCTTAACTCCTGATCCGCTGATTGTCAGAATTCATGAGGCATTACTTTCCCTGCCTCTTGTGCAGAGCAACGTTTGAGAAGACATTAGGTTAAAAGTAACTGGTGAGCGATTTATAACAGGCACCTGCATTAGGTTTCTATTATTTGCCTAAAGACTCCCTAATAGTTTTCAATTTGAAAAGGAAATGGAGCAGGGGAAAGGAAATTGGGGTGCTGTGTCAGCACACTGTCTGGATCCTGGCTAGCACTGTGTTGACGGGCACAGATGGGAGAGCGGGAAGGAAATTTGCCACTTTTTATTTCCAAACATTCTGCCAATTAATTAGTTGTATTATAGAACAAAAAAGTGCCCCAAAATAACACACCAGGTTTGATCACGGGCTGAGCGTAATGATCAGTGAGGTAATGAGTCTTTGTGGTGGTGCTCTGCTAGACGCACCCCAGGGTCTAGCAGTCAAGGTCTTCTCTCACTGCCACGCAGGGAAGACCTTGACCCTGCTAATGTTCATTTTCTGTGTCATTGACAGTACGGACTGTCACGTCATAGCTGAACCATTGAAAAGAAAATGGCTTTTATTATAAGCCATTTTCAGTTTGCTGACACCAGTGGTGGGATTCATTTCAGCTGTTCTGGCTAACGAGAGTTTAGACGCCTGTAGCTGAGCTAATTGCTGCAGATTCTCTTTACAGTCAAGTGAGAGGAACTTTCTTAGGAAGTGATTCATTTTAAATATTTGCTTTTGGATACCTGCATCACACCTCAGTATCACCAGCTTCTCTTCATGAGCTCTGAAGACCCGCAGGCAGAGGTAGAGCTTTTTACGCTCTAAGGAAGGTTTCACTTACTGCAAACAGCTAAACACCGTGTGCAAACGAAACCCTGCCAAATGACGAAACGGCAGGCAGAACAAATCTACTGCCTTCTAAACAATTCTTTTCTTGATGTTTAAACTTGTCGTGGAGATGTTTTCGTTTTTTTCCCCGCAACAATTAAAGGCTAATTGTTTGTAGCCCTGTTAATGTATTCATGGATGGTCACATTGCCTTGAGCTGGGCTATTACGAACACAAAGCAAACGATGTCTTGCCTACTTGATCTCCCAAAGCATCAGTCCTGCAGCCACAGAGCTTGCAATAGAAATTATTCACAAAGATGCTGACAGAAGAGGCAGTAAGCAAGAAAAATTATGAGGGTTTGCTCAGCAGATAAGTTGGGTATGGAGAACTAGCTGACATCTAACAGACTACAGTTATGAGCTGCGTTTTTAAGTCGGTCATGGCCACAAACAAACTGTCTACACCCATCTGCTTTGAGATACAGCTTCACCAATAAGAGCAGGGGGCTTTGGCTAGTCTAATCAGTGTTTCTGGTGACTTTAATAGAGTTACTCTCACTTCTAGTGTGCCCTGATCATTAAAACCTTCCATAATACAGAATTTGTGGCTCTGCATGTTTATGTTTCTGAAAAGGAAAATAAAAATTACTGGGTAATTGCAGGAGTGTTGACTGTTCCATGCAATCAGAAAACTGAATCACACTGCCTGTGTATTGGAGAGCTTCTGAGAAATGCAGTGAGCTTCATTCACATCGAACAGAATGGAGTTCACAATTCCTAATGCCAGCATACAACCGGGATCACACTTGGGCTTCTCAGCAGCTGGAGCAACGTGTACAGGAACCCCAGTCAGTACGCAAGCATCTATTTCGCTGCATGTTTTAGCCCCTGCTAGTGGTAATGAAATCCATCTCCTTTCTCAACATGACACCACGAAGAGAATTCACTGCTTGGAATATATTAATTTTAAATTAAAATAAAAATAAAATCAGAAAAAAACAGGTTTGGGTCATTTAAAAAAGCCACACCTCCGCTATTGGGATGGAGGAAACTGACACAAAATCCTGTGCGGTAGAAAGGAAAGCCAGAAATAATGATAGCGTAGCATCAGGCTCTGTGAATAATTCATGGGGTACAATTTCGTGTTATTCTAAATGGTGCTGCTTCTCTCCCTGATAAGCCATAATTTAATGCTTTTTCTTTACCTTCTTTAACAAGTCAGTCAAAAGGATTGTCTATTGTTATCTGTAGAAATGTGTATTTGGAATAATTTTCAAGGCAGCTTAACAGAGCTTTGATCGCAGACGAAGGTTGTTTTTCGGTTTGTTTTGGTTTTTTTTGATATCCTCTCCTCACAGCTGAGTAAGTTCAGCTTTCTGTTTCAGGTTTGTTTAGGGATGGAAAATTTCTTGATGGTACCTTGTGCTGACAAGTCCCACACTATTTTCTGTTATCTTCTCCCCTAGCAGCTTTACCACATAGAATCATAGAATCATTAGGGATTGGAAGGGACCTCGAAAGATCATCCAGTCCAATCCCCCTGCCACAGCAGGA
>JAOXOE010000506.1:7929595-7975444 GCA_028565055.1 Phoeniculus purpureus
TTCTCCCCCTCTACTCTGCCCTGGTGAGACCACATCTGGAGTATTGTGTCCAGTTCTGGGCTCCTCAGTTCAAGAAGACACAGAGCTGCTGGAGGGAGTCCAATATAGAACAACGAAGGTGATGAATGAAGTAGGACACTTCTCTTATGATGAAAGGCTGAGGAACATGACCTCGAACATCCCCTTCCTCAACTGAGGGCAGCTGTTTTGCTATGTTCCCTCCCAACTTCTTCACAGAACCATGGAATGGAGGGGGTTGGAAAAGACCTCTGCAGATCATGTAGTCCAGCTGCCCTGCCAGACAAGATTGCCTAGATAAGGTACCGAACATGTCCAGGAGGGTTTGGAATGTCCCCAGAGAAGGAGATTCCACAGCCTATTTCAGTGTTCTGTTACCCTCACCATAGAAAGTTTTACATGCAAATTGAATCTCCTCTGTTCCAATTTATGCCATTGCACCTTGTCCTATCTCTGGGCACCACGAAGAAGAGCCTGGCCACATTGTCCAGATACTTGCAAATATCTCCCCTCAGTCTCCTCCCTAGGCTAAACAGCTCTTGGTCTCTCAGCATCTCCTCATAAGGAAGATGCTCCAGCCCTCTGATCATCTTAGTGGATCTGTGCTCTGCAGCAGCTCCCTGTCCTTGAACTGGGGATCCAGGAACAGTTGGTGACACCAAGCCTCCTCGCTGGGGATGGGAGAGAGAGTGAACATCTTGACACTGTCCAGCAACAGCCAAAACGTCATGGTTAAAATAATGCTTTAGCCACAAATGCAAAACACCATGAGGAGGGTGAACCTAACCGCTATACCAGATCACGTCAGCAGGTATCTAGTGTGATGATTTGCTCCTATCTGGACATATTTTTCCAAGGCTATCTTGATGTCTACCTGTTAAATGTTTTGACACTTGCTTTCACAAAAGTGTTTTCATCACGATTCCAAGCAAACATATCTAAACACACCGGCTGCCTGTTTCTCTGACCAGCAATTCATTACTGTGAAGCAGTCAGTCAGTCAATACCACAGCTTTCTACGTGTCTCTCGTTCTCCTACTTCGGAATTTGCCCTGGGTGCTGCAGCATAAATCAATTACAGCGCTCAAATGTAACTCGCTCTGGTTTCCCCGGGAAACTGAAATGGCAGAAAAAAATGTCAGAGTTCAGGAGAAGCAAACCCATCTAGCACAGGTCTGCTTTGTCTGCAGAGACTTTGTGTTATCTTACCAGCAGTTATCGCAGAATCATGTTGAGCTTTTTACCAGCTTTGTCTGAAAACTCTACAAGCACAGATAAATCTGCTCCCAGTCGTGATGACATTAGATGGAAATGATGGTGCAAACAAATTAATTTCTGTCTGTTACGGGGGGGGTGTGTGGGGTACCGAGCGCAACGAGGCAGTAACAGATTTGATGATCCTTTTTTGGTCATTAGCAAACCGCGTGCAGAGAACTAAGGGTTTCTCTGCCAAATTCTGTGCTAAAAACACAAGAGACTGGCACTCACTTGAGTGTTTGATGTGGAAAACATCTCTGTGTGGTTTTTGAACAGTGTGTCGAGATTCTCGCTACCTCTGGTGGGGAGCAAACCACAAATCTACAAATCTATCTATTATACAGAAAATAATGACCCGAATGGCATGCGATTCATCTTGATGCGGTTGGCAAACGCTCTTGTGCTGGCAAGAACTCAAGTCTTCCTGGAAAACATACTAAGGTCAGGCTGTTTCTAGCTTTGCATCTTCTGCGACTCATCGCCTCTCTGTGAATTTCTTTTCTAGGCTCCACGAAACCAGTAAGATATTGACAAACTAGACGTTTGACTGATTGAAGGAACTCACAATTGAGAATTAAGATTGAAAAAAGAAGCCTTGAGGGAAATGGTTTATAAACATAAGCAAAATTTTACCTTGTCTTATTGCTGACTAAGATGGAATACGAAATACAAACTCGTAGCAGCTTGCCAAGGTCATGGGACTCATAAAAACCCCCAAAACATTGGAAAGGCACTTTAAAGTCAGGTCTAAGCCTAGGCTTAAGAACGCAGTAGTAGCTTGGCAAGGCAGAATGGGATGAAATCCTAACAGACAAAATTCTTAGCATAAGAAAACTGGACAAGGACACTGAGCTGGGTACTGTTTCCCCTCAAAAAGTGGTTAAAGCAACAAATTTTTTCGTCTTGTCTCCTAAAACTTAGTTTCTTATAAATGGCACATTTAAACATTCTTGCTTGTGCTCCTGCTTGGAAAGAGCCCCTCTAAACAAACCACAGCACTTAGTCTAAATCTGGTGAGTGCCACAGTAATTAAATCTGACCATGACAAGGGAGCTGGAGTGCTGAGTCTAGCGTGCATCTGTCACATCCCAAAGTCAATCACATTCTTCTTCTTTAGTTTTCTTGGACCTGCATATGTCTCCTGTGGTCTGAAGGACTTGTAAACCATGTTTTGTGTTTGTACAACACTGTGTCTGTGCAGCATTTAAAGAAATGGAAGACATCTGTTATTCCAGATCCTAAAGTGATATCATAACCAACCAAAGCAGACTAAGCAAAATGGTAAATTTAGCTGAGGAGCAGGTCGGCTTCAACCAGAGACCTAAAATACTTTTAGGTCAACTTCTCTAATTCTAATTTCAGCAGAGGATTGCTTACTCTTTCCACACCAGTGGAAAGTCACTGTGCACAGAACTCCTGGCTGTATGTAAGTTCTGTGGTTGGAAAAGATCCAGCAGATGGTTGTGTCTCCATCCTGCTGCCTTGCAATATTCACAACTGTCCCTACTCAGTCTAGCTGATGTAATTGTCGAAAGGAAGGAGTGAGACAAGACCGGATGAATTATACAAGCCTTTCCCCTCTGAGTTTTTCCTTTCATTTCTAAACTCAATCTTCTACTCACTGCATTTGATTGAGAACGAGGTTTATGGAAGCATCTCCTCTGCTGATGTCCTCATAAATACTGAAGGTTCCAATACCAGTGAGGAACACTCACAAAGAAAGGAAGTTCATCTATGCAGGAGTTTTGTCTGTATAAGAGTTTTGATTTCTGCATATTACATGTCCACCAGTTAAATCTTAATGGGAGTGAATATAAAGTGTTGGCTTTGCTGGTAAGTATTCCCCATGGATAAAGCAGTGCAGACTTACAACTCTATATTTCTTTTGATTGGAAAGGAAATATGCTGAGATGTGCTTTTGTCACCAGTCTAAACCAATGTTTGTGGTAGCCTTGTACAAGAACTTGGTGTTTCCAGGTCTAATTTAGCAATTAACAAATGATACGACTTATTGATAACTAACCCCTCCTCCCATCGAATCCATTAGGAAATGCAAAATCAGACAGGTCTGTATTTGTCCTATAAACAAAGACACGTAGGGACATATTTATGAATAAATCTTTACCTCAGTTGCCAATAGTTTTTGTCTGAACTTACTTGAGGTGTAAATATTTAATGTTCTTTTCTCTGCCTTACTATTTTTTTTCTGTGTGGGAGCAAAGGCATCCTTCAATACCGTGGATCAGGTGAATAATGTATTACTTAGTCACAAAAAGTGCCAGGAGAAAATAAACGAGAGGGCATCTTACCTTTGGTCATCACAATGCCTGCGAGGCTTTTGTGGCGTGCATGCATGGAAGTGAAATTATCTGTCAGCTCCCGGAACTTCTGTGCGACCATTTGGTATACGGAGTCGGCAAAATCCTGAAAGACACAGTGAGAAAGATCTCTGTCACTTCTTTGAGCGAGGAACCTGGGCGTTCCTGCACATTAGTCACCTGCTGTCAACTGCTGAGAGGTCTCTTTTACTATTAGACACCACCTACCCAAGCAAAGATAAAAGGAGTATCTGTCGACTACTCACATCACCTTCAGAAATGACCAAATTAACGGGATTAGAGAATCGTGCTGACTAGGATTACTGGTACAAGAAGAAGAGCTCAAGTTTTACTTTATTCCAGCCCCCTAGACATTGGTGCAGCATCAGTTCACAGGAGATGTATTGGTTCTTAAAGCATTTTATTGTAGAGAGCTGAATGGATGTGTGTCCAACAAAGCTGCTCATTTCCATGTGCCCACTGAAAATTTAGAGTAGACCACTGAGAGCTGAGCTGAGACCTGGGTTGTAGCTGAGGACCTCCTATTTTAACGACTCACAGGTATCAAGGTAAAATGAGCAGCTGAGGAATCTGGGCTATGTTTAATACTGTCAGAGAGCCTCATGGTCTGTCTTGCTTCCACCCTGACAGCCTTTGGGAAGAAGGGAAGGGGAACCTCTGTTTGCATAACCCACCAAGGATGGGACCATATCCTTCCAAAGCTCGTACGAGTTCACTGGTGTGCAGTAGTGCTGAAGAACCGGTCTGTCAGGTCTCCTTGTGAGCATGGCAGCTTTGTTGAAAGGTCAGATCTTCCCATAGACTGGTGTCTAGGGACAATGTGGTCTGAACCTTCAGGTCTGAGTGAGTCCACTCACCAGGAGAGAAGCTTGAGAAGCCGATTACCGAAGCCAAGCAGGGTAAAAGGTCTGAAAAATTGAATTCTGCAGACCGTATGGATGAATGTGAAACTAAACCAGCTCTGGCACTCCTGAGAACATCACTACTTGGATTGTTTCCCTGCTGCAATGTTTAATATCTTTTAATGTACTTAATCTTTGCACTTTGTTTGGCACAGTCTTTCAAGCTTACATTAGAGACAAGTCAGATGAACCCTGTGAGCATGAGTTCTTCTTAAAGTGCTCTGCAAGGCTGAATATCAAAAGTTCTTCCTTCCTTTCTGAAGGATCTTTCCAAAGGATATGATTTCTTGTGGGAAACCAGGGAAACCCAGCTGAACTCACAAATCATGCCTGGGGTCTGGACCTCGCTCTGGGGTGCTGTTAGCAGACCTCCTGCCATCCTATAAATCTGGTTAGCCTGAAGAGATTGTGCCACTGTTAGGAAAAGTGGCTTGACCAAACAACAATCTTAGTTTTGCTCCTGGTGTTGGACTGAACCACCGAGGAGGACGTTCTGGTGAAACAGACCCCCTTGAATTCACCTGGTCTCTTTAAGCAGCCTTGAGGCACACATGTAGGGAAGGCTGGATCTGATACTCATCCTCCCTCATTCTGAATGACCCACAGCCACAAAGAAGTAAGGACGTGTATTTAAGAACACCATATCCATGCTTTTCCATCCCAAACTGTTAATGATATTGAAACCACGTTGGTGCAAGCACAGAATTTTAAGTTGGGAGAGCACACAGCTATGTTTCAGAGGAAAGCAGATCCTAATTCACAAATATTATCTGTAATGCTACTGCCACGGAGATCGTCTGCAGGCTGCACACCATATGTTCCTACAGTTTGTTGCATAAAGTCAGCTTAATTTTTAAACATTATTACAGCAGATATAAAAAAGAATCTAATTAGGTAAAACATAAAAACAATTAGGCAACCCCTTTTTCGTAAAACCTAGCTAGGATGTTCTTTTATTATCCAACCCTTGTAAGTGATTGCAATTTAGTCAAGTACGTAGAGGATAGGATTTCCTGGACACAGTAATTTCTCTTTGTTTTGCTAAATACAGCTTTCCAAGGTATCGCTCTGGGAACAAACCATTTGCACACAAAGACAGTTTAATATAACATGGAATACAATACGCTGGCTTGTTGCAAAAGAAGGAAAGAGTCACATAAGCCCTTCCTGGGAGATGCATGCAATACTCTGCACAAGGATTAGATGAAAAGTAAGAAAAATTATCAAGAACAGCTTGACAGTTTCTAAATGGAATTTCACTTTGACTGTATTTATACCTCTTCTAATCTAATTGTCCACAACTACCATGTGAGCGAGGTATTGCTCATACAGTGCTTCTGAAGGATGAATTTTGGGTCAATTCTCATTTGTCAAGCATCAAGGCACCCTTGTGATATAAATGCAATTATAGTTGCTTTACAGATGAATGAGTGAAGGCACTAAAAGGGTGAGGGACTGGTCCAGGGGAATAGCACGGAGCTGGGCACAGCCAGGTGTTCTGATTTCCTGATGCTCTAGCTAAGTGCTTGGAACACTGCCTGTCTTTCATAATATGAAAGTTTGTTTCTAAACTTGTTTTCCCTACTGAAGAGTGACTTCATCCATAGCAGAAAACTAAAGTGTATTTGCAGGACTGATAGAACTGGGTCCCATATGGTGGACTGAAAATCTGATAAGCTTTATTTAGTCTAGAAAGAAACAAAAAAAGAGGAAAAAAAAAAGAGAGGCTCTTAATAAAACTATCTCCACCATCACTTAAAAAAAGAGTCGAATCATAAATTTAATCTCCCACAGTACTGCGGTCCAATCCATGCCTGCGTTTCTAGTGTACCCTCCAAATCTGCATCCCAGGGCATTGTGTGCTCATTAAGAGTTAATTAGCTTAGAGGCACATACAATTCCTAAAAGAATAATTTTAAAATGCTAAACAGAACAAATAACTTTTAACTTTGGATTTAGAAATCCCCACAGTCAGAGCTTTCTTTACTTCATTTGGCAGTATGTTCCAAAGCCTGAGAGCAAAGAGATTCACTAAAGGCAAAATAACGACACAACTTCAGATAACGTTTAGGGACGATAAGAAACTCGGCATTTGCTGATCGCAAGGAGTGACCTGGGACTTTAAAGAACAGCAAATCCATTAAATGTGAAACCTCTTAGCCAAAATAAGGCAGGCAAGTATTTCATGTTGTACATCCACTGCTAAGAGGATGCTAGGGATATTAATAGAAGCAAAGGAGTGGTGTACGTGAATACAGGTAGGATACGGAAAAAACAACCAGAAACACAGTGTCCAACCTGAGAGGTCATTACAGGCTGTCACACTGCCCCAAGTTTCCACGTGGCTGTTCCAAAGTACGATGGAAAGGAGCAAAAGGTGCAGTCTGTTTTTGCAGATGGAGAGAAACAAGAAGTCAAGATGGCATGGCTCAGCCCCGTAAGAGATTTGATAACCGGAGGGCTGATGCATGTAATGATGCGCCATAATAGCACCACCTTGAATAATCATTCCTTAAAGCTGGCCCGGTGGCATTGCTGTGTGTGGGATTGGATTCCTGACCTATACCCATAAATTACAAGAGATGGAGACCGCTGCTTTCACACACAGCAGAGCAGCTACTTGTCCTGATCCATTCATGTGCGCTGGAGTCACTGCCGGCTTTTCCACCTATACAGAGCCTTTAGAATGGATTTTGGGGTGTTTACAGACAAAACCTCCTTACAAATATATCTAATGCACACATGACAGGTATAAGAGTTAGTACATTTTCCCTTTCTCAGTTTAGAACTGTGTATTTCATTCCAGAGACGTTCTTTCTTTACTATTTAACAGTAATCCTAGGATACTAAAGGACACATATCCAGACGATCATTCCTGATGGGATATAAACCAGGAAGATCCTGCTGTTGAACACCATATTGAGCCTGGTTGAACTTTTGGGATATAGCCTTGACTGTGCTATCTGGCATCAAAAATACCTGAAAAACCACACACAAAAGGCACCATTCTTTGGGTATTCTCTATTATCAAAACAATTAATCTCGGAAAGAAGTCATGTTTGGCGATACTGCTGTTCCTACTGCCAGATAAGGGTTAAAATGGAGTAAAATACAAAAGCCAAATGCTTCTCGGCGGCTTCTGACTGAATACAATGTTGTTAGTAGAGAAAGGGAAAATTTCAGAAGATGGGGAAAAAAAAATTCTAGAAACTTCTCTTGTGGAAGAAAAATGCAGCACAGTTAATAGGAGTGCATGCAAGTGGCGGTTTGGGGGCAGCAAGACAGAGCAGAAGGTACGGATAATCAGAACTCTGAAACCTTTCACCAAGGCACATGGAAGAGTAAGTGCTCAAATACCACTTGAGTGCTGGACCTAGGGTGGATTTATGTTTGGGTGTTAAGACTCCTTGGAAAACCAGAGTCTGATGCAAAATGCCTCGGAAGCCAGTGGAAGTATGGCCAACAATCTACAGCTATCTGGAAGGAGGTTGTAAGAGAGGCGGGTGTTGGTCTCTTCCCACAAGTAACAAGTGATGGGACAAATGGAAATGGACTCAAGTTGCACCAGGAGAAATTCTGGTTAGACATTAGAAAAAGATTATTGAAAGGATTACCAGGCATTTGACCAGGCTGCCCAGGGAGGTGGCTGAGTTGCTGTCCCTAACTGTACCTAAAAGTTGTGCAGATGTGGAGATTAAGGACACGGTTTAGTGGTGGTCTAGGTACAGTTAGGTTAACGGTTGGACTTCATGATCTTAAAATTATTTTCCAACCTAAACACTTCTAGATGAGCCAAAGACGCTCCAGATAAGGTTTAACCAGCACAGATGGAAGTTCAAGCATGCCCGTGTCTGGTCTAGGCAGGGTGAGCTTGGCCATGCCGGCTTTGCCTGCGTATTGGGAAGAAAAAGTGCAACTCTGGGGAAGAACTGACCTTCTAGGAGCTGAATTTCGATCAAATTCCCTGTTTTGGTTCACATGCTATCAAAATGTTAGATTTCATAGGTGCTCACTTAGATTTTATTTTGCACAAACAATATTTGTTTCTCAAAGAAACAGACGGTTTCTTTGAGATTAAAACTTTGGTTGTCCTAAATAATGGAGCAACGTAAGGCAAACAAGGCTGCTAGACCCACACTGAGGGGCAAACTACAGTTCCACTGGAACCTCACACATTGCCTAAATGCCTGCTGCCACTGGTGGAAGCATCAGTTACTTGTTCAGCTGCCTGGGAGAAGAGAGGAAACGACACTAAAACTCTTCCCCGTGAAAAAAGGATGTGAGATCCCGCAGTACTTCGTGAGATACGTTTTAACATACACAAGGAGTCTGGAAAAATGAAAAATAGATGTCATTACTATGAAAGCTGTGGTGTCTCAACTATCCATCTGTCCTTGATTACCATCTCAAATTCCTCGCGTTATTCACAAAGGCAAATCAAACTTTAGATCACACCACTGCAGAACCCAAAACTTTTAGTCATTTCTCAGTACTAATATCTCAAATGGTATAAATAATTAAATGTGTTCAAGTTTGCACTGGGAGTCTTCAGGGTAAAACTGACATTCAACAGGAGTAGTAAGGATATTAAAATCAATAGATTATAAAAGAAAAAGCCTTTAGTAAACATTTTCTATTGAAATCCTGTCTTAGGGTTTATAGGGTTGAAATATCAAAAAGGTTAGATTTGCATATGGAAGGGAAGAAATATTCTGCTATACAGATATCACCAAAGGCTCCTCTGTTTCTCCTGTCTTCCTAGTACTTTATTTTCCAGAAAATTACTGACATTTGGTAGGGAGGAGACAAGTGTTGAACACTATGAGTAGGGATTGGGCTGAATTAAACCCACAGATCCCTTCACAGGTAAATGGAGATGGACACCCGGTTCTTTTACAGGCTAAGAGGGAAGCACACACTTGTCGACAGCAGCAGTTTGTATTTTAATCCCATGGGGAAGTCTCACTGTCTAAATGGGAGGGGAGGGAAATACAGCTCGGGGAGTATCAATCCTGAAGTGCTGCTCCTGGTCAGGATGTGTAGCAAATTGCCACACAACACACTTTTGCCCAGGCTTGTAAATAAGTTTGCTGTAGCTAGTTGGAGATTCATCGCTAAGTGATTGTACCCTTGAGCGAATGAATTAGTCAGGATCTTCCCAGGTACTACATCATCTTCAGGATGCAGCCTTGAGAAGAGAAATAGCCAAGGTTCGTGGGCGGCCCTCCACCATCACTCTTTCAACATCAATTTAACACCAAGAGCTCCCCCAGCGTATTGGAAAGGGCTGAACGGGGAGCCGGGGGAATGGACATGAAGGGCTGACCTTTGGAAAGGAGGAGGGCAGCAGGTGTCAGGCAGTGGTTTGCAGGCTGGGTTCATTCCATGCCCTGCTTTCTGGAAGCCTTGGTGCAAACCTCTTGCTTTGCCTTGAGTCTCACAGAGGTAAAAGGGGATGATTTTCACCCTCCTCTCAAGTGAACTGTGAGGTAAATGGCACTGATACTGGTGAGAGTCTTCAAGCAGGGTCACACAAAGGTCTCTGCAGCCGCACTGGGGGTTGTAGTTCACAGCCCCTCATAACTCAGCCTTCCTTCTGCGTGTACAGGTATTTGCAGGATATTACTCAAAGAACAAGGCACTGGCAGGGAATTCATTGTGGTTCTCTCCTTGAGATGTGCAGTAATTATTTCCTTCTGATCATAACTCCCACAGTATTGATCATTATGTCTGGTTTTGGCTTATCCCTCCAGGCCAGCGTGTACGGGCTTTGTTTTATCTCAGGCGAAGGTAGTTTGATTTTGCCTGGCTATATGTTTTCATTTCATCTGATGGCATTCGTATATCCCGTGTACATCCTGATCCAGAGAGGTCTTCTCATTCCCGCTTCTCAGAGGGGATTGTGCACGTGCTGCACAGGCAGCAGCTGGGCGCACACTCCCACACTGAGCTTCTAATGAAAACTCCAGTCATGCACTTCTGACACGGAATAGCCTCGCAGGTTTTTTATCAAGATTGATGGTGAAGATCAAATGCTTCTATTGATTCCGTCAAAAGAACCACTTTCACCACCATCCCCATCTGTTCATAGTTCTATTGAAAATATTTTAACTACATACGATGCCGAGCTACCACAATTATTCCCCTATTTCTGTAAACACCAAACGTCCCAAATTTGCTCTGCATTCCTGAGGGCTCCTCAGCGTCTCAAAGGACCTTGGCTGAGTTGAGCAACTGGTCCGGACTGTGCAGTGGGTTCTTGGGCTCCAACTGATTATTAGCTGGTTACTTCCCTCCCCTCACCCTGGCTAGAGGCTGATTTCCCAAGCCCCACAACATGTACTTGCCTCCATGCTGTTGCTTATATCATTAGCGATCATTTGCTAAATATCATAGCTGTGCTTGTTGTTGTTGAGGCAGACCTTGACTTCGTGTCAGACAGAACAACAACAGAATGCCCCAAAAGACCAAGAATAGGAATCAGAATGAAAAACCTGTTCTTCCACTCATCTGGTTTTGGGCTTCCCAGTAAACTCAGGGCTCTATGAAAATGATAGCCACCATCTCTGCTGACGTTGTGAGGATGCAGCATGTGCAGAGGAATTAGGATGAGACAAAGGTTAAATAGGTGGGTTAGTCAAGATTCATCTTTGGCAAATCTCTGGACCTTTATGCTTGGGAGGTTTTGCAATAACTTCTTTAGGGTGTAAATTTGATCCTGTCCTAATGAATGTGAGGTGTGCTGAAAAATACTTTATGACATTTTGGTAAATTTTTCCTACATCCCTCATATGCTCCAGCAATGATCAAAGGCTCAGCAGGCTTCTCACCTGTGATGTTTCTTGAGTGGCTAATTGCAAGCTGAAAATCCTCCAGTGCATCTGAACATTTTTATTACGGAGTGCAAGAGCCTCCCAGTAACCGTTGTTTTAAATCTCTTTAGTGATACTTTCAGTCAAGATCGGCAACGAGGTACCATGCCAATGTTTGTAAATCTTTTTCTTACAAAGTCAATTGCTTTTGCACAAATACCAATTTTTAAATGAGGTTTTTTGGGGCATTGGGAGAGAAGAAACTGGTACCTGTGAAGTGAGTTGTGCTGTAATGGAAAAGCTCCTCAACTTCTACAAGTATAACTGTGTGATCGTGTAAACGAGATTAATCGATGTTAAACATCTCAAAAGAAATTTGTAGCAACAGCAGGAAGTACAAAGATCAAACGGGAATTTATTCTATAAGCTTAGTGGAAAAAAAATTGCTCCGTTTTCTCAATATATCCCTTGACTACAGGGAATAAATCAAGCTTAATATAATGTATGTTTTTATTTGTTTCAGAAACCCCTAGAGTGACTGAAAGAAATTATAACACATAAAATAAGCATACTATTGATAAAAGAAAATCCTGTCAAATCCAGGCGCCTCCAACTCCTCCAAAAAAGTAGTTTTCTATTTAGCAGGAAAACATTTTGTACGTAGGTTTAATTAGAATCTTTAAATTCACATTAGTGTGTTAATGCTGGGATGCTAACAGATGAGCCCCTCTATTTGAGGTTGATTCATTGCTGTCTGCATTCATCTCGCTTTAAAAAGATGCCACCGATAAACACCATTTAAATGAATTGAGAGGAAACAAGATTTTCCACCAACAGAACAGTTGTTCCCTAAAGGAGGCCACGCTAAGTTTCCAGCTCTGCTGCTCCTGAGCACGGCTCTGCATTTATCGCTCTGGTAATGAAGAATGTCCATTCCAATTTCGCAGAATCATTGCTGAAGTCAATACTGCACCTGCTAACAACCATCAGAAAGGAGGGGCTGTTTGTTTGCCTTTTTTTTCTTCTCTTTCTCTGATCCTTAGTCCAAAAGCCTTCTTCCTGCAGAGGCACACATAAGGTTGACTGCAAGTGCTGAATAATTCAGAACAATGAAGTAGTGTTTGCTTTGCAGCCTTGTGCCTGCTTTAGGACAAGCCTCAGGTGTCGAGTGTTGTACACTACAGATATCAAATTAGCACAAATGGGTTTTCTTTAACTGGATAAAAGGTCTCTAAAGCCACCAGTGCCCAGGAATAGCGAACTCTGTAAAGCGGTTTTTATGCTTTCTGAAGAACCCGATTCAAATTCGTACGACAACTCATCTTTCCTTAATCAAATCTGTGCTTTAGCTGAGAAACGTCCTGTCAGATGCCTGTTTCCTCACCTGAAATCCTTCTTGGCTGTTTGAGGTCCGCTCTCTTCCTAAAGACGAACCAGTGAGCAGGTCTTGGGTAAACGTTCAAAGCAGGGAGAGAACGGGGCTTGCTCAAATCCCACGAGCAACACTTTGAGAACCTATGCCTGTGTGTTTATGGGTCTCATTAAGGGTCTGCGCTATGAAGAGCCTTCCCCATCACACAGATGCTTGGCTAGATAAAGCAGGGTGCAGGCTGTGTCCAAAACAAATGTAATCTATTCTGAACTGCTGATCCCAGCAAGGCACTGCACGATTCAGCTTTCAGAACCACCGCCGAGCAAGGCACAAAATACACGGCCTGGCAATTACTATACAGGCATTGGGATTTTTCCTTTCTTCTTGTTAAAGATCTTGCTGTCACTTGCTGTTATGATTCTGGAAATCCGGCTGTAACCTTGCTAACAACCTTCCCCTTGGCTGGGAGGAGTGGTAAGGCGATCTGCATTTCACGTTACCTTCTCTGGGTTTCTCCTCAAAGGTGTAATTAGCAGGGACAGTTCTCATCATCTGTGGTGGCTTTGTGCCAGGAGAGCCACGATTTCAGCTGAATCCCCCATTGCCACTGAGGCACCCACAGAGACGTTTGGGACCCGCGTGTGACCGGCCTCACAGCTAAAACCAGCCGGTCTCTGACTTGCTGCCCATTACTGGGCAGACACAAGTAATTAACACAGCACTGCAGAAACTGAGAAGGGTTTCCTGGTTTGTATCTGCTGCAAACCTGCATCTGAAGATAAAAAGTCAGCATTACTTTTAGCCCATGCTCTAAAACCCTAATGTCACATCCCCATCACCCTCCCCACTCACAACCAAGTGTCCACACCTAGAACTGGGTAGCAGTCTTTTAAAATCCTGTGACAATGCTCTTGGGCAAAACCTGCCTCAGCAAACTTCTCTTTAAGGAAGAGCCCAGGGAAAGGCTGAGGGTGAGGCCAGAAGACTGTGGAGAGGCACTGCATGGGCTTTCCTCTGCAGGATGACCTTCCCTTGGGATCACAAGTGCAATGTTACAGTTCTAACCTACAGAGTTCTTAAAATAAATAAATAAATAGAAATTCTTTAAGACAAGTTCCTCATCATAGGAAAGCTACTTAGTCACTACGAGCAACAAAAGAGGAGCTTATTGGGAAGAAAAAGACATACTGGATAAGCTCAGTAATAAAATTGAAACCTGTCATTTCTATTTATTTAAGTGCTTATAAAAAAAGTCTCAAACCAGTTTATCTCACATTGGAAAACCCTGTAAAATTCACGTTAGATGGGTAAATGTGTTTATTCCTGTATAACTGATGATCACACTGAGTGATGATCAGATTTAATGTTCTGCTTAGGTAAAGTCAGCGTCAAAGACATGAAGTAGAATAGGCAAGTCTTCCTCTTCCACAAAGGAAAAGGCACAACACAAATATGAAGAAACTACTTTTATCTGCACACTGTACTTCTGGAAGGATACCTCAAGGAATCTACAAATCTGGGCTCCCATGTACAGACCTGGGATAAGAAAGAATCTCCACAATTCAGACAGCAATTCCAGAGAGAAAAGAGGAATAACCAGCTCAATAATAATAATAATAATAATAATAATAATAATAATAATGCACTGCTTAGGATTTATAGAACTGTGTCGCCCATTTGTGTAAAGCACAGAAATGCAAAGTGAGGTAAAACATGCCAACCGAGATGGACGTCAGCTCACTTGCTAAGACGCGCGTAATCTAAAGGACGCTCCAACAAGCCACTTTCTGCATGTTTCTCTCTCCTCCTCTGTTCACAGGGCTCCTCAGCAAAGAGGAGCTGGCACACAAGCCTTGCACTACTTGTTTCCACCTATACAACTGTCCTGCCAACACCTGTAGTGGGTGTAGGATGCAAGGGCTACCCAAAATTCTTGGAGTCGAGACCTTGCTAATAGGGGCAGCAAGGTAAAGTATGATTCTTGGATCCCCTGAAAATGATAAAAGCAAAGAAGTGAAGGGTTTCAAGGCTGTCTGCTATTGTACTTTTGTCTTCCCATCATTCTGCATCCCTTCCTGTGCTGAGATCATGTGTTTAACCATTTTGTTGTCTTCTGTCAGGTGAACCTGCGCTGAGCCTCACAGAAACACCGTCTAGGTGGTCTGGAAATCCAGACAAACCATTATACAAATCAAAGTCTGTCCAGTTTCTGAAAACACAAAACCTAATTTAGGCTTTGTTTATACTCCACTACCTCTGACAAAGCTTCCTCTAGAGATTTATATTTCCACCCTTACTGCCTTCCAACTGTTCGTCAATGTTTTTGTTTTGCAACTGACAAAAGAAAGAAATGTCTGACATCAACCTTGGAAGAGGTTCTGAAGTGGGGTTTTTTCAGACGTGATAAAATCTTGCCTAAAACCATGTCCAACCTTTTCAGTAGAAAGTCCAGATGGCTTTGCAGCCTGTACAACAGACTTTATTCACTGATGCTTCTCTAAGTGTCAGCAGGGTGTTGTCTTCCAGAACTAGTAAATGCACTGTGAAAAGCAGCTTGGATGGGAGAAATAAACACAAACAAAAACCTCCCTCACTGAAGTCCCTCTGCCTCCCCCCAAAAGTCAAATTAATCTGAGAAGTTCTACATGTATCTGACTGAAAATACGCCCGGGGAAAGAAAGGCTTTGCAAACAACTGGAGGTGTAAGGGATGGAGTAGCAGTCCAGGTGGCTCCAGGGTGAGCTGTGATTTACACATTCACTGGTGACTCTAGGATGCCCTTACCTACGCTGCAAACGTTTCAACTACAGTATCATGACCTTCCCTCACGCTGTATACAGGCTTCAAACTGCAGCATCTCGTAGTATTGTTTTCACGGTGGTTAAATTTAAACAAGGAAGCATTTATGGATCTGAATTGCAGGCAGGGATGGGGGTTAGATTAAGGCTCAGGGATTCTGGCTGATCTCCTGCTCCTGTGCCTGAGTCTGCTGCAGCCTGGTGCCAGGCAAGCCATCAGTCCTTGCCTCAGTTTCCAGTTGGAAAAACAGGAACATCTTGGTGAAGCCTCTCATGGGAGATAGTCTGGGTACATCAAGTGCTGTAGGCTTACCCTGCCCCAGCAGGGCGGGGGTTGGACTTAGATGATCTTTTGAGGTCCCTTCCAACCTGTAAGGTTCTGTGACTATGTGACTTCTTTGAAAGGTTGAAAGTGCAGCTACTTCACTTTATGGCCAAGTTTACCACGGGATTAGCACTGTGTGTCCCATGTCTCCACTCCACACGGTGCCTACCTTTAAATCTAGGCAACGTGGGAAGCAGAGCAGTAAAACAGCTTTGCTAAGGCCAGCCATGCTGACCCCTGATAGCAGCTGGATCCTGCTGGATCCATGAGCAGGGAGGGTGTTTGCTTGGTCTACACTAGGAGAAAATCTTAGTCTTGGTACCACTTTTGAGACCTCCAAGGGAATCAGTAAAAGGAAAAAACTACCACTACTCCAGCTACTGCAGCTCCTGTAATGGGAACCACTGTCTGTGTGGTACTGGTGGCAGTGATGCTGCAGCCACCTTGTTAGTATTCATGATTCTTATTGTGTATCTTTGTGGTCGGCAGCACTCCTCTTGCTCCATGGCTGAGTTTATCCTAACAAGGGGTGTGTTCCGGTACCAAAGACCCTCCATACAACTGCAAGGCAAATAAAAAACCATAGCTTCAGCAGGGAAATTCTCAGAAGAGTGGAAAAAAAAGAGAAAAAAAGAAAAAAAGAAAAAAAGGGAAAAAAAGAAAAAAGAAAAGAGAAGAAAAAGAAACCTGGCACAAACAAAGGCCTTCCAGCATCTCCCCAGTTTTGTTTCTTGTTGACATACTACTTGCATTTTGAGCTGACAGCTGTGGTCCAGCCTTTGTCAGGTAATTAATCCGGGTAGTTCATTTTCACAGGTGAGTAGCAGGTTGGCAGAGTTTCCTTCAACAGCGGTTTGTGGGTTTTGTTGGGTTTTTTTTTCTATTCAGAACATCATGGGCATGAAAGCGTGTGAGAGTGTGTGTGTGTCTATGAACATGGGCACACAATCCACTCCCTCACTGCAGCGTTAGGCACTGCACGTGTAACTCCTGTGCTTTGCAGGGTGAATGGAAGGAAACCTCAGACAGAAATTTCAAAGCATCAAACTCACTCGCATTGATTACAACTGACAAAACATTAAAAGTCCTAAGTTCCCTTGCCAAGGTTGAGCACTGCTGCTCTAACTCACACAAACACTTCTGTGGCTGCTTAGAGATGGAAATGATTAAAAAAGAATAAGAGAGAAAGGAAAGACATCATATCTCTTGGTGGAGAGATGGGGAGAGATCAACTTAATTTCAGCATTCAGCTGGTTGTGAAGCAATGCAGTAATAATAATGATAATAATATTTTGCCCTTACAATGTTGACAGCTAAAATGAGCACATTTTCTTTTTCATGATGCAGACAGTGCTCTGCAAGGTCACTGAGCTGGGAAATGTGATTCTGTGGTTCTTGGGTTAAACATCCTTTCGCTGACGCTGTGTGCCTTCAAGCCATCCCTGAGCTCCACAGAGCCTCTTTCTTCTGTTTGGTGGTTTCTCATCTCTTCCACATTGAGCCCCAAGATATCTGACAAATGGCTGGGCAACACAATAGTACCTCAGCACCTCTGTCCTCCTCAGTCAACACGGTCTTGCTTTATTTTTTCATGTCCTTCTTCCTTATATCCCTTCATCCTTCTCACAATCCAGTATGTACTTAAATCCTAATCCGCATGTTAGTCTGTTTTATCTGTGTCCTGAGGTAAGCCACTGCTCTGTTTCCATGGCCAGTCAAGGGACGGTTCAATCCAGACTGTGCTGTGAAGGGACGTAATGTTATGTCATACACTTTGGTCTCCCTGGTTAGTAATACCAAAACGTTCTTTTGAGCAAAACTGCGGTGAGCTGTAACACCTCCCTGTCGAGGATAATGAGACTTAGCTCTCAAGGCAAGGTGCCCTGATGTGAAGCATGCCCTGGGTAGTTGGCTATGCCAGGAGTAGCTGTATTAGAAATGAATTTAAGAAGCTGAGTACTCTTCACCTTTTCTTGAATGTTTGAGGTTGTTATTTCCAGGTGAACAGTGCAGTAGACACCCTTATTTCCAGTGGTCAGTCCATGGAGTCATGCAAGACTCCAGAATATGGCCATCTCTTCCTGCAAGAAACTGTTCTCTCCCCTAACTCTATGGAGAGCCCATATCTACTGGCTCTGAGCAGTCAATTAAACTGGTTGACTATTCCTTCCATTTAAGCACAGTAGTAATAGTGAATAGGTACCAGTAGTAAGTGATCAGAATAATTTCCTTACACCAGCAAATGGAACCAAATTCCTTCTCCTAAATCCCATTTGGTCCTACGTTCATTACATTGCCGTGTTTTTGCAGTGAAATGTTCAGATCCTATTGAAACGCCCATGATATTAATTTTCACTGCCAATAGCAGGAGTCCTGTGCACTTAACATTGTCCTTGGAACACAGTAAAAAATGTTTCAGCAGCTAATGAAATGATCACAGACCCTGTGACCTGGAAAACAAACAGAGTAAGAAAGTCTTACCCTTGTTGGCTGAAATGATGTGGTACAGCTGTGTTTTGTCACATACTTTAGAGAGAGAGATATATATATGTATGTGCATTTGTCATGCCAAATTGTGTATTGCCATTTTATATACATTAAGGTGGTTAAGGAGGCTTTTTTTAGCTGACATTTCCAACATACTGCAACAACTGTTTTGCTAGAACCTATGCCATGCATCATGTATTTTACAGTTACTTTAGCATACAAGGTTTAACTGTTTGGAGACTAACACTCACTGGCTTCTAAGAGGAAATCTCTCAGAGTACAGGAGCAGGAGGCACTTGAGAAAACTTACAGTCATTACAAAATGCATTGTCGTACCACAGGAAGGGGCAAACCCTGAGCTTCCTTTGGATTTCCAATATCAAACCTACTTAGGTGCATGGCTGGAGTTCTTTCCACAGCTCACTCTCATTTCAAGCCCAAACTAGATGTAGGGTTGTCCTTTTACGTCACAAAATGCCAAGGATGTAAGGCTATAATACTTTTTTGGTATAGATATGACAGACCTGATCATGAGTTGAAACCATTTGGTTGAAGCAGCTATGGAATCCCTATGCCTCAGTTTCTCCACCCACATTTATCTGCCTGCAGCACCCCATGGATCACCTCTGTCATGGCATCAGCATGTAAATCTCCGTGCTGGCACATCAGCAACACAGGACGGTTCATTTGCATCAAAGATGCAGAATGAACACTTATTTCCGTTGCAGGTGAAATTAAGCTATAGAACCAGTCACTCAACATGTGCAACACCAGTGGGAGATGACACTGCAAAACCATCTGTCTGTGTCCCTCTGTATTCTAAAAAAGTAGGCTAAGGTTTTAATTTTGCCTTCTCAATTGCTCTGCCCAGAAAGCAAAGGATGTGCCAACTGTCTCACCTCTCAGAAGAGAGGACACTCACATTCCATCACGCATCTCTAGCAGTTTCTGCTTGGGTTACATTCTTGCTGGTAGCAAACCAACAGCTACAAGCTCTTTGTGAAGGTTCATCAGAAGGATAGATCACATATGGACTTGAACATCGCTGGTGAAAGGCACTGGGACACAGTGTTTGGGCATGAGCCTCCCTCCATCACAGGCAGCAACATCAGTGCCACAAAGGACTAGTTGTTTTAAGAAGAAAATGATTGCTTTTCTTAAGGACTTGAGCTGGTTCATCACCTGGCAAGAGTAAAACGCTTTTGCATCTTGTCACATCTTCACAAATAGTCTACATAATGCAGAACAAGGAAGCAAAAGCTCCTTAACTGGCAGTCATCTTCTTCCTCAGGATAGTTGAGTATCTAAAAATCTGTTAATAGAATAGCAAAGAAGAAGAAGGCAAAGTCCCTCAAAGGGAGCACAACGCAGTCTCTAGTCTCTGTGCTTTTCCTTTCTCCCCACTTCAAACCCTCCTTGCCAAAGGGTAGTTTTGTCACCTATAGAAGGAAATCAGAACCAAACCTTGGGGAAATCCACAGAATCATTCACTTCTGCTTAAATAGGCTTTGGTTTGGACTTCCTGTGTCTCTACAAGTGACCATTTCTGCTGTTTCACAAGTTTAGCTTTTTATGCAAAGCTTTAAAAAATTTTGCTGGTGCATTTAGTTTCAGCCTACATCTGTAGAAATGTGGAACAGCTACTGGCTATCAGGGATGCCTACCGACACAGTTTTTCAGGCCAACTGGCATTGATGTATACCCGTAGCACGCCTTTTGCTAACTACTCCTATTTCTAAAAATCTCAATGACTAAAAATCAGTCACTCAGAACTTACTGCAGGGGACTGCAAACAGCAGCTCTCAATTACAAACTGCAGACAGACTATAAAGCGCTGTATGAAACAAGGGATGGGATACTAAAGCAGACCCAGTTAAAGAAGAATGACAAAATCTTTTCCAAAGCAGCAAGATGACAAACAGTAGTCCTCGTCCCCCACCTCTCCTTCTAGATTTCTCCATTTGTTCTCAGACACTACGAGCTTGTTGATAATTTTTTTCTCCCCTTCGGCTTGTCACTGTTTATTATGACTAACTCTCAGATGCTCTTTACGAAGGTTTATCTTGTTATCACACACTAACACCTTTCCCTTGTACCCTTCAGATGTGCTTCTTTTTTCTCTTGCTACACCTTCTAGTCTGCTCAGAGACGAGGAGGATTCTTGAGCACTACAAGGATGTCGTGTAAGGGAAGTGTGAAGGGAAGATCTACGGCAGTGGATCCAGATGGTACAATCAGACATTGGGCAAACACACAACCTGACACGCATAACAGCTACGACATGACTCAGTACAGGCACTAGAAAAAGTGACCCCCCCCTGCCATCAGCCAGGATCAGTAAGATCTGTAGTATAGGAGACTCTATTCTAGCAAGATGAACGCAAGTCCTGACTTTGGATCAGATACTGGATGAGGAGTGACTGCATGTAACTGGTACTAAGCTCATGTCTTTCAGTGACTTGTCAGCTTTAGCCTAGATTCAGAGCCTGCACAGAGCCACACACCAGCACCCAGGACTGGGCTAGAGCAGAAAACGGATCATCAGCAGTGAAGCACTTGGCTTTTTTCTCATGCTGGAGACAGCTCACTAAAATCTAGGAAATTACTGTTGTGTCTCCTTCAGAGAGCACTCTGATCTAAACTTCTCCCTACCATGCTTTTTCTGCGAGGACAACAAGCTTAAACTTCCAACATACCTGCAGATAGGAATGAAGAGTCATGAAATTCAAGGTAAGTGATTGTTACATAGAGAGATGGGTAGAGGCAAAGGCTTTTGTGGGCAAATAAAGCCACAAAACCTCCAAGCATCTAGGACTGCACAACTTTACTGAGTTTAAGGGCTTTTAGTGCTGTAGGCACATCCCACCACATCAGCACCATTTTCCTAACCCTTCCCACAGCTCTGGACTTGCAGGGTCCTGTGTGCCACTGCTGCCATGGCCAGCGTTTCCTATGCCTCCCAGCAAGCCATACATCATCGACTATTGATATGGTTCCAGTAGGCTGCCAGCCTTGACATTTGATGTATAGCTTTAGGTGCTCTCATTTTAATTCCAAGGAGTCAATGAGGGATCAAAGAAAATGTCATTTTTATCCCGTGCGGGGTGCAGCGTGACAAGCCTTGAACCTGTGGGGAAGGAAAAGGAGAGCTGCTGAGTTCCCAACGGCTCTTTCTGTGGTGTCGCCCAGTTAAGAGGACGAAGGCTAGGCTTTTAGTCAGCGTGTGAATACTGCTGCCTGCCCTCCAACGTTTCAAACATCTATCATGTTAAATATCAACTTGGAGAATATTGTGTTCATTTAAGCTTTTCACGTTCCAATGATTTTTTATTATTTCCATCGACCAAAATAAATGAAGAAAATGTTTCAGACTACACACGAAAGCATGTAAAAATCAATAACTGGATTTTAAAAGATCTAGAATGTCTTGAATACATTCATTTTTCAAACATTTTTCTCTGATCTTTAAATAGCTTTTCTTGGAGCATAACATTTTCTGAAAAGTCAAATACAGAGCATTAAGGGTATAATTACCATTTTAATTATAACTCAATCATCCTATGTACTTTGCATAGAAATTACAGCTTTTATGTCAGGATTTTGGGTAGTCACAAACATCCAGGAGTAATTAATGCTAGAGATTTTCACTGTACATGAACTTTACTGTGCAGCACTTATTTCAACTGGGCTTCATTCAAAAGGTGTAACTACATGGACTTTTGCAGTCATTATTTTGAACCAAAAAAACCCCTTCTCCAAAAGTGTCTGTAAAGCTAAGACAAAGAGAGATCAAAATCTGACAATCCCCAAAACAAGATGTATTTGCTCTCCTCTTCAAACGTGATCTCTCTATGTAAATAAGCCAGATCATATTCCAGCAGCAGCAATGAAAAAAATCCTGCTAACCAGTGTCTGACCAGACGCACGGAGAGCTTCTGGTGACTTGGCAAATATTTCTGGAATGTATTTAAAATTCCAGATTTCATTTCTAGGCACCTTTAACGCGCCTTGTCCCTGTTTTTATGAGAAAGGGCTATTTTTTAAGACCGATTTTAGACAATGACTTTACCTGGCAAAAGTCCCTTTTGTATGCCTCTGCAATTACAAGTGTGTGTAACTGTATTTTTATCACAGTATCACAGTATTACCAAGGTTGGAAGAGACCTCACAGATCATCAAGTCCAACCCATTACCACAAAGGTCAAGGCTAGACCATGGCACCAAGCGCCACGTCCAATCCTGCCTTGAACAGCTCGGGTATAGAGACGAGGCACTGTGATCTTCCATTTACAAAGGTAGTTTGTCTGTTTCACAAGTCACACAGCACAGCTCTGTGCATTCCTGTCATTCTCCATGTGTTGTGCTAGAGCAGCAGATGTCTTTTTTTTCCATTCCTTTAAAAGCACAATACAGCCACACACATTCTACGGAGTAGTCTCACAGTACACGTCCTCTGTTGTCATCTAGGCATTAACGCTATCATGACATTTTCTGCGCTCATTTATAGTTTCTTGGCTCAAATATTTCAAGGGGAGCAAAAAGACTGTGCTATGCCTTTGTGTGGTACAGTGGGGTCTTCTGCACGTGGAAATTCTTTTGCCTTCAGTGAACGCCTTGCGTGAAAGCCCAGGCCAAATCAAACCCCTCATCTGGGAAGTGCTCTGGGATCTGGAGGGCAGATGCTTATTGTAAGTCGTGGAGCTGCAAGTATGTTAAACCCGAAATGCATGCTATTAAAGCTTTTGTGTGAAACTACGTAGTCCCTTCTGCCTGTACATGTGGAAATAGCTCTAGCTTTTCTGATGGAGGGATGAAAAATCTTTCCTTACTATATCCACCGGCAGCACAAGGTAAGCAAATTTTATACTTGGACTGCCTCACGTTCTCAACAATTTTGCAAACAGTTCCCTCTAGTTCTCTCTGTTCCTATCTTTGTCAGATGAAACTAGGATCCTAATGCCATTTTAACACCAATATGTTTTAAAAAAATTAAAATGTGATGGATAAAACAAGATTTGTTAGAATCAGTCAGCTGGCCTTATTCGACTTTGACCTGCACCTCGTGCAGTCACTTATCCCAGTGCTAGAAAACTCATACATCCTGGCACAGGGTACGATTTTAGAGATGCCTAATCCCACTGATTTCCTTGAGACTTGTGCACACAGAAAACTTGCAGCTGCTGAATTCAAATCAGCTGTTAAACTCGGTGTGAAACCAAACCAGTGCGCACTCATGTACAGCCATGTTATTGTCAAATACTTCGTGGATTGCAGGGAGACAGGAATGAAAGCTTTTCCCTTCTCCCCATTTCATTTTTAGGCAAGAGTTAGTCCTAATCTGACCTTCAGGCTCTGGAAAGTCTTGGTTAGCCCAGATTGTGACTCCAGTAACCCTGCTGGACAGGTTTTTGTGTGTTGAGCACTAACTTGATGGGCAAAGCAAAGCCCACTGCCCAGTGTCCTAGTGCCCAGGGAAAGGAAAACCTCTAGGCATGAGGTCAGATAGTGGATCACTGTGTCCTGTCCTGTTCCTGTGCCCGATGCTGAAGAACTGCCTGAGTACAGAGTGTTGGAAATAAGTTTAAAAGCTCATTTTTACTCCTGAGCTACACTGAATGGATCTTAATAGCAGCTGGAGGTGTGATCAGGCTTCGTCTCCCACAGCCACTCATGCTGGCTGGAGACCTGCCATCCCCAGCAGCTCCTCAGCTCTGCTGACAGCAGGCATCCAGTCCCTGTTCCCAACAGCCTATACTTTGGTTCACCCTTACTGTGGGGTGTTGGGATAACCCTTCCAGTGGATTTCAGTGAACTCAACAGGAACAATCAGCCTGTTTTTTTAATGCAGACATTTTATTAACCTATCATGTCAGTAGAATATCTGCCCATGTGCATTACTGATATAATAAGACAAGGCATGTTCCAGTCTTTGGAGTGAGAGATACACTCACATTTTTGCATTACATTTTTACAGTGAATATTTGGAATATTTATTCTCTATGAAAAATTGGGCACTTTTCTAAATAGATTGTCATTCACCTGAATGTGTTGATTCTAATCTATGCAGAGCTGAAGCAATTTCCCATTAAATGTTAGCAAAATCTCAACTTCAAACTAAGGTCTAGATTCTTCGCTACAGGAATGAAAGACCAATACTAGAAAGCATCTGAAATAATGAATTTTTAATTTTATCTCACTCTCCTGTAACTTTTAAAAATGCTGGGCTCAGTCCTCAAAATGCATTAAAGACTATTTCTCCCTAAATGAGCCCTGCAAATGAACCCCGATCTCAAGAGTCATGTGGAAGACAGGATTTATAGTGAAAATACTAGGTTGGCATAAATCATAATGGTGCTGTAACGATGCTGAGGACTGGACTGATTCTTTGAGTTTGTATCTTACAGAAGGGAAAAAAGGAAAGAGGTGGATATACCCTTATGTAAAGAAAAATGACCATAGAGCAAGTAATAATTCTTACGTTCTGTTTTGGTAATACCTTCAATTTAACAACTGTCGGCGAGAAGGGAGTTTCTCACAATGAGTTATTCAGTCACTGTGCTGTCTAGGGTATAACTGTCATTCTGAAGGGAACATCCATGCTATGATTTGCTGTCAGTCTGTGGCACGCTGTAAGTCCATTCATTTTTCCCCTTAGCAGGTGAAGATAATGCTGTGATACACAGTAAAAGATAGATGATAAAAACAATTCTTTAAGAATAAAAATAGACACAAGGGGGTTGGCAGGAAAATATGACAAAACGTTCCATTCCCCTTTTTAAAGCACTGCAATAAACCATGTCTGAAGTGAAGCACAGATAACGTAAACAGCATAGCATGGGTCTGCAAGCCCAGCATGATACTGCATAAGGAGCAATCACGAAACGTTCCCACCACAGTTGCCTGTCACACATTATTAACAGCAGTGTTTAGGACTATTAAATAATCCTGCTAAAGGGACATGATCAAGTTACAAGAAAGATGTTGTATCTGTATCTGTTGTATTTGGCTTGACAGAATTATGAGTCATTTCAAACCCAGAGATTTTGAAGACAGAAGGGACCATTTTGATCTCCTCATCCACTTTCCAGGTCCGCACTGCCCATGAAAGTGTTGTGACAGATTTCCTGAAATTAGCTCAGTAATTTGCAGCTCTGAGGAACGCCAAATAAAAACCCCACGCTTCTCTGTCTTGCCTCTCCTCACAGTAACAGGTGGGGGTTCCTGAAGACTGGAAGAGAGCAGACATCACTCTTGTCTTCAAGAAGGGCGAGAAGGAAGATCGTGAGAACTGCAGGCTTGACAGCCTCACCTCATCCCTGGAGACTGGTGCACAAAAACCTCCTGAAAGTGTTTCAAAACAAGTAAACAAGGAGACCGGGAAACAGTCTGCATTGATGTATTATGGGGAACAACCTGATACCTTTCTATTAATGAGGTGACTGGGTGGTGGATGAGGGGATCATAGTGAATGCTGTTTGGTTGCTTGCTTTAGTAAAGCCTTTGACACTGTCCCATAGCAGTACCAAAGACAAGCTGACAACATATGGATTAGGTAAGTGGACTATGCACTGGACTGACAACCGGCTGAAAGACCGAGACCAGAGTGCTGTGGACAGTGGGACAGCTCACGTCACTAGTGGTGTACCCCAGGGCTCAACACTGAGTCCAATACTATCAACATCTTCATAAATTACATGGATGATGGGACAGAATGTACCTCCAGTTTGCTGGTGATACAACACTGGGAGGAGTTAGTGATATGCCAAGAGGGTTGTGCTAACATCCAGAGGGATCTAGACAGACTCAAGAAATGGGTTGACACCTAGATCAAATCACACAGGAACATGTCCAGATGGGTTTTAAATGTCTCCAGGGAAGGAGACTCCACAACCCCCCTGGGCAGTCTGTTCCAGGGCTCCTGTCACCCTCACCGTGAAGAAGTTCCTTCTCAGATTTATGTGGAAGCTATGTTCCAGCTTACACCCATTACTTCTTGTCTTATCATTAGATGACATTGAGAAGAGCCTGGCTCCATCCTTCTGACGCCCACCTTGTACAGATTTATAAACATTAATGAGGTTACCCCTCAATGTCCTTTTCTCCAAGCTAAAGAGACCCAGATCCCTCAGCCTTTCCTCATCAGGGAGATGTTCCGCTCCCTTCAGCATCTTCACGATTCTGCGCTGGACTCTCAAGCAGCTCTGTGTCCTGGAACTGAGGGGCCCAGAGCTGCACACAATACGTCCTTTTGTAGGAGCTCTGTCTGGGTTCCCACATTCGTTTTGACTGGTGACAGGAGAGTGGTCTTCTTCTGCCGGATGAAGACCATTTTGGAGGACATCAACTTTCAGCAAGCCTTCTGGGTTGTTTTGGGTTTTTTTCGTGCCTCCCCCTCTACCATGTGCCAACAAGTGAACTAGCTAGCTGCCTTGATGTTCGCGGTCTGAGTGCTGCTTCCAGTTCCCAACACCCCCTTAAACTACAAAAGCAAAACTAGCTGGTGACACAGGTAGTTACTTCTTTGTCACCTTCTCTTTAGGCCACTGGGAGATATCTGCATTGACATTAAAAAGACATTATAAGCAATTTAAACTCTGAATTGATCTTGACACACACATTCACATCTTCCTCATATGCCCTTTCAATAGTTCTCAATTCAAACTGAGAACAAGCATTACCCTATAAAAAGAGAAGATAATTATGCCTTATTGATTAGCCCCTGAAAGTATGAATGGAAACCAGGCAGCTATTTGAGAAAGTGATTTTTAAATTGTAGCATCTCAGTAGTCTTTTCCCTTCCAGAAATATGTGGTCCTCTAACATGGAACCCGTACCAGACAAAACTTTGCCACTGGCTTCAGTGAGTATGGCAATGTAAATTCATGAGTGGTGACTTTATGTACCTTCCAAAGTCATGCCCCACACAGCCCCTACTTTACTCCCTGCCATCCTTCTCTTCTATGTGGATGAGGGAGAAAATCAGAAGGGTGAAAGTGAGGTTAAGATAAAGACAGTTCAATGGTTCTGTTATTAATGCCTCAACTTTGAAGGTTTCAATTTCTTCCTCCTTCCCCCACCTATTGTTACTGAGCATGACAGGTATGGGATATCCCTTTGGTCAGTTGGGGCTGGCTGTTCTGGCTGTGTCACCTCCCAACTTCTTGCCCACCTCTAACCTACTTGCTGGTGGGAGGGTGTAAGTAAGAAGCATAAAAGGCCTGGACTCAGTGTAAACTCTGCTCAACAATGGCTAAAACACCCCTGTGATAACGACACTGTTTACCTCACAAATAAAAAATACAGCCCCATACGAGGTGCTACGAAGACAATTAACTCTACCCTACCCAAAACCAGTATACCCACTTACTGTTTCTTTCTAACACTGGCTTGTTCATCTGTTGACTTACTGCACAGTAACCCATCAGACGCATCACAGACTGCCTCCCTTCCCTAGCAAACTGTAAGTCCCTTGACAACTGCCAAATACAACAAATGCTCCAGTTTAGTCCAGTGTCAACATTGATTGGCTTCAATTTAACGAAGAATTTTAGCACCTGCCCCATCTATCCTATAGCAATTGTACTACGGCAGACTCGTCAGCAGACACTTGACTCACCGTATGTCCAGTTTACAGCTGAATCTCTAATCAGCCATTTCTCAACCCTCTGCTTTTTGCTAATTAAGCCCCTCAGAAACCAGAATGAGCTACGTTAGACAAAAAGAAAAATTTAACAATTCTATGTCCTAGTTTGTCTTACTGCTTGGACTAGATGATCTTGAAGATGTTTTCCAGCCTTGGCAGTTCTGTGAATACCAACACTGTATTTGAACTGGCAATATTTGAACTTTGAGAAACAGGGAAACTGTCCACAGCTGTTACCAGAATGCACTTAGATGCAGATGATCTGTTTGAGGTTACCAACGTAATTACAACTAAAACAACCAATGTCTTTTCTTGCCTGCTCCTTGGTCCCACCAGTCAAGCATCATCAAGATGACTGCCCTCATATCCACCCTTTACAGTTTTGTCTCAGACTGACAACAGTCCTCAGCCTCATGGCTGACATGGGCGTGTGTTTTCCTTGGTGCCCCTGCGGTTGTTGTAGTGTCACCCACCACTTTGTTGTCTACAGTATAAAGCAAGAAGAGGCCCAAGACCTCATAAAAGAAAAGAATTTCAATATGAAAAGAATTAAATCGTAGAGTGAAGCTCAAACATGCCGAATAGAAATCTGCCTCCTTCTTGTATTGCCTGTCTCTATATTGACAGCTAATTGATTCTAGAGTGCCCATGTAGGTAGAAACAAGACTTGTGGATGTTATTGCCCTCTCTACAGAAAGTATGGGATGTCCGTGGCAGCTGGGCTACACTAAGAGAAATGCAGACTTTGTGCTCTGCAGAAGTGTGCTTCTGCTGTCCCATTGATGCCATGCTTGTAGCAAACGCTTTTAGCCTTCTCAGGGCTTCTCATGGCTTCTGCACAAGCTCTGGAGCCATGCTGAAGCCAGGTTCTGTGTGGTCCTGTGATCATTACAGGCTGACCTCAGAGATGCTGAACCTGTGGTACTCTTGAAGTCAAGATCAGTGTAGTGCTGCCAGAAAAAACATCCCTGCTATCAAACACAGTTGAAGAGTTTCAAGAATTTCTAGGAGCAACAGAAAGTGGATCACAGAGAGCTAATTATGTTAGGAAAGCAATCTGAAAAAGTGCATAGGACTTGATGACCTCTTGAGGTCTCTTCCAATTATTCTCTGATTCTGTGGTCTGCTGTAGACATACACACATCACATGAATGGCTTCTGCCACTAGGGGATACGCAAGTACGGTCAGACTTCTCTGCTTCATTGGCCCTTCTAGCTTCTGCACTGCAGCTGCAGCAGCAAAAGATGTACTGAAAGAGAATAAACATCTTCACTGATACTGCCATACCCTACCTGAACAACCACAGAGTTCCCACATATTTCATTGAAGGTGTCTGTAAAGAAGCCTAGTTTGGGATTCACAGAGAAAATGGCCCCTCTGCAGTTGTTTTAAATCATTTAAAAGCTTTCTGTTAACGAAATACAAGTTGAAAGGAGGTGAGCTATTTTTTTGTACTCAGAATTATCCCAGTAACTAAATGTATGAAATGGCTGAGTGATATAGAGGGCATATTTCCTCCAGTGATAAAATAAGAATGACCTCCTTGACTCCATTTAGGTTCCACCTTTCCTGAGTTACGAGCCATTCCTCACTCGCTAAGGTATATCCCATATCTCACTGAAACTCTCATCAGACCACAAAACTCCCTTCTAGAAAAAAATTACGCTTTCCCCAGTCTGTGGAGGATTACCCATGTCAGACAAAATTATATTATTGTCTTTAGTGCTGCTAGGAATTACTTTCAGGATGTTTCAGCTCATTACCTCAAGTCTTCATCAGCTATTTTCCAAGCGCGGTAACCTTTGTGATGCAGTAACTGTATATATCTACAGTATTGATTCTGCTTCTCCCGCTACATTACATGCAATACATGTAAATAGACAAGAGTGTTTTGCTACGGGCTAGCAAGGTGCAAAATGGTAGCTGATCCTGCAGCTACAAAAAGCAGATAAAACCATGAAGTAATCAGCTGAACTGTCATGGAACTAATTCCATGATATAGTGGAAGCAATTATTTGCACTTATATGTCTTATTGTAAAATACAATCAGTGCTAAACCAATCCTGTTAGGGTTGTCAAGGACACATTTAGCTCCAAATGCTCCCATTTTCATCAGTAACTGGTTATTAATTAATTAGGTAGTGACCATGTTGTTTCTCATACATGCATGTTATTATTGCACTTGATTTTGTGCCTCTGCACAGATCACTGTTAATTCGCTGTGAGTGTAATTGTGCTAATGTGCTCTAATGCAAGCGATTAGCACAAGGACAGGGCACCCAACACTTGACCTAAAATTTTACTGAATTGTTTTCACAGCTGCTTTCTTCCTTCCAGCTCTAGCCTCTTCCCAATAATGGGAACATCACAAGGGAAAACACAAACCAGCCAGAGTCAGGGAAGAGAATTAAGGAATTAAAGCATTTGGGAGCCATGGGTAACGTGTGCCATGGGAGGCTGTGGGGCTGGCAACTTGTGAAGCACAGCTGAGCTGCCTGCAGCTCAGCACATACAGCTGGACACTGCCTCACACTGTCAGGGCAAAAGGCAGCTTGTAAAGCAGAGGAGTGAGTAAGCAGAACGTGCAGCAATTTCAGGGTATATCGCAGCTCCTGCTTGTCTGCTGTGCTACAGGGCAAGATGCAGCCTTCTTTTTCCCTTTTGGTCCCAGCTCTGCAAAATCATCCATTTTAATGGTGGGAGTGATACTGCCCATGGAGAGCAGCATGTTTGTTGACAGTTAACACAGAAGAATTCCTTTGTCTTCCTAGTATTAGCGGTGCTTAGTTACGCTTGCTAAATAATGTATTTTTCAGTAGATTTTTCTTACAGTCTGAAAGGTTTTAGCAGGAGCATATACCAACGTGTCTTGAGAGAAACAAATACTAGTATAAAACAGATTTTATCTGAATTGCATTTAATAGGTGCCAGAAGCAGTGAACTAAGGATTTTCAGCTGAAGTAGCTCAGTCGGAGATAGCAAAACTTTTTACTGTGCTTATTTAAATAGAGAGGCCTGAACTGCAGATTAGCTATTTATCAGCTGCATGATGGAATGAGAAACCGCGGCAACGCATTTCAGGGTAAGTTTGGCGTTTCATTTGCTATAAAACCACAAGTTCAAATTCTGCTCTGGTTTATGCCTGAGGGAATATGGAATAAAAGTATTAGCTTCCCACATTGTTTTGTGCCTTCGTGCCCATGTATACCAGGACAAATTTAGTTCAAGTTTGCTCAGTGAGTCACCTTAATATCCTAAACACAAGGAAGACTTTTAACACTTGCAATGCTAGCAAGCAGATGTGTAAAACAAAATAAGCTCCCAGTATACAGTATGTGGCATGGGCAGGGGAACACAGCTCCCAGCTGCTATTGAACACTTTTCCTATCTGTACCTTTGCAAGAATAATTGCACTTTAAGGTTGTGCTTTCCCTGCAACCAAAGGCATCAGTTCTGCTTCTAGCTCCCCCAAACCAGCTCCTCGATGGAGTAATTTCTGTAGTTTAAGTTTCTATTCCTGACCCCCACAAGTCCCACTAGTGCCTGCAGATGGGAGCAGCCCTCTCCTGCATGCCAGATACCACTGCTTAGCAAAGGCAAACCATCTGCACTGATCTTCCCACCAGCACCTCACGTTTCGAAACAGAGAATAAAAAAAGAGCCGGTGAACCACTACAGTACGAGTGTTTAATTTGCTCAGATCAATTTCTGTCAAAGGCAGCCTGGAAGCCTTTTTTTTTTTTGTTCCCCAGCTTTTCTTTGCAATGTTTCTCTCTCTCCTGCTGCTCAGTTCAGCCTCACTGACGTTTATCTAGTGACCTGTTGTTATCAAGGGCTCCCCAACAGATCCCTTGGAGCTCCTGCTAAGCCATGAGGAAGCTTTACTCCTAATTCTGCTTGATTTCACCTCATTTATGTGGCAAGGATGTTAGTTTGCCTGTAAAGACTTTCTAGTTTGGCTTGTTTGCGTTGGTTTTGGTATTTAAAGAGCCTATGCTTTTTAAAGCTCCTTTGTATTTGTTTTTTTCTCTATTCTTTTTTAGAGAGAGGGTTTAAGAACTAGGCTCGCAAATGTCCACGAGAGGAAGCAGGCAAAGATGCATTTTCCTGAAAATTGACATTAATTTTAGGCTCCTGCCTTCACAGAAGGAAAAAATTCCAAAATACCTACATGAAAGGCTGTAAATCTGAAAGTCATGTTACTGTCTTCTTCTATGAGCACAGGATTTAAAAGGAAAATTTATGCACTGTAGCTTGAGAGTGTTTTGGGGAACGCTACTCATTTCTTCCGTCAGTGTTCTCCAGAATGTGGTGACAGGAGCTGCCTCATCCCTCTTGTACTCTGATTTCCCTCAAAGTCACAATGTGAAACACACAGCTGAAAATTCGTGCCTTGGAAAAGCAGAGGGCATCTCCTGTCAGTAGGATTATTATGGTTGTGACCAAAAATATCCTGCACTAAAAAAAGAAATTAAAGGGAAAAATCATTTCTACTTGAAGGTTCCTATGGCAATATAATGTTTTCCACAACTTTTTACGTATTTAAGCACAATAATCTGCTTATTTAGTGAATAAAGATTACAAAGATGCCTTGCTACCTTCTGAGCAGTAGACAGCGTCTACCACAAGGGCAAATCCAGACTCCGCCAGCTGTGCTGAGATATTTGCTGGAGCAATGTTGATGGTTTAGGCATGGCCTAAAATCCAGACCACCAGACAAATACGTACAAATTACAACCAGCAGCAATGTGCCAGAGCACTGAAGATGGTGCTTTTCTGGATAAGACCTTTAGCTGACCTCAGCAGCCCTTAGCTGAGTGCTGAAGGGAGAACATGCAATGCCACAAAAGGCAGCCAAATATGACAGAAACATGACCTTGCTGCTGCAGGTTGATAGCCACTTCCTCGGTTTGCAGAAGGTTTCTGTGTAGCTGGATCAGTTTCTGCGCCTCTCTTGAACACTTTCTCTGTGATGACGAGGACAACCAAATCCTAACAGTGTATTTGTTGTGTGGTCAAACTGTAGTCCACGTGATGAGTGTACAAGGGTCATTAGGTATCTAGGGTTAGAATAACCTGTGTACCTACCAAGGAGAATACATTATTAATGAACTTATTCTCCATTATCCCTGAGACAATTTTCCTTCAAAGTATAGGG
This sequence comes from Phoeniculus purpureus, assembly GCA_028565055.1. Classification (NCBI taxonomy): domain Eukaryota; kingdom Metazoa; phylum Chordata; class Aves; order Bucerotiformes; family Phoeniculidae; genus Phoeniculus; species Phoeniculus purpureus. Next base: position 7,962,708 of record JAOXOE010000506.1, read on the forward strand.
CAGAGTTTATTTGGATAAAAACTAATCAGCAAACAAGAAATGAAGCCAGTGTTGCCATCTTCACTTTCCCTGCAAAACCTTGGAGACTCACATTACTCCTTGTCTTTAACCTAATAAAGCAATGACCCACACAAGGGGATAAGGCGTTGACTGTGATTATATCTATGAGCTGTGTGCCCAGTATGTAGAAGACAGACTAAAAATGTGAGATCAGCAATGAAACAACATGGACAGCAGAAGAATCTAGACATGAGATGCTTAGGCTACCTCTCTGAACAACCTAAAATACGTGCATTTTGTTCATTTGACTGTGTTTGTCCAGGTTATGATCTGTTTAGAAATGTAGTTTTTAAAGGTGAACTGGATAAAGAGAGTGCAAAGAAGCAGCACATAAGGAATTTGTGCAATAAATCAGTGTGGCTTCAGTAGCACAGGCTCATTGGGGTGACATCTCAGGGTAGCACTGATTTTAATGTACCATTGTCTGAACTCAGGTCTGATTACATGGCTGATGCCTGCAGCAAACATGATGACAAGTACGTTCAGAGCAGTCACACTTTCGTATCAAATATCTAGGAAATAGTGCTTAGCCTGCTTGGAAGTAAACTTTGATTTGCAGATTAGAAAACTAGAAAAGATGAAAAAAACCCATAAATTTGTGTAAATACAATACTGAAGTATTTAAGGTCGGGAAGGAAAGGTTTATGGATGCATTAATATTTTATGTGCCCTGGAATTCAGTCTAAGAAACTGGTGGGTAACATGACACATAGAGAGTATTGATGGTTTTCACTAAACAGAACTTTGTAATGAAAAGCAGTGGGTAATTTGCTCACTTTCTCAATGAAAGTGCATATTTCTCTCCCATTTCTTATTCTCAGGAGTTTGTAAAAAAAATCCCAATAAAAATTCACACAATGCATCAAATGTGAAAAAGTAAAAAACCACCTTGCTCCCATCAGAGATCCAATTCACTTCTAAGGTGTTCAAACAAAGAAAGCACTAAATGAACAACAATGGATTTTGCTCTCTCAAAGAACATGAGCCAATTCTCTAGTTTCATTTGTCTGTATGAATGTCTAAACACATAAATCACATTTTACATCTGTCATAACAAGTCTAAAATCTGCTTTGTCCACTAATTATCAACAACCCTAAAACTAAGACCTAAATATATTCTGCCTGTTGAATTGTATGGCGTGCACACTGTTCTGTGTAGGTGGGCACGTATATAGTCCTTTCACACTGCGGTACATGCATAAGCAGTTTAGCTGAGATAAAAGGGCAGGAGAAGTGTTGGTTTTCTCTGAAACGACTATACAAATGCACTTTCAAAAGGCTAATGGATGCAGTTAAATAAAAGCCACAAAGACGTTCCCCATCAGTCGTCAAGAAGGGAAGGAAGCAGTTCTCTGCTGCATGCGGAACTGCACTTCTCAGCAGTGTCACTGGGGAAGCTGCAGGCTCTGAGCCACTGGCTGTCCAAAGTGCACTGGCATTTTGTGTTATTAGTCTTCCCCTCGCTCTGCAATGATCTGCCTGCCACACGGCTGGCACAAGGACCACAAGAGGGAGGCAGTTATTGTAAAATAAATGGCAGGAGTTTGCTTCTGATATTCTGTACATAGAAGGAAAAATCTGTTTGAATATTTAAGGCTTCCTAGATGTGACCACAGATAAAGAACAGCATTCTGGCATGACTGTTAACACTCCAGCTCAAACAGAGAAGGCTTTGCATGGAACTTGACCAAAGAAAAATTCACTCCAGGCGCCTGTATTACAGCTTCATTTAGTGGAGCAGAACGATCATGGCTTGTATTAAGTAGATAATAATGAAGCATCATAAACAGTGTCAGGATGCAAGCCCAGGACAAAACAGGAGCTTTAATGAGGTCCAGCTTGCCAGGAGCTTTTTGAAGTGTCCCTAGCTCATTTACAAAGCCAGAAAGCAACAAAGGCAACTCTGACAGCTGCGAGAGTGTCTGGTTTAGAAGGAAGTTTTATGTGTGTATGACACCAACCCGGGATTCTGCACTCATGTACTAACTAGCCCTGCTCATTGCTGGGGCCCTAATCATTCTGCACAAACTGCCTCCCCATAATGGGTTGCAAAAATAATAATTCTTCCCAAATCAGATCCACACCATCAGCTTCCTGGATAGGCAAGGCTGGATTGTTGCAGTGAGTGACAGAAGCCAGCAGAGCCCACTGTGTCTCGCTATCCATGTTTACTAAGCAATCTAGACTCTGAAAGGAAGGAATTAAATGCAGGTTCTGTGCATGTATGGATGGTATGAAGTATTTGCAACTAGGATAAAAAACCAGCCAGCAGCCAAGTTAGATCACTACATCAGATTCATGCCACTCTAAATGCACTTCAATCACAGTGGACTCTTCCAGAAGAGGAAAGGGTTTGAGTTGCTTATAAACCTAAATTACTTAAGTTTATATGCTCTTGAGAAAACGCCTTTCAGCATCAAAGATTATTTCCTTGAAGTTACTAAAATTATTTTTTCCCTTCTGTAAATGAAGATCAGCCATTCATTAACATTCATTAATTATCACCATTACTACAGCTCTTCTAAGTATTATTAATTAGATTAGTGGTACATTTAGATCTTAACATCTCCCTTAGAAGAATTTTGTTTAGCACACCTAATGCTATGAAAGCCCTGAGCATGTTCTGTATATATGCAGGTCTTAAAGACAAGCACAGATCCTGTTGGAGTTACCTATGGCTGGAAGAGACCAGGGAGTTACCGGGTATGGCAATTGAGCAGCGAAAGATTGAGGAATGCAGGGTGGAGATGACTCTGACACTTCTTCCTGTAGCAGAAGTGCATTACTGTAGCCCAGCTGATGCAAAGTGATGTGTTATTTTACGGTGATAACTGTATTTCATAAATGCATGTGCTGACACCATGAGAGCAAGTGACCAGAGTCCTTTCTACCCTCTTAATTTGTTTCCTGCGATACCACGTAGGTAGTGCCTCTGCATCTCCCTTTGATCTTGCATGGATTATAAAGTGGTAATTTCTTCATCAAGTTATAATCTCTCTGAGGCAGTAATAATCTTTTGTGTTGTGCTTGTATGAGGGATGTGGGGTGGTCCTGGTTCTTCAACCGTGAGCCTAGAAGCGACTGCAATCTTATTAGTACCCAGGATAATAATAACAGTATCCAGTGCATTAATCCTGTGCATCCAAATTAGTCCTTTTACCATTGTTTTGCTTAAGAAAGTGTAATCCGATAAATGTCTCGACTACGCATTGCTCTGATTAAAAAAATAACAACTTTCCCTACCTACAGAGTCAGACGCTTGAAAACCAAACATTGTTTGTATTGCAGAGGCATCTCTCCAGTCCCCACCACTTCCCTTCCTTGCATCTCACTGTCAGACACGGTGGTGTTCTCCTCATGACACCGCTGAGCAAGGCAACATTGAAGATAGCTGTCAGGAGTCCTTGACCTACTTGGGGTAAAGAATCATTGCAACAGAGAGACTGAAGTCGCTTTGGTCTGCACACGAGGCTTTTGGCAAATAGAGGATGCAACTGAACCCAAACAGTTCATTTGTCAAAGGAAAAAGAAACCCTGCTACTTTTTGATAATACACACAAACCCCACAATATTTCGTTTAAGTAAGTAAATTGACAACTACTGCTCAGGAGGCTCTGGATGTAAAACAGCAACAGCAGTGTTAAGCATTTCAAAACAGAGTGAATGCAATTTTCACACCTATTCGTCTTAAATACAGGTCCCTTTGAAATCCAAGCACCTCTCTATTACTAATTTGTTATGGCAATATTAATTAATGGTTTTGTTCTACAGCTGTAAGAATGCTGCTTAGACTGAGTGAGACAGATTAGAAGGACTACAACATTAGAAAAACAATCTGTAAACTGGTCAGATGCAGCTGGGGGTCACCTTGATCATTTGAAATTAGCACACTGCCCTTGGAAAGCCTGGGAGTATGTGGATGTATTTCTCCCAGTGTAGACTCATTAGGGATGGTTAGGTCAGCACCCTTTCGTGCTGTATCCTATTTTGGAACATAAGAAGGTAGGGATTAAATATCTGGTCTGAGGGAAAACAGCCGCTGGAAGACTGATAGGCAAATCTCATGGCCATTTCAAATGATTCATGGGTTATCTCAGCTATCTTCTATTCACCCTAGCACCAGTTCCCCAGCCATCATTGTACCTGTCTGAGAATCACAGAAGTCAAGCAAAGCACTGTTGATGGTGGTAAAGAAGCCACAATCTCAATTATTTTGGCTTTAAATTATGAGATCAACATTTTTCCCAGTATGATATGCTTCAGTTTATTTTTGGGGTGTAATTTTGCAGTCAGCCCAAACATATGGTGCATAACACAGTGAGAACAAGCAAACGTGCTTATGCATGTAAAAGCTTAAGCTACAGACCAGCCAAAGTCAGTGGAAACGTGTCTATTGGTTTCCTTGGAAGTTGTGTTATGACTTAAGTGAGTTACACAAACCTACACTTTTTGTCATGGCAGCTGCATCTATTGACAAGAGCAGCTCCTAAGGAGTTCAACAGAAATCAGCGTTAAGGTTTGTCTCTCAACTAATGCTGAATCCTGGCATTAAGCGTGCCTGTTTAGCTGGATAGCATGCAACCACTTACTGACAGAGAAAGTTCAGTGACACATTTTCTCTGACATTTCTACTTCCAGAAGTGAGAAGAAGATAAGGAGGCTAGAAGCCTACAAAAAATAGGAAAGGCCATACAAAAGGGAACGTACACTGAGGAACGTGTCACCTAAAGAACAACCGGAGACCCAGGTGAGATATGATATTGAGGTAGATGACTATGAAGCCAAAGAAACCACAAAACATTTCAGAGATCAGGAACTGAGGCAGTGGTAGGTGTGGTGGAGTGTCAGAACGTGATGAATGCAAGTTATTTAATGTGCTGACCCATCCAGCAAAATTACTGGAGGCAGCAAGAATGCCAGCAGGAGAGGACTAGAGAGTCCTCTTTATATCCAAGTGCTAGGTTTCCATGGGGAAGGACAGATGTGTTCGTCAAAACAAACTACTTTTTACCAGAATTAATTTGGGTAGGAAAGAGCACAGATTTCTCAATTAAAACTGTATGTGAAGGAGTACTGGGAGCATGGAACTGTCAGGGTGGCCAAAGCTTCTGAGATGCCTTCTCTGTGTAGATCATTGTTTTTATTCAATTATGTTATTATCCCACTGGATTATGTAGTTTATAAACCAGAACTAAAAGGAAGAGGTGGAAGATTATGATGTATTTCAGAATTTCTTACATTCCTCATGTTTCCTTTTTGTAAACAGGAGGGAAATTTCTGTGTCACCAAATATAATTCCTGGGACCTGCAGGCAATCACATCACCTAAAGGATTAATCTCCTATTAAACTCCTTCAACATCTAATGAACATCTTTACTAATGTTAATGAGAACTGCTACTCATAATTTGCATTTACACACTACTTAAGGATCTTGAAGTGTTCTTTCATATAATATTCTCATTTTTATTACAGGCGGATTCAATTTAAATGACTTGCCTAGGGTCTCACAGCAGGCCCCCATCAGAATGACTCTTAGTACTCCCAGTGCTTTGCATTATATCCTGGACATTAGTGGCTGCCTTCATAAATGGAACTTTGTAGTGGTAGTTCACCTCCTAGTGCTGGTGGATCAAGTCTTTTATGATAGCATGAACAAATAAAGAAATTACTTGGACCCCGGCAACGCTTCCCAATGCCTACAAAGTCTGTCTTCCTCTGAAATGAAAAAGTTCACACAAGGCTGAATAATCCGTAGTGATTCTATGATTCTATAATCATGCTAAGATAGCCTTTGGCATGTGATCAGCTACAAAATTTTGATGTGCTAAGTATGTTCCTCAGACCTATATTTTCTGTAGTAACACAGCAGTAACTCACAGAATCACAGAACCACTCTGGTTGGAAAAGACCCCTGGGATCATCGAGTCCAACCATCTACTCTATCTTACCAGTTCACCCCTAAACCTCATCCAAATGATCTTTAAACACATCCAGGGATGGTGATTCAACCACCTCCCTGGGAAGCCAATTCCAGTGCTTGACCAGCCTTTCTGTGAAAAAAATTCTTCCTAATATCCAGTCTAAACCCACCCTGTTGTAACTTGAACCCATTCCCTCTTGTTCTATCACTAATTGCTTGTGAGAAGAGACCAGCATCAACCTCTCCACAAGGTCCTCTCAGGTAGTTGTAGACAGTGATGAGGTCTCCTGTGAGCCTCCTCCTCAAACTAAAGAGCCCCAGCTCTTTCAGTCTTTCCTCATAAGATACTGCTTTAGTACATAGGTTTGATTTAAAATAGAATGTTCAGCCTCTCCAACAGTCCCTGGCTCTGTGTGGATACATCTCTGGTATTGCAAATACATTTGCTGTGTGGTGATGTTGCTTTGCTGCAGATGGGTGCAAGCAAATGCTTAGCTGTATCACTGGTGTCCTGAGCTGGATCACAGAATCACAGAATTATTGAGGAAAAGACCTGTAAGACCTCATCAAGTCCAGCCCATGACCTAACATCACCACAGTCAGCCAGACCAGGGCACTAAGGGCCACAGCCAGTCTGCCCTTAAACACCTCCAGGGATGGGGACTCCACCACTGTCCTGGGCAGTCCAGTCCAGCGTCTGATCAACCTTTCCATGAGGAAGGGCTTCCTAACATCCAGCCTAACCTTCGACAAGCACAGCCTCAGGCCCTGCCTGTCTTATCCTGGGGAGTAGAGCCCGACCCCCCAGCTGTCTGCAACTTCCCTTCAGGTAGTTATAGAGAGTGATGGTTGGACGTATTGACACAGATATATTACTTTCAGACTGAAGCAGGAGAGCAGGTGATCACACAGCCCTCCTCAAGCATTTTTTTCAGCATTTCCACAACAGAAGAAAAGCGAGAAGAGCTAAGAACTACTGGCTGTGTCTTAATGGTCAAGGGCATTTTCAGATAAACAAGCAAGCCCAGCTATTTTTGTCTCATTTCATGCCCTCCTGGGTTAGGAAAATGGAGAGAGAGGTTTTAGAGAGTTGCATCGCACTTAGATTGGCTTTTGCCTCAAAATGCAAATCCTCCCTGGCAGCACACACCGAATGGAATACGTGCCTGCTGGATGACAAGCTGCAAGAAGACGATTGTAAATGATGCTGCAAAGATAGGAGATAAAATACACAGCCTAGCAGGAGATAAAGGTATAAAGATTACTGCCACGTGTATTTGCTCCTGAGTAATCTGGAAATGACTGGAATAATCACAGTGCTACTTATACGGCTGTTTGTGTATTGAAACATTTGTTTTCTGCTGTTTTACAGGATTACAAGCAAACACAAATAAATGCTTTTTTTTCATGCTGTCCTACAAGAATTAGTCTTTAACGGATGCTTCCTTGTGACTTCCAGGCAGTAACCAGGCTTCCTCTCTGCAACTCCTCCTGCTGCTGCTGCGGTTTCAGTTGTCCATCTTCCCTTTGTGAAAGCGTGCAGACCTTAATCCTGACAACATCCCTAGTTGTGTCACTGGACAGATTGATTGAGAGATTAGCTCAGATCTTGGATACCTTTTGGAGACTTGCTGGTATCCAAGAGGAAGTCACTGATTTGCCCTCAGATGACCCAAATTCTACTGAATTCAAAACGTTTTCTTCAAGTGGTTTCATGGGATGGGCGACACTTGTGACGATGCTTTCACTAGTTTCTGATGGTGGGAAAGAAAAGGACTTTTTTCTTTGCTCAGAGACTGTGTGCCACAGTAGAGAAGTTCAGTCCTGGGATTGGGAAATTACTTTGCGTTTTCTTGAAGCAAATTTTTGGAGTCACAAAGTTTGATGACTGTCACAGCAGCTAAGAGTTATTCTGTAATCATCACTGAATATTAGTGCTGGACAGGAATCACCGCTTCCCTTTGCTTATAAAAACAAGTTGTCCCGGGAAGGTGTCATACAACTGTTTGGGGTGGGTTTTTTTTCCCTTGAAGATTGAATTAAATGCTTTTAAGTATGACATCAGCCCTGCAGTTTTTCATAGGAACAAAGACAGATAGGTCAGGAATGTGACAAAATGACATTTAAATGTCAGACCGGCACCGACTTTATTGAGATATGAAGTAATGTCTGCCTATTCACTGAAAAAGCATTTAAATCTATTTCAAGTGATCAAAGGCAGTTCTTCAGCAGTGATGCCTGTGAGTGGCTCTGAGAAGACGTGGAATAGAAGCAGAGATAGATTTGATAAGGAAGAAAATTAGGAATTGTCTACTGGTTTGTCATGAAGTCAACATGACCACGTTACTTCTGCACTCGAACACAGTATGAATTACAGCAAAAAGAAATCAAACATAGAACTTACTTTTGTGAAGTGCTGTAGCTCAGAAATAACAGAAAGATCAAATGCCATAAAGTCGGGGACAGAAAAGTCTTCTTTAACCTAGCTGAACCGACAGTGGCTGTACCCATTCATAATGAAAAGTAAACACAGAGTGAGACAGGGACTTCCATGCCAGGAACCTGCAGTCAGAGATGACCCAGGATGGGGGAAGTAAAGCAGCACTATTGAAATGCAAAGACTGAAAACTGACTCTAAAGACTCTTAGGTGACAGGTCTTGCAGGAACCATATTATGGAACCCCAGTCAGTTTTTATGTCTTACAAATGAGAAACTGCATTTACCTAGAGCTTCCCCACCCTGAGTACTGCTCTGACGTTAGTACCCTCCTCCTCGTTTAGGCTCTCCTACAAGGGAATCATAGAATAGAATCATAGAATCATTAGGGATTGCAAAAGGACTTCGAAAGATCATCCAGTCCAATCCCCCTGCCACAGCAGGATCACCTAGACCAAGTCCACAGGAAGATGAAATGGACTTCAGCTTCCTCTAGCATTGCTCCAGCCAGGGGCAGGGTAATGGTGAGTGACACGCTCAGCCAGGCAGCAGTTGTCTTCACCGGTGACATCAGCCATCCCTTACCTCCTGGCACATGTTTAAAAGCAGATGTCACATTTGGGGAAGGATCCACATCCCCAGAAGAGGTGCAGAGTTTATCTTCCATTCTTCCAATGATCTTGTATCATGTTTGTGTTGGCGCCTTGGGGATAGCTCTGTTTGCGTGGCCAGGATGTCCTTGACTGCTGCGAGACCACCCTGGAGGGCACTGACTCATTCTGGATGAGACGCAGGTACGTATCTACTAGAAGAGAATGGACAAGGTTCATTAGCTAATTTCTCCTGTGCAGGTCACAGGACAGCTGTCAGCTAATTATCTTCCCTGACTGGTAGCCTAAAATGAATTTGAACTAGGTAAAAAACTTGTATAGTCTATTCCAAATCTCACACCTTTTCCCCTACATTTTTAGGGTTGGGGAAGAGAAACAATGAAAAGTTTCTCTTTCTCCCCACAAATTGTTAGAAATTAATACTTTAAAGTTGTTGATGACTTTATGGTCAGCTTTCAATGTGTTTTTTGTCATGTACTTAATCCCTCAGGACTCGTGAGCTTGCTGTACAGGACAATACTTTTCGATTATGGGACAATCTGCAGTCATGCCGCGCTGCGAGTTGACGATACGCGGCTACCTTAACTCACAGGAGCACACTGCCCTTGCAGTCTCGTACGATTACTGTGTGCTGGCTCTGTCATGTACAGCAAGCAGACATTAAATGCTGCAGACATTCTGCATTTTTAAATCCAGTATTGTTTTTCACAAATATGCTCGGGTGGCAGCTTCTTTAACACACAGTGAATAATATGGGCCATGGCATTTGCCATCAAGTGAGAGAACAACACCGGCAAACAATTTAGTAGGTGAATTGCTACTTAGCATTCATGCTGGGATAACGTTTACATTTCCTTTTTATTTGGTGAATTATGAAGGGCTGTGCTGTGGCATTAAGTGTAGCCCTGTATCAGGGGTTGTGCAGAAAGAGAGGCACCAAAGGGGTGCATCCACAAACGGCACACAGCACTGCTTCGCTCCAAAGGGTGCAGACTCTACCTCACAGTTTTGGTGCCTGAGTCTGAAATGGGGACGAAGAGTATCCGCTACCCTACCAATCCCAACTGCATTTCAGTAGGGGAAGCTCACAAACTCCCAGAACTCAAGAAGAAACATGTCCAGGTTTGAAAAGAGTCAGCCTCAGGTTTATTTGGACTTAGGTTTCTTTCATGTAGGTCACTGGGCTAAGCCACAATCGTTTGGGATTCTTTATACATTTCCCTCTCTAGCTTGACCATACAGTCAAGGGTAATTTAACAAATATTGGAACCTCTTCCCAGTGAGGGTGACAGAGCACTGGAAGGGGCTGCCCAGGGGCGTTGTGCTGTCTCCTTTTCTGAAGATGTTTAAAACCCGCCTGGCCATGTTCCTGTGCGACTTGGTCTAGGTGATCCTGCTGTGGCAGGTGGACTGGACTAGATGAACCTTCGAGGTCCCTTCCAATCCCTAATGATTCTATGATTCTGTGAAATATGCTTACTGAACCAAATTTTAAAGAACTCACACTTAGACAAAGCATCTCAGCGTCAGGATTCTGGAGTCACATTCGTCACACTGACATACAGGTCCCCACATATTTGTCTCTAAATTTGTCACCTTTTGATTGAATATCAATTGAAGATAACTGCACAGTAACCTGTCCAGAATATTTTAAAGACTGTAGAATGAGGAAATAAAAAACTCTTTCCATACTTCTGTATTCTGGCTGCATATCTCCCACACAGAGCATTCTTACACTGGTGCCCATATGAGATGCTGCATCCACATTGCCAAGAGCAAGACCATAAGGAGATGCTCTCGAGAGACAAAAGCACTATAGACACATTAACGCTGTATCCCACGCATACTAATGAGACCTGTCACTTGCTAGCACTAGCCAACACAGACTCTGCTTAGGGCTCACATAGCTGTATTGCTGTTGAGGACAGTCAGAGCAGTTGGGGATCTCTACAACAAGCAACGTATAAAGAACAGATTCCCTCTATGAGAAGGAAGTTTCCTGTCCATCAGTGCTTAGCTGAGTCCCACTGCTCAGACATGGTGAAGTTGCACCCATTTAGGAGAGGACAGGAGAGTTCCCAGAGTGAATGTCCAAATGGAAACCACAAATGTTGATCTTTGTAAATCACACTAGGGATTGAAGTGACCTCAAAAGATCATCTAGTCCAATCCCCCTGCTGAGACCAGGATCCCCTAGATCAAGTCACACAGGAACACATCCAGGTGGGTTTTAAACATCTCCAGAGAAGGAGACTCCACAACCATCCTGGGCAGCCCCTACCAGTGCTCTGTCACCCTCCCTGGGAAGGAGTTCCTTCTCACATTCTTATGGAACCTCCTCTGTTCCAGCTCACACCCATTGCCCCTCATCCTATCACTAGATGACACTGAGAAGAGCCTGGCTCCATCCTCCTGACACCCACCCATCACATATTTCTAGACATTAATGAGGTCAACCCTCAGTCTCCTCCAAGCTAAAGAGACCCAGCTCCCTCAGCCTCTCCTCATAAGGCTCCACTTCCTTCATCATTCAGGAGGGTTTTAAGCATCTCCAGAGAAGGAGACAATCATGTTTCAGAGACACTTAAAGCATAGTAGCACCTTTTACTACTCAATGCCACATTACCATGGCAAGACTAGTCTTCTGGTGGTTATTTGCACTTAGAAATATCGTGAGTGTGGATCTGAAATGAGTCTCCTCGGCATTTTAGAAAGCCTTGAGGAATGCATTGCATTCGTCATCATCACCATCCTGCCAACGTCACTAGGGTTGTCAAAATGCTCTTGAAAGAGAATCAAATAGATTTTTTTTCTGTTTATTTATACCCCTCTTTATTTCAGCAACACCACCTCCATTTTTCCCAATACTGATTCACAGGTAAGGAAATGAGGCACAAACATCCAACAGCTGAAGTGACAAAGGCAAGAAGAGCATTAGGTCTCCTGTGTCACTGCTGGTCGTGAGACGACATCACTGCCTTGCCCCAAATTTAAGTCAGGCTTACTTTCACAATCGTAAAGCCTCTTTATTTTCCCCTCCAGTCTCTTCACAGTGAAGTCAGAATTTCTGTCCAAATTAGCATCTTGACTTTGGAGTTATGAAATATCTGTCCTGACAGGCAGATGACAAGGGGTTGAAATGGTTTGATATATATTTGGAGGTCACACTGAAACCCAAAATTGTGACAATCCACTGGCAATTAAAATGTCTTTGCTGCTTTATTTGGTGGATCCCATTGGTGCTTGGGGAGACTAAAGCTGTCTGAATACTTCCCTTCTACTTGGAAAGCTGCTTTGACAGGAGTTGACTTTAAGCGACTTTGTTGTGCAGCCTAGCTCCTCTATTTTGTCTTATCTTGTCTGTGTACACACATGCACAACCCTCTGGCTTGCACATAGATTCTTCCAACCTTGCCAGTCTTCTTTCAGCACCTTCCTTTCTGTACCTGCACGTACGCTCTTCCATCCAAACGCCATGAGCAATCTTTCCTACAGGTAGTCCCTGCTAAACATTGAACGGTGCCTTCCCTGCCTGGGTCACATATCTCAAGCTGAATCTCTACTCGTCTAAAGAAAGATCTCAGCTTCCTTACAACATATTCTTTTTCAAAACAATCACAGACTCAGAGAACATTAGGGATTGGAAGGGATCTTGAAAGATCATCCAGTCCAATCCCCCTGCCACAGCAGGATCACCTAGACCAAGTC
>JAOXOE010000506.1:7975544-8042639 GCA_028565055.1 Phoeniculus purpureus
CACCAGTGCTGAATACAGGGGGATGACAACCTCCCTACTCCTGCTGGCCACACTATTTCTAATACAAGCCAGGATGCCACTGGCCTTCTTGGCCACCTGAGCACACTGCTGGCTCATATTCATCTTCCTGTCTATTAGAACCCCCAGGTCCCTCTCTGCCAGATGACCAGATTGCTGCAATTGGTCCAGGAAAGCTTCACAGCTTTCACTACCCCTTGTGCTGTGGGAGGCACATTTGAAAACAACAAGTCCAGCTCCCAAGGTGAGCCTTCAACAAACACAACTCTCTAGCTTTCCTAGCGGCAGGAACGTCTGGAGAGTTTGCTCTGATGCAAGCTGCATTTCTTGTCATCGCTGTCTCCTCTGAATGGCACTGTGCTCGTCAGAAATTAACTCTAAAAGGAGCATATGGGGCATCCCTTTGTTAACGGGCTCCTTTCTGTCAGAGAAGAGGCAGCACCACAGAACGACCTGATTTTTCTGCCTGTATCAGTGTTACCATTCACGCTCGGCATTTCCCCCCTACGTTTTGCCCTCTCGTCTATGCTTCCTATGGAAAGGGCTGCAAATTGAAACTAAGGATTTCTGGATGTGATTTTCAAGCTTTTGCCTGTGGCTTCTGGCTCCTTCTAAGAGTAAAGAGATATTTTGGGGCATGGCACTTGCTATAACATCAACGGAACTGTTTGGTAGCACAACAGCATCTACAGCAACACCAACTCTATGTTTTGGAAGAGTTCCTCCAGCGTGGTGGTGGCTACCCAGGAGCTCTCACCTGTGGCAAATGGTGACATTTATTCCTGCTGGGAATGTGGCTGGGCAGCCGAATGTTAAAGAGGGCCTGCAGAGCTGCCTGTGCTGCTTGACCCTTCGCCAGCTTCTTGCTGCGTCCTGAGCCTTCAAATGTTCTCCCGTCCACTCGCACTGCCATCACAAAACTCTTGATGTGCTGCTTCTCCACAGTCTCTGACAGGCAGACGTACCGCAAGCCCGACCGCAGCTCATTTAGCAGCACCACCGGGTTCTTCTCGCTCTCTGCTTTGGATGCCATCTTGTGCTTGTTTTGCTTACCGTGGCCCATTAAGTCCAGCGTATGGCAGAGTAAGCGCCCGTGTCGATAGGCAGTGGAAAGCAATTCGTTATTAACGGGGTTATAGACTGAAAAGTCCTCGCTGTGTGTAGATGGTTCAAACTCCTTGAACAGAGTGTCTGGAAAGTCTGCCTGATCGGAAGTAAAGTCTGTGGATGGGTTGATGCAGTTCCCCATGGCAAAGTGAGCTTGGCAGGCGTTGGGGAACTGAACGAACGACTTCAGAGCCAGCTCCGCTGCACGCATTTTGGCTTTCTTTTTTGTGGGCCCTGTGCCTTCAAACGTAAGTCCATTTACTTCCACAGCAACAGCAAAGACTGGAGCATGCACTGGACCCGTCTGAGAAACCATTTTGTATTGTAAACCTGGTTTAAGTTCATGCAGCTGAACCAGAGCATTCTTTGGTGTCACTGACCATGAGACTTTCTTCCAGATGAGCTGGAGTTTGCAGAAATGACCGCTATTGCCTTCCTCTAAAGGTCTTTTTCTCTTACTGCTAGGTATTCCCCCTCTTGCCCTCTCAGAGGATATTGGATGATCCTCCAGGTTGCCAACGTTTCGATTTTCCTTTACTTCTGCACTGCTGGTACCTGTCAGTAAAGAAAGAAAAGACCTCACATTACAGTTGTCATCACAGTAGCTGACATCGTGCCTAGAGCCGGCAGAGTAGCCAAAAAAAGAAAACAAGACATTGAATAACCTCGTTCAGCCCTTTTTGGGAGTTTTCCTCAAATATCTGTATAACAGTTAGTTCTTATTTATAGCACAGATTTTCTGCATGTCCTGAATGTTTAATTGTCCCTGAAGTTCCACTTGTATTAGTCACTATCCTCCTGTCCTAAAAAAGGTTTACACCATCAGAGCAGCAGCATAACTGATGCTATGTGACTTGGAAGAACTGCTGCATGCACACCAGAGAATTAACAGTAAAAAGTGAATGGTTTACAAAGTTCCCTTAGGCTGAGTTTTGTTCTATAATCCATGTGAGTGAATGTTTATGAAGACATCATTAGAACACATAAATGATTCACAAACAGGAGAACGGGCAGATGCGTGGAATGGCCACAAAGACAGGGTGAAGCTGTGCAGGAAGACAATTCAAAGGGCCAAAGCCCAGCTAGAACTCCACTTGGCTAGTGCTCTAAAGGACAGTAAAAAAATGTTTACACAAATATACTGACCACAAAAGGAGGACTAGGGAGAATCTTCATCCTGTATTTGAAGCAGGGGAAACACAGTGACAAAGAACGAGGAAAAGCCAGAGGTACTTGGTGCTGTCTTTGCCTCAGCCTTTAACACTAGGACTAATTGTTCCCTGGGTACCAAAATACTTGAGCTGGAGACAGGGATGAGGGGGCAGGATGAGGACTACGTAATCCAAGAGGGGGTGTTTTGTGACCTGCTACATCACTTAGATATAAACTAGTCTATGGGGCCAGATGGGTTACACCCCAGAGTGCTGAAGTTGCTGGCAGATGTGCTCAGTAAACCATTGTCCATCATCTATCAGCAGTCCTGGCTAACCAGTGAGGTCCCAGCAGATTGGAGATCAGAAAATATGATGCCCATCTACAAGAAGGGCCAGACGGAAGATGTGCAGAACTACAGAACGTGAGCCCCGACCTTGGTGCCAAGGAAGCCTCTGGAGAAAATCATCCCGAGTGCCGTTTTCCAACATGTACAGAATGACACGGTGACCAGTCCCAGTCACCATGGGTGTATGAAAGGCAGGGTCTGCCTGACTGACCTGGCTGCCTTCTATGACAAGGTGACCCACTTAGCGGACAAGGGAAAGGCTGTGGACTTTGTCTGGGATTTCAGTAAAGCCTTTGACACTGTTTCCCACATCATTCTTACTGTTTGCCAGAGTCTTGAACAGGTGTGTGCTCTGCCGGGTTACACACTGACTGCACAGTCAGACCCAAAGAGTGGAGATGGAGTTAAATCCAGTTGGTTACAAATGGTGCTCACAGTGCTTAGTACTGGGGCTTGTTCTCCTTTACTTCCATACCAGTGATCTGGAAGAGGAGACTTACTGCATCCTTAGAAAGTTTTCAGACACCAAATCAGGTGGGAATGTTGAACTGCTTGAAGGCAGAGAGGGATCTGTACAGGCTGGGTTGATGGGCTGGGGCCAGCTGTATGAGGTTCAACAAGATCAAGTGTCAGGTCCGGCCTCAAGTGATGCCAGGGAAAGCTGAGGCAGGATATCAGGAAAAACATGTTTACAGAAAGGTTTGTAAAGCACTGGAATGCAGTGCCCAGGGCACTGCTAGCGTCATCACCACTAGGGGTATTTAAAAGATGTGTAGATGTGGTGCCAAGGGATGCGGTTTAGCAGTGACCTGGCCATGTTGTGTTAATGGTTGGAACTGATGCTCATAAAGGTCTCTTCCAACCAAAACAAGCCTGTGATTCTGTTACATCCTCCAGTCCTGTGCGTTCCCTGGGGCAGAGACAAGCTGAGGAATCAGTCAGCCTAAGAAGGAACCCATCCCTGGAGCTATGCACCTGATCCCTTTCTGAGCAGGGCACTGCCTGGCTGCCTGCTGTATTCCAAACCAGTATCGAGTGTGGAGCCTTTCCAATGGTTTGTTATTGTCAGGCATGAGCCTGCCACCTGTCCAGGCACAGGGATTCTCAAGCACAGAGAAGTTCCCTGCAGTTCTTAGAGGACATTGAACAGTCCTTCCACTTTCTGTGCGGCCATGGCCAGATTTTGTTTCCTCTCTACTCTGATGTACAAGTCGGCTGCAAGTTTCTATTTATGGAAACTCTGATCTGAAGGGAAAGAGATGCCAACTAACTTTCTCCTATTTAGTCTGGCTGGCTTTGGGCAGCCTTTTTCCACTGTGACCCTTTATCACGTTTCAATCCCACACAGAATACGCCATTTAGTTGCATTCATTTTTTTAAGGAAAGGTGAAATACTTTGACTCAGACACACTTTTCAGCAGGAAGCAGGTTTCATTCTGTATTTCACACCTCCTCTCTCATCTTACCTAATAGGTTTTTACAGAGCCAATTATGGTACATAATGATATTGTGGTCAGGAGGCATGAAAAGAAAGATAGGTCTCGCTTCACACAATATTCGGGTTTGAAAAGAATCTGTATTGATTATGCACCACTGAATAGGAACATTCAAGTGGTTATTTGTATTGATAATTCATATTGTCTTAAGCCAGGTTCTTTTCTTACACATTCAGAACCACAAATTTGTAAACACGATTGTGTGACCGTAAGATCTGACTTTAATCACCCTAACTAAAGCAGCGGTTAACTCAAAGCCTGGCAACATAAACCAAACTCTTCATACTAGTCTTCAGTTCTGCCTGTCAGCCAGTCTAGTCCTGGTTTGGGTCAAGGGGGAGTTTGCGTTGCTGTGATGAAGAAAGTGCAGAGATGCAAGTGTAAAGCTTCCAGAGGTCTTGCTCTGGTTGAGGGCTGACCTGCTGGGTTCATGAATGAGGATTCATAGATGGGCTCATGAACGACAGATGGATCACGGAGACCACCGCACAGGTTTCCCATGCGTGTGAAACGTGCTGTGATCATGTGAGCCACAAGAGCAAAATCTCCCTTGAACAGAGAGCAATGGCTGAGTTTCCTTACTATGTTTTCCTCTCCCCTGTCCATCTAAGAATCAGAAGTGATAGAACAGCTCTGGTGGGCACCTGGCCTCTAGCAAGGGCCACCACCACAGATATGCAGACAACACCGAGTGTGCGCAACGCTGATGTGTCTGTACTCACAGTCTGTCTTGACCTAGCACATAAAAGCAAATACATAAAGTACTCTTACACTCAAACAGATTTCAAGACCTAAAACACAAGGAAACAGCTCAGTATTTTAGTTCAGTGAGAGCTGCAGCAGCCCAAAAAAGTTGTCATGGTATGTAAATCAGGGGCAGCCTAAATTCGGTCAGTGCCTGAGGATACCTGCGAGCCTGACTGACTTGTGTGACACCTGGAAACTGCCAGGCAATGTGAACTTGCTTTGTACTTGCAGGCATCTTTGAAAAAGGAGGTGTTTGAAATGTGTCTTCTATGAGACCTCTGTAGAGCGGCCGTAAGATTACCTCTGGACAGGTGGCACCTGCACGTCTATTGTCAAAATCAGACAGAGCAGGCAAATGACACCAGGCTGCGTAAGAGAAATACTGTAAGCAGCTGTAATAGGACAATCACCAGCAATCTGAGAAATGAAGAGCGCTGAAAGGAAAGGGCTAAATCAGAGGAAGCACACAGTGAAAACGCACAACCGTGGATAATTTTCAGTCTGTTATCTCCCATAAAGTGGTTGCTCTGAGTGCTTCAAGCATTCTCTACCTTTGGAAAAGAAAAAAAAGATCCTAAAAAGTATTTTTTAATGAAGAAATGTTGAGGAACAGTAAAATCGCAAGGGAGTGAAAAGGGAAAAGAAAAGCATGAATTGTTTTGGCATGGATTTCTAATTTGCTGTGTAGGGTTTCTAAAGACACCACAGACCTCTGCACTGTCGCATCTCCTCAGGTAACCGTATTCATTGATTTTTGCATTTGTGCAAGCACGAGGAGACACGGCAACCTTGTATTTGCTTCAGTAATTAAACGGGAGAGAGGAAACCAGTCAGGGAAATATATTTATTTATTTATCTTCTGTCTGCTCTTTCATGTTTTTCTCCTCTTGGTCATTGCATGCAGTAGAATTAACCTGGAGAGTCTGCATCATCAAGAGCTTTCCAGAGCTATAATGCATCACTAATAATGACAGCGCCTATGTCTCTGGGTCATAAGGGCTCTGCAGAACTAGCCATCCGATACTCCATGCTACATTTGATAAGATAATATTGTTCCTGTTGAAGGTTATTCTGCTGCCAAATCAACTTCCAGGGATGATGGGAAAGGAAAGGTGGTAGGTGGCATCTTCATTTTGGTTGGTGTCCGTACTATTGAACGACAAGGGACAGTATGCTATTGAAAATAATGAGAAAGGGAGAAAAAAGGTGAGAAGGAGAGGAAGAAAGGAGAGGGAGGGAGGGGAAATAAAAATAAGAAAGTCAAAAAGAGATGAAGGAAAAGAATTGGCAACTTTTGGAGCACAGCAAGCTTACAACTCAACTGATAGGTCTGACACAGGAAGTTACTGCTCTTAAAAATGTTTAGTAAACACCAAGTTGCTACCAACAATACAGGTAGGACTTGGCTTCTGTTCTTCTGGTTTTTAATATCTAGTCTGTATTTGACCTTCTTATATACAGTACTTTTTTTGCTGTCCATCTACATCATATTGATAGCAGAGGTTAGAATGATTTCCCTCCATGATTCCTGGTGTACTTGAGAGTAAAATATTTCAACAATTTAAATCAGGAGCAACAGGAACCCAGAGCCATAGGACCTTTGTCTGAGGTCAGCTACTACATCAAATGCACTGTAGAACAGTCTCATCTCGTAAGCAAGGTGGCATTTTCATACACTTACTGAACCCACAGTGGATGGTTGGGAACCCTTCCGCTGGGATTTTTAGGTTTGTATTCTTGACTTTAGTAAACTTGTAGCTAATAGCAAAAATGACTCCTTCCTCTCTTACATGAAATCACACAGATTGGTATTTTTAAATGCTCACAAAAGGCTACCTAAGGGAAACCTGCCATGGTTTCTCTTGCTACTGAACATTCCCTGCCAGCTAACGGCTAATAATAGTATTATTAGAATTTATTGGGGTGTAACATCATTTGCCTGTGAAGGGAAGCACTACCAAGTGCAGAAGACAACAGGACTTTGTTTAAAGTGGAGATGGAAAATTCATGAAAGGTGATTGCCATTGCCTTTAGTTGTTCCAGAACAAAGATATTCCACTTGCCCATCTTATTATCTGAAATAACTTTTAAACCCAGCTCTCACCAATTAGGAAAATTACTGGAATGACCTAAAGACCTGACTTAGATGACACTCAGATTCTGATGCTCTTTGTCCAAGCTAGCAAACACATGCATGCACTAAAAAGCAGTGGGCAGGCCATGGCAGAAATGGATCTAAGAACACACTAACCTGAATCAGGACCAGACTATAGCTTAGCTTTAGGCACATGAGAATTCCAAACGATGACAATAAACACTGTTTTCCAAACAAAACCAACGTAATTAATCCTGTGGGGATTTTCTGAGGCTCTGACTGCTCTTCTCCTAGACTGCTGTGCCTTGGACTCACTGTCCTCTTAGAAGCAGTCCCTACTGTATCTCACACCATGTGATCAAAAGCTCCAGGGCCACATGCTGCCTGAGGAGGCATTTGACCAACATGCTTGTAACTGAGCAGGCTTCATACAGTCCTGTTAGAGGTACATCCTACATTTGCAAGTACCTATATCTGGTCATAGTCTGCATCGACACTTCACATAATGTGGATGGAGTGATTAAAGATCAGGGACTGGCAGAGGTTTGTAGCAGGCAGTGAACAGAGAATCACTATTCACTGTTCCATGCAATCCAAGCACTAGAGACAGCAGTCTTGAAGCAGTAAAAGGGTGCACTTCATGACAACACACTAAATTGTTCCCTGTTCCTGGCTTTCGCTGAGATTAGAAGTACCAGTGCGGTCCTGACAGGACTAGACACGTCTGTTGATGTCTAAGAAATATGACGATTCAGATGCAAACTCTGAGTATATTTTTTATGGGTGCTAGGAAGATATACTGAGGAGAAGATCCTCATCTGAATGTCCCTTTTCTCAGTGCCTCACTAGCAGCAAATGTGGAATACAGTGCAAAGGGCTAGACTTCCTCATCACAGAATCACAGAACCTAGTCCAATCCCCCCACCAGAGCAGGATCACCTAGACCAAGTCGCACAGGAACATACCCATGTGGGTTTGAAATGTCTTCAGAGAAGGAGACTTCACAACCCCCTCTGGGCAGCCTGTTCCAGTGCTCTGCCACCATCACTGGGAAGAAGTTCCTTCTCATATTTATGTGGAACCTCCTCTGTTCCAGCTTACACCCATTGCCCCTTGTCATACCACTAGATGATGAGAAGAGCCTGGCTCCATCCTCCTCACACCCACCCTTCACATATTTATAAGCAGTAATGAGGTAACCCCTCAGTCTCGTTTTCTCCAAGCTGAAGAGACCCAGCCTTTCCTCATAAAGGAGGTGTTAATGCTCCATCATCTTCGTGGCTCTGTGCTGGTCTGTCTCCAGCAGCTCTGTGTCCTTCTTGAAGTGAGGGGCCCAGAATTGGACACAATACTCCAGGTGTGGTCTCACCAGGGCAGAGTAGAGGGGGAGGAAAACCTCTCTCGATCTGCTAAACACACCCCTTCTGATCTACACCAGGATGCCGTTAGCCTTCTTGGCCACAAGGGCCCATTGCTGGCTCATGGTCAAGCCTACCAGGACCCCCAGGTCCCTTTCTCCTACACTGCTTTCCAACAGGTCTGTCGGTACCTGGGGTTGTTCTTGCCCAGATGCAAGCCTCTACACTTGCCTTTGTTGTAGTTCATTACATTTCTCCCTGCCCAGCTCTCCAGCCTGTCCAGGTCCTGCTGAACGGCAGCACAGTCTGCTGGGCTGTTGGCCCCCCCTCCCAGGTTTGTGCCATCAGCAAGCTTGCTGACTGTGCACCCTAATCCCTCATCCTTCTAATCCTGTGTGACATTTATTATGTTCTTAGCTACAACTGACTTCTGAGAACAAACAGGTGGTTCTTTTCTTGTATGTTCAATATACAATCTTCATCAGAGATTGATGATTACTGTAGCCAAAATTCCACTCCAAAGATCTATAATGGCTACACTACATTTTTTCTAGTACTAGTTTATGGATCATAAACTACAATAATAGTGTCTACATGCTAATAATCACCAGCTGAAAATGCATGGGTAGTAAAGGTGTAAAGAAGGCGTAAAGGAACAGGAAACAGGACTTGTGTCCGTTTCAGCTAGCGGGACTCTGCCACCAGTACAGCACAGTCTGGGAAAGGGCCCTCTCACAGGATGCTCAGGGACAACACAGGGACAACAAACCCATTCTCTACCTTGACAGCATCTTCCTAGGCTCTGGCTAAATTGCTAACACAGGTGAAGGCTCCACTGCTTGTTCAGATTAAAATCACAGAAGACTGTTAAAATCACTACACAGTTAAATGTGTGTTATAGACACAAATGGGATTTGTACCCTTACAGTAGAGGAAGAAACACTGAACTATGGCTGATTTAAAATTAAGTAATTTTCTCCTTTCTTTTTTTAATGATTCTAATAGTAACACCTAAGATGTGTTTTATGTGCCACCAAATTGCTGCCTTATCACTGGAGTGTACGTTTGACGCAACAGGGGACTAGGCAAGATGACCCCAAAACCAGTTTCTCTTTCAGAAAACATCTTACGCTGGCCTTGTGAGATATTTTAAAGTAGTCTTGTCATTACAGTTGCAATAAGAAAATGGTGTTAACAGTGCTTGGCTTTTACAAACTTCCTACATTGCCTAAAAATAACTAAGCAACACATTTGGAAAACATTACTCAGGAGGTGCCTGCACAAGATAATCCTCTATGTAATACGTTTCCCATGTGCACTTCTATCTCTTCCTGACAAAGTGGCCTGCCTGGGAACAATCTGAAGGTGTCTCAGGATTTTTTTGCCTTTGCTGAGTTACATTAAAGCCTGCCAGCCTCCATGCAACAGGCAGTGTGATGTCCATGTGATGCTCAGCAGAAGAAAACAGAAGGCTGTGCTGCTTCATGCTTTCGACAGCTATCGCCCTTGGTGCTGCACCATGATCAAATCAAGGCAGATTAGCAACGATGGGGAGAAAAAGTCTATTCCTCCCACTCACTAGCTCTTACAGGGCCACATGTGAGTGTGTTGTTGGAAATGAAACCCATCTGTGAGGTGATACCCAAAGAGTTGCTCATTTGATTCAGAAAGCTTCCCTCCCTTTTCAGAACTATTCAAGATCTGCTACAATAAGCAGGGCTGGAAAAGACAAAATAATTGCTTCTAAGTGATAAATGGATTGGATTAATGAGACTTATTCAGTCTTAGACTTGTTAGAGTTCACAGACCCTTCAAATGCAGCAGCACTTTTCTCCAGCTGACACCCACCTCTCTACCACTTCATTTCAGGTAGTTATAGACAGCAATAAGGTCTCCCCTCAGACTCCTTTACTTCAGAATAAATAGCGCCAGCTTGCTCAACCAACCCTCTTAAGGTTTGTTCTCCAGACCCTTTGCCACTCTTGTTTCCCTTCTTGGGATTCACTCCAGCACCTCAATGCCTTTCTTGAATTGAAGTGCCAAAACTGAACACAGTACTTGAGATGCAGCCTCAGCAGTGCCAAGTATAGGAGGACAACCACCTCCCTACTCCTGCTGGCTTCACTACTTCTGGTACAAGCCAGGATGCCGTTGGCCTTCTTGGCCACCTAAGCACACTGCTGGCTCATATTTAACTGATTGTCAATCGACACCCCCCAGGTCTCCCTCTGCTGAGCAGCTTTCCACTCACTCTCTCCCAAGACTGTAGCGTTGTTGTGATTCATGTGCAAGATCTGGCACTTGACCTTGTTCAACCTCACACACCTGGCCTTTACACACTGATCCAGCCTGTCTAGATGTCTCTGTAGCTCCTCTCTATACTCAAGCAGATCAACACACCCATGTCACCTGCAGACTTACTGAGTGTGTACTCAATCCCGTTTTCCAGATCACCAGAGTAAAGATATTAAAGCAGCGTGGCCCCAGTACCGAGCCCTGGGGACCACCACCTGTGGTATCACAAAAGTAGAAGAAAAAACCTGATTCCAGGTAGATGCCCCAATCCTGCTGTCTTTAATTTTCAGGAGTAAAAGTCCTTTTGTATTTGCAAATCCATCTCCTTTCCATGAATTGCTCACACACTGCTGAGCTTTTACCTTTAAAATCTATTATTCCTTTGCTATAAAAAAAAGAGACTGCTTACTTAAGTTGTCTTCATCCTCCATGGTGGTTGCTCCAGGACTCAGGTACTTGAAGGGTGCTATGAAGGTTGACAGAATGCTTACTTTTTCTAGAAAATAAAGCCCAGAGGAGACATACCATCAGTATTTTGTCAGTGCAATCTGATCCGCTCCCCACTTTTTCTCAGTTGCAAACATCTTGTCAGGTCTGTCTCTTTTTTGTTTTTCCTGACCCTACAGCAAGCAAAATCCACAGAGCTGCAGTGCACTTATCACAGCTGGTGTGTACAAATGCTGCCCAACACCCACCCTCCTGGTTTCTGCTCCCGTGCAGCGCTCCTTGGCCACGCTGACCACCCAACAGGATCTACCAAAGAGATGCGTTTCATTTATTGTGTTAACTAGTCTGTTGCTCAGGTCGTTTAGGCTGAATTCCTGCTGATACACTATGTGAGTACGTTGCTGAGAAGTGTCATACAAGAAACAGAAACACAGGTAATCATAGCTTTGGAGGACTTAGTTGCTTCCCTAAAGTGCTTCTCTGCTTAGAAAGTCTCAGTGAGTTGGAAGTGCTGTGAATCACGCACACTGTGAACAGCGCTGGGCTTTCATCCTGTGGCAGAAGCATCACAAACTGAATGAAGACTGTGTTCTTTCAAGTGACACAGAAAAAGTTATTTCCATGGGGATTTTCTTTGTTGTTTGTTATCTGAATTTCCTCAAACTAGGTAGCTACTGATCTACCACTGGTCTGGAAAGCATTCCAGATGAAGAGCCATTACACTTTTTCAGCAGCACATCCATTAGCGTTGTTGTCGTGGTTCTTCCTACATTTTCACACACATACCTCTGGTTAAAGGCTGCTATCAGAATCTGCCACAAATGATTGCAGATGCCTGCTCTTAGCTAGGTAACACTACAGCTCAACTCTGTTATGAAAAAGCACTGCGAAAGCTGGCTGCTCTTTGTTACGTGAATACGGTAAGAGGAATAAAAGATTGCCTGAAGAAAACCTTTTCTGCCCAGAAACCTTCCAGCTCTGGCTAATTAGAGAACAAATTATCCTCCCTGAATTGCAGTTTCATTAAGGGATTGTGGTGATGTCATGAACCCAAAGAATGAAGCTATTTATGAAGACTTTAGGCAGAAGATTTTCATGAGTGGGTAACTTTGGCACTTTTCGCTAAGGTGTTGCTCACTGAGGAATGAGGTATCTCTGCACAACACTATGTCAGTGCACGTGGGACTGTTGGGTTGTGATCTGGACAAAGGCTGTCAGTCACCGCTGACTTTCTCTGATTAAAGGGAAGAGAGTGTAGGCCTTTGGGACTTTACCCAAAGGCTGCATTTGATAAAGGGAATGCTTTGGATGATAGACTTAGGATCAGGCAGTCCTTCAGCACAAGCAGTGACTGTTGTGTCTGAATACTGAGATGTGGTTGGCTGAACTGTGCTCCACCTGTGCCTGGCTGCTGGTGGTTGTCAGACCCCAAGACACTGGATGTTGTACAACCTCAAAGCTAAGAAATATTCTCACCTCTCACAACCAAAAGTCCATTGACCAAGCAATGAGGACATCTGCTTTCTTGCTGAGGTTGCTGATGCCTGCTTCTGCCACTAATCAAAAGCCAAACCCAAGTAATTTTATACTGTACTATCATCAGGTAAAGAAGTATTTCTACCTTTCACCCCCATCAATTCCATGCAAATGATAGCCAAGATTTATAACGTGGATTTAAAATGGATCAAATTTTTCCCCCTTTTGACTTAAGGGACCCTTTAGCCATCCTAAGCTTTTGTTGTAGCTGTTTCCCACCCATCCCGAAGGACCTTGCTGTTGCCTTGCTTTGTATGGCTGAGGGCCATTTTACAGGATGGTCTGTGACATTTACTGCACTCTTAGAGCAGCAAAGGATGGGTTCATGTCAACCAAACTCAGGCAGGCCCTAATAACAGGATAACCTTAAATAAATACAGGCTACAAAAATTATAATTTAATATTTCAGTCCATTGGATGAGCAATAGAAGACTTGGTGTGTGTCTGGAAGGAGAGCAGGGTTTTTGAGAGAGCACTCTAAGAAGAGCCATAGTACATACGTAGCATGGATGAATTGTTGAACCAGTGGAGGAGGGGAAGATATATGTCAGGTTAATTAAATGTCGGTATTTACAGGGAAATAAGACGGCTTGGTATAAAATTACGGGTACGATTGTGCACATCACTGCCTATTACCATATAGACACACACCCTACAACACTACTTCAGCTTATTTTTAATTACTATTTCAAAACAAGACTAGGAAAGTTGTGTATTCACGCTTTACAGTCCCTGTGTGTGTGGATGTCTATCACAACTAGTCTTACTTCCACCAGTTTGTCGAAATTTTATAAATAAGAATAAAGGGCAGGCTGGATGGGAAAGAGGCATAAAGAGAAACACCTTTCAAGCCTCATTTTTTCCTTTTAAGCTTTTCTCCATGATTTTTTGTTCAAAAAGAAGCAAAGAGAGGCAACCCAAAATTAGAGTGTCTATTTTTACTTTATCATTTTAAATAATAGTTTGAGGGAATCATTTTTCAAGGGTAGGAGAGAGAAGCCTAAGAGAAGAAAACAAGACATTTAAAACCCCTTTTTTTTCCCAGAAATGCATAACCCTACATTTATGAGAGCCAATACAAGGAGCTATTATTGCTTGTGTTGCAATTGTACCAAAAGCTGCCAATGACACAAAGGAGCGATTTCATGAGGGCCCATGTGAACACAAAGGAAGTTGCATTTATAATGGCAATTGAGACACTAAGAGCAGGTATAGAGGGGTTTATTTCTCGCCACCCTGGGACACTAATGCAGGATGATAGCATCATCTTTTATGGTATATTCACTATAAAAACATCCTTCCGAGCGATGCCGAGTAGAACTCTGATCCAGTAACCCAAGTACAAACCCACTGTTTTGTCTGCCAGTACAGGAAGAAACCTCACCGACATGTGTTTTGGGCTGGAAAATGGTTTGAATTCATGACTCTTAGGTATACATTTTCTGCTTCCTAAGCACATATTTTCCAACAGTAGCAAACAGTTAAAAATCAATAACGAATGCTGTTTTGACGTTAGCTATATAAATCGTATAAACACATAAAAAAAGACATTGGCCAAGATATGTTTTGTATGAAAACCAGAAAATTATTTAGTTCAAATGATGTAGCAAAGCCTGGCATATAAGGCAGCCAAGTTTCCATTAAAATCTGCTCTTTTTGTGAAGTGGCTCTTTCCCTGTGGATGCAGTCAGAAGACTGGTCACAGGTCCTGTAAATACGTTTTTATTGTGGAGATAAGAACATACACACAGCGCTATAAACAGCATTCATGCCCTTCATACCTATCAGTATTTAAAGGTCACCAGATAATTCAGCTTGATCATCAGATGTACTGAAGTTCTTTCACACTCAATCACCTGAATAAAAGCAATGGGAATGGTAGGAGCTCAACACTTTTAAAAATCAGGACTTACACACGTTGGACAAATTGTTTAGCTTTAAGAAGAGCAGACTGAGTGGGGTCATAACAACGGTCTTCAAACACACAGAAAGCTGCTGCATAGAAGAAAGGAGCAAACTGCATTAACACAACTAGAAGTAATGGACTTAAATTGCACCAAGAAAAAGTCAGTTTAAACATTAAGGAATCTTCCTAACTGTGAGGCTAATGCAGCACTGGAATAGATTGCCTAGTCGTGAGGCTGAGGAGGTGTTGGTGCTGAAAGGCTGTAGGAGGAGGGTTGGCATCAGCAGGGTGTTGCACCTACTTGTGGGCAGATCCCTCACAGTCTCGTATCCGAGTGGACCCCAATAGGAAAACTCATCCTGGCAGCAGGTTGTAGCTCAAACTTGGAAAAGTGAGTAGCATTTGCTATCATCTCATATCTGAGCAGAAGCTTTTGGCACGCTCTTTTGCTTGGCAGCTAATGAGTGCTATTAATAATTGCTTTTTTAAAATGCAACTTCTGAACACAAGAAAGATTAAACAGATGGCCACCAGTGGTTTGCCAGATCAGTGTTAGCAGTGTTTTACTCAACTGGTTTCAGCCTACATTTTAGTCCACATTTCTTGTCAGAGTCTTCTTTAATAGTATTCTTTTACAAACACAACGTGGACACTATAAAGCAGCCCAAAATAAATCTTTCATTTTATGTGAAGTGTGATAGTACTCAGGAAGAGCCATCCTGATGCAGTAATGTACAGTCAGCTGCAAAAAGTATTGAAAAAAGCCCTTATTTTTATTTCTCTAAAGCAGCTACTGAAGTAGCTGCATTGTTAGCCTTGATTTATTTTGAAATTGATACAGGGAAATGATTCTCTATCTTCCGTCTTGTATCTTAGTTCAAGCTGACAGTGATTGACAGACAAGGAGATCCTTTGCACAAAGGAAAAATACAGCAAATTTGAGGGCAAAATAGAGATGTCTTTAAAGCACAAGACTTACTGAGACGGGCTCACAGCCTTCTAAATTATGGCTTGTACAGCCACCATGCTGCATCATTTAGTTTAGCCAGTCAGTTTCTTGATAGGAATGTACTTGACTGGTGTCAGAAATCAGCTTTTACAGCCAAATTCAAGCCTCTGGGTCATGAGTTTCTAAGTGTGCAGGTCTGCAGTGGCACTGTACAAGCACTTTTGGCTTCAGAGGCCAGTCTGTGAATTTTACACCTATTGTGACAAAGCTGTGCTGCAGTGCCTGTATATGACCACCACAGTACCCCTGGAGCTGGGAGGAACATCTCTGGCCATCCACTGTAGCTGTGGTAATTCAGTTAGTTGCTGCTCTAAATACCCTCAGAAGGCTTGTGATTCTGTATGGACCAGCAGCATCACTGGGACTACTCTGTGTCTGGTTCAGGAGTAGCACAGGATAAATTCAAGCCTGCATATTCTTGCAAGGAGCTATTAACATATTAACATATTTCTTCTTGGTTTGCACTTTGTTCTGTCACTCCTACACTGGGAGATCTGGAGGTGAAGACTTGCTGCATCATGAGCCCTTGAGAGACATCAGTCAATGCATTTGCAGCAGCACATCTAACTGAGCAGCCCAAGTTGGGGAAAAAGAGCGTGTGTCCTGCAGGATAGGAAAGTGTTAAAATACATGGGAGTCTTTCTGTCTGCAGACGTGCTGCTTGGAATCCCTGCGAGCACCGTCGCACAGACAGGCAGTTACTAAGATCTGTTTTTTATAATTGTTTCTTCAATCCAAGGCGACATCCCACCCTGGCCCACGTGGGACCAGTAAGGAAAGCTTTTCTTAGCGGTAGCAGAGAGATATGTTGAGAGAAAAAAACTTCTGGATCAATAAGATTTTTTGCCTGGAGCTTTTTTCTTAAAAGCAGGGAGAAAGGAGAATATTCAGATCAAGTAATAGAGATTCGATTTTAAAAAAATAATAAATCAGCATTACTGGTTTTGTTCTCTGCTTCAGCAGGGACCTGAAACGAAGCTGTGAGATATCAGAACATGTTTTTGCTTGTCTGATAACTAAAGGGAAAACAAAACCAAAGGGAAAACAAAACCAAAGGGAAAACAAAACAAGGGAACATTTGCATATCTGGTGTTTCAGGCGTTAAGGCTTTCAGCGGCACAGGGCAGGATGGACCTTGAGTTAGAAGGCAGAGATGTGAACCTAGAGTAATGAAACCTTCCTCTTAAACAGGGCAAGGACAGAGGTCTGCTGAAAATAGATCTACTTGCTGCCTTTATAATTTTTTTATCTGTTTCTTGGAGCAGGGAATATCTTTCTGCTCTGTTTTTCAATGCTTAGCCAAACGGGTCCTTGTGAAAATGGGTCCAAGATGAAAGCTCTGAAATGCTATTGGTTTTAATGGCAATAGCAGCTTCTGGTACTATGACACCAAGGAGAACATTAAACGGGAAACCTCAGTTAGCTCAGGGGGCTGGTGACTGGACTCAGCCTTTGTGGATCCTGTTATGGCTGTTTACTGACCCAGACCTGCTACCCTTGGAAAACTGTTGTGGAAGCTGTGTGAAACGTTTTGCTGGTGATGATCCAATCCCTAATACGCTGCAGTAGGTCCACACCTTCTGCTCTGGCTGCCCTGAAGCCCTGTACCACACCAGGGCCTCTGTTCATTGCCACATTCACTTACCCTGAGGTCAAAATGAGTTCTAGTTTATCACTTAGGAAACAGAAAGTGCCAACAGTAAAGCTGTGCATGCAGTTTGTGATCTCAAAATGATTTGAGATACAGGATACATCCCCTGGGATATACTCAATTGATAACATCACGGGCCTCAACCAATGGAAGCAGCATTTGGGACATCACTTCTTCCCACAGTGGCATATCCTGCAGCTCCTCTCCTTTCCCAGAATGGAGACAGAGGGTTTCAGCTGCAGCTTCACTGTATGAATGTAAATAGGTATTTGAGTAGACAAATCTCAGGGGCTGTTCTTCAGCACTTCGTAACAGCCCACTCCAACACCCCTTGCCATGAAAGACCATTTACAGAATGAAACATGTTGTGTTGTTAAACACTAGTTTCTTATTACTTCTAGTAAAGAGCAAAGTAAGTAAAAACACAAGGTGGTTGATGCACTTTTTATAAGAAAGACAATGTGTATTTGTGTTGTTCTCCATTAGATTCCACAGCAATCAATTGAAATCTAGTTCAGCCAAGTAAAATTAGATCTAAACTGATCTAATTTTGTTGGTGGAGTGTTTTTCTCTCCTGATGTTTTGCTTGAGGACACACAGAGATATAAACTCTTGAGTTACCAGCTTATGTGCATTTCTTTCCTGTGGAGTGCACTATATTACGTGTTTTCTAAGTGACTTGTCTGTGCCTTGGAGGTGGCAGCTTAAAACCCACACCTTCACAAGCTTCTTATGCCACTTGAACCATCACTTTGGAAATATTTTTATGTTTCATTCCATAAACTGTGAGAGGTTTTTGCTTTTTTTCCTCCCACCCTTTTTTGGATAGCCATCACTTTAGAAACAGGATAAGCACAAGAAAGAATGATTGTACAAAACCCATCAGTGCTCAGCTCTGTGTGCTGAAGTCTTGTAACAGAGATGATAAAAATGGCCAGTGGGTTTATTAAGCATATAATAAATCTGTGTGATTAACACAACCTACAGCTATTAGATTGAATGCCAGCTGAATATCAATCGGTATTATCTACATGTTTAAGGCAAACTGAATGCGGGCAGAAAAGTCCAGCCAGCGTTAAGGTAAACAGGCAAATTTCTCATTAAGCTGTGTCTTCTTACAAGTCTGCACTACTTAAGGCAACTTAGCTAGACTGAGACTAAAACCTACAACAAAAATACATGATTTGGTTTAAGAGAGTTTTGCCCATCACTAATTTAAACCTAGTAACTAAATGATGACAGTGTGAAACATGAGTGGTCTATGACAAAGAGTACCAAAGCTATTTAAAAGGATGCCTGGAACCAGTGAAACTGAGTTCTGTGGAAGCAAAGCAGCTGCCTGAGCAGGCAGTACTGCAGACTGCGTCTCAGGAATGTGCATACAGAAGGGCATGGAGGATGCACAGCTCTGTGCTGCACTACCTGATCCTGAAAGGTTTCACCACCTTCTGAAACCAGCAGCCCACTTGGGTACATAAAGTCTACAGTTGGACTGAGCTCCAAAAGCCAAACTTCAATTCTCCAAACTCTTAAGTTTCCAAGTTCAGCCATCATCTGCTATAAGAGGGGCCAAACGACCCTAACAGGGATTAATTTCACTTTACCTTCAGAAAGCAATCATCAGCATGAACAGATACATGAATGGGGGAGATCCTAGACGACTGGAAACTTGCCAATGTGACCCAGCCAACATGGGTTCATGAAGGACAATGAGGCTGGTGAGAGGTCTAGAAAACAGCCCTTATGAAGAGTGGCTGAGCAAACTGGGGTTATTTAGTCTAGAGAAGTGGAGGCTGAGAGGAGACCTTATTGCTCTCTACAGTTACCTAAAAGGAGGTTGTAGCAAGGCTAGTGCTGGTCTCTTCTCCCAAATTACTTATGACAGGACAAGGATTGCATCAGGAGATGTTTAGATTGGATCTTCGGAAGAAGTTCTTTCCTGAGAGAGTGTTTGGGCACTGGAACAGGCTGCACAGGGAGGTGGTGGAGTTGCCACCCCTGGATGTGTTTAGAAAAACAAGTAGATATAGCATTCAAGGCCATGGTCCAGGGGTTAGGGAGATGTTGGGATGAGCGCTGGACGTGAGGTTTCTGGAGGTCCTTTCCAGCCAGGACTATTGCGGAGGGTTAACATTGCGTGTGGCTGGATCACATGGTGCCAAGGGAGATGTGCTGCTGCCCTGAGCAATAGGGCCCCAGCAAGAAGGGCCTGCTGTTGACAGGTTTTCTTGATACTGGTCTTCATATAGGTTTGGGTAATGAACCCAATGGTGTGCTACCGAAGGAGAGATCAGGATCGCTTTATGCTCACAATGTTCATTGCCAAGAGCACCCACAGAGCTGAGTTAATGCATGGGGAAACACAAGAAGGTGCAGTGTAGATGAAGAGCTAAGTATTTCTGTAAGCTTAGCAAGGTGAGAGTTTCACTGTATAACGTGCAGATCATCTAACATAGACATAACGCTGTTCTTCAGCACAGACTGCTCTTGGAGTTCTTCTAAGGTTTCATTCTCCAACCCGCAGCGACGCATTCCAATGCTTATAGAGACAGAGCTGTTCATCTCCCTTCCAGTACTCCACCAAGAGCAGACACTGCCTGTCAAACCCCTCTTTGTGAGGTGACCTGCTCCTTCTCAAAATGAATACCTTCTTAACCAGGAGGAAACGAATGGCCTGGGTCAGAAAGCGCCAGTCAGCAATTAGTGACAAAAGGCTTTTTGAAACCTGCTTTCTGTTTGTCTACTGTAAGCCAGCCGAGTATGACCTCTCTGTCTTGGACTTCCATGTTACTGCCCATTTAACTGGAATCCAGCCCTGATTTATCTCTTATAACATGAGGCAGTCTTGTGTTAACCAATTTGTCTGTGGTCAGAAAGTTTAAGGCAGGAATCTGTGCTTAGTGAGAGCAAACAATTAACCCCAGGTGTTAAAAGAGGGCTGAGATGTGGAGGACCTTCTTAGGCAAGACGCTGCTGGCAGAAGTCATGTCTGCTAATTGAGCCAGATAGTCAAGTGTTTACGCACTTCAGCTCCCATTTGACCCTGTGGGAGCTGAGATGGCTAAAAGGAGTCTGGGGCAGCGCTGGGGTTGTCCCAGGTGCTGCTAGTATTGCACTGCTGTTGACTACAAAGCAACTGCTCCAACTTCACTTGTTAAGGCTTTTAATATTTATCAAGCTTTTGGTCGCAGCTTTCACAGACTCTGAAGACTTTGGGTTTGTCACCGCTACTGTGTTAGTATTTTAATTTTACATTTTCAGTCTTTACTAATGCACAGCACAACTGGCTTCAAATCCCTCAATTAAGAGCAGTGACGAAGGAAAAGTTGGCTAAAGCTTTACAGAGAAGGCTGAGTTTCCAGGGTGATGCAAAGGGAACTTGATGCCTAACTCCCATCAACAATAATAATGGGAGCTATGCATCTAACTCTTTCTGCATTGTGCTGACATTGTACCCTTGAATGTTAGTACAGTCCAATAATTCTCCAAAGATGAGGCAGCTTATTTTCTCTGCTATTGATGCTTCGCTGGCATTTTTATGGCATTTCCAAAAGTACTACCTGTCAGAGTCAGTACTTCCAAGGATGGCATTGCTTTGGGGTGATTGGGGATTGATGTAATTAAAGAGAAGGCAGTCTACTGCTTGCCCATGGGTATTTTATATCAAGCGCTTCACTGCACAGCTATGATTGATGACTTGAATGATGACAAAGTTTGGCTGCTCTGTCTGTGCAACAGTGGTTCGAACAGGAGTTCATGGACGTGAATCCTATATTTTAGGCTAAGGGAATTCTGAGAGTGTTGCAGAAATTGAGCTTTCTAGGAAAAGTACAAGTTCTCATGAACAATTTAGTAACACCACTGAAAACTCCCAGTCACAGAAAGGGATTAGCCCCAGTCACAGCTGGGGACAAGGAAAGTTGTCATTGAGGAGACATTTGGAAAAGAACAGAAAAAGAAGCATACAGTAAGTATTACATCATTGAATAAATCCAGTGGGTGCAACTGTTGTTTTATGTGGGATTATCTGATTAAATCTGCACACAGTTCTGCACATAGCTGCATCTGGAGCAGTCACTGTAGGGTTTCTTCATAGTCAGTGAAGACTTAGTCAATACAGCCTGTGGCATTAGAGTACATTAATTTCATCCTGAAGTAAGCATGTCTTAGTCCTTTTCTGTAACCTGAACATGTTAAAAGCCATGTCAAATATCAGGAATATTATTATCTCTGTGTTTACTCCTTAATAAACTGATGAAGTGATAAAATCCATTCTCCAACACTGCAGACAGAGTCTGATAAGGATGGTCTGGGAACATAAAACAGTTCTCTGTCCCAAAGGAGGAGGAATCTTATTCTTCTCTTCCCTGCTATGACGTCCATAAACTCCAAATACACGTATAGCTTTGCATTAAATGAAATACGT
Source organism: Phoeniculus purpureus (assembly GCA_028565055.1). Lineage (NCBI taxonomy): Eukaryota > Metazoa > Chordata > Aves > Bucerotiformes > Phoeniculidae > Phoeniculus > Phoeniculus purpureus. Next base: position 7,997,137 of record JAOXOE010000506.1, read on the forward strand.
TATTTTACACAAGCACTTAAAAGTCTACTAAATGTCCAATAACAGTGTTCTTTATTCCCTTGTTAGCAGCTGCCATGGGGGCAGGACTTGCACAAAACGAAAGCGATTTAGTGCATTGATTTGCAGCTGGCACAGCCCTCTGTTCTCAAACAGAACTGATTAGCTTAGCAGGAAAGTGCCATTTACTTTTTATCACGTTTCTTTTCTGCTCATCTCCCTTCAGTGGTTGCCAAGAGAAACAGCAGAACTATAACCTCCTGAGCAGGTTGCTTACTTTCTTCAGCTCCAAATTCTGCAACTTGGAGGACTAATTTGTGTGGATGGTGCTGCAGCATCAATACACATGCCAGGGTTACTGCTTCCATACACGGAAAGCAGGTCCCACCGAGCTCTTTCAGGCTCTTTCTATGCAAAATTAACCCTGACAAGACCAACCAAGTTCCATCTAAACCCAGATTTTAGATGTGGGATGGGGTTTTTTTCCCCATCACTTACCTGAAAATCTAATAGGACACTAAAGGCATAATGTCTGGCTGGGAAGATTTCTCCTGAGTCTGTCACTTTTGCTCCACAGACTGACCCTGGGGCTTGCCTTCTAATACATAACATTTGGAGTACTGTGTATACACTTCTGCACCTCTGATCTTCGGTGTCTTGAAGCCGCTGCAGAAACTCTTGATTCACCAGTTAAAAGCAAAGACTTTCTGCAGCACAGAATGACTAGCAGCAGCAGTAAAAAACAGCCAGAGTCATCGAATTAGCAATTATTTTCCCTTGAAGACCAATTGGTGACCAGAAGTTCAGTTTGCTTCGGATAAGACTCTCTAATTTCATGGGTCAGATCCTCAGCTGGAGTGAATCTGTGTAGCTTTACTGAAGTCCACGAACATACACAGCGTCATACCAGCTGAGGTCAGTGGAATAATGCTGTTACAGATCAGCTGAGGATCTGATCCTATAGACTCACCACGGATATCCAGCCTTGTTAGTCCTTCACAGTTCTCATTGCACACAGCTCAAAAAGTCCAAAAAGCCAAAAGTTACTCAGGGGTGTTAGATATTTCTAATTCTGTTTTTGTGAAGAAATAGGAAGAAAAAAATAGGAATGGGTGGGAGGCTGGAAACCAGAGATCAGTTATTTCTGGAAACAAAGATGAGAAGATAAAGGGGGAAGAGAGAATTTCCTTCCGACTTTCTAGCTGAAATTCACTCTTAATAATACTAATCCTTTTGGACTCTTTACAGTTAGCAGAGATGAAGAGGCTAATCTCTGCCTCCTCTACACTGGAGGCACCATTAGTTCTACTAAATAGCTGGTACGGTACCGAAGAAAGAAGTACATATGCATTTACTTCCCTTCTCCTTTGATCTCAGCAAGAGATTATAAGACAGCTGCCATGCTCTCTTCTTTCATTTTAAAATGCAAAAGCAATCTCAAATTTTCTTCCCTCTGGCACAGGAAATCCTGGTGAGGAGAGGGCCCCTCTACTGGAAAATACGTAGCTCACACCCTTCAAATGTATCTAACTCCATTAGTCATGTGAATTCAGTATCTTTTATTCCCTTTTAAGAGCCATCTTCCCTCTTTCCACAACAACAAAGAAAAATCCTCTTTTCTGGTAAAGCAAGACTTACTTGAACTGCACCAATTCAAAAGACCACAGTATAGTCCATAGCTAATGAGCTCCTAACTAACCAGAGATGACCTGATAGATGAACATGGCTACAAGTTCTTCCTAAACCACCAGAAAATAAAAGCTACCTCTTTGCCAGAGTTAAACCACTGCAGGAGTGAGTTTACTCACTGTCATTAAATCCTTACTCTTTTGGTGCTATATGCAATTTATTCTGTGGCTGTTGGTAAACTCCAGTGAATGTGAGCTGAATTTTAGGATAAAATGAATCATGCCTTACACTCCATTGATTACGAAGTTTAAGTTCGGGTGACTGGATCAGTCAGAGGTAAATGTGAGGTCAGATAAGACCAATGTTATACATCTGCTTATCCATAGACTACTTCAAACTTGCTCCTTGGCTTGCATCTAGGTTTTCCTCCTCTGAAAACTCAAGCACAGGGTGGCAGAAGAAGGGAAAATAATGGCATTATGGTCTAGGCACAACATGGTATCAGAGGATGGCTGAGGCTCATACTTGTACTTGATGCGATAGCAACATAGAGGCACAAGCTTGTGGTCTCCAAAGTGGAATCTTTATCCCTGCATCTGAGCCCAAGAATCTTACTTGGGTTTCGAGAGCACTAGATACCTTGATAAGGGACAGAGAAGTGACAGCCTTACTGAAGTCTCGATCCAAGTTGTCAGTAAAAGTGATGACGATTAGAGTGTGTCCTAAATCTCCTCATTCTTTGTGGCTTGAGGAACCTACTTAGGGTCGTTGGGATGGACCCTTCAGTTTGTGACTTCTTCCTGAGGATTGACATCCAGGCCCTGTCTTTCAAACTGGGTGGAAAAGGGAGCAAAGGTCATGCCCTGTAAGAGATGTCACAGCAGGGGGTTAGCACTGAAGGAAGAACGTTTCAGGTAGCGTGACACAGTTTTACCAGAGCAGGGGTGTGGCAGGGCTGGAGATAGACTTGCACTCCCTGAGCTGGAGCTGACACCCCTGGGGAAGGCTGAAGTAGGATCTTAGACTGTGGGGTAGTACCAGGACCCAGGTTCCTGATGGTAACAGCCATCAGTGCTCTCAGGGACCCGTCAGTGAGCAGACTTTTAATACAGTCTGACTACCTGCACATACAGTTACTTATCTACATCTATGTTAATGCTCTTCTGTGTATGTTTTAACCCTAAAAGTAGATCAGTGAGCTTTCAGTACAGGAAAAACAACAGCAAACGTCTAACAGTAATCCTGCTTTTCTCACTGCCAGTTATGGCCGGCACTAATCCCCCAACATACCAGTTCTTGCAGTACTCACACACTCAGTGACCTGGCACAATGAATCCTCGCTTGACGTCTAAGCCAGCTGATTATAGTATGGGTTCTGATATGCAGCACAGACACTATGAACCACCACCATGTGACTTGTCTTCCGACCACCTTGCAGCAGGCCTTGCAGTGCAGGTACATGGCTGCCCCCCATCAGTGCTGGGTCACCACTCCAAGCACAGCTCTTTTGCCAGTATGTGACAGTGCATGGGCTGGTGCTGCCACAGGGCTCATCTGGGAACCCCCCCGGCGGGGCCAGCCTGCAGCCCTACTGCCAACACGTAAAGCCCAGGTCAGTCTAACAAAACAATACTTAGAAGCTCATTTCCTCAGTATTAGAAATAGGCTGTAATCTGGTCAAATTGTGAATCCAGGACAATGCATTTGGAATGGGGAGGACCACATCACATCTGGAGTGCCATGACTAACGACCGAGACATCGCAACTGTATTTATTAACTTTGTCGAGGCTTTTGATGTCCAGGACCATTCAGAGTGTCCAGAAACATTTGTGCTAAGAAAATTGAAGCACTGTGGCCTTGGCTGAACTTCAGAGGATGGATTTGCCTCATATTTGTTAACAAAAGAGAACAAGAGAGAGGGAGAAAGAAAAGGTGGCAATTTATCTCCACCAGTAGCCACACAGTAAATCTCCGGTGAACAGAATTTTATGGGAGAAAGTCTGTTTCTACTTTTCTGCTTCCAGTCTTTATAGCTGGTTTCCGGGAAAAATGCAATTGTCTAATGCTGATGATTTAAATGCAAACAACCCCATAGTTCATTTTCTTGGCCCCGAGTGACAAAATTTCAGAGCTGCAATGTGACCTCTGCCACTTCCACAAATGACTTACTAGCAAAAAATGAACTTGGTCAATTCAAAAAGGAATGGAGAAAAACAAAGCCGTATCTTCCCCACAAAGGGACAAGAAGAACATAAAGTCCTGCTCCATATGGCCCTGATACCGTAGATTGAGGTCTGTGTCGCTGATATGGGAGAGCTCAGAATCTGTCTAATTCAAGTCTACTGCTGAGAGAGTGACTTGTACCTAATTTGCTCAGCGGTTTTAAGTTTTTCCTTCTGTTTGTACCAGACTTTGATTTTTCCAGATATACTTGTCAGTACAATTTGCTCAAGTGCACTTTGCAAAGACATTTCAGCCTATGCAAACTATCTGTTTTGACTGTTCACTACTCCTGCTATGCCACCAGCCACCTAAGGCAAACTGTGGTTTTCCAGTGCTTTTGCAGATGACTGATCCCTGAAGTCCCCTGAACAGTTTTGCAAATCTCTACTGTAATGTCTCCAGTCACCCAGTAAGGTTACCAGAAGCTATTTCTCCGTCGCATAACAAGGGTCACCATGGGTTGACTCTTAACAAATATCCTTAGTGTCCTTACAGAAATGAAAACAACGACGGAGTAATTTGCACAGACATGGAGTGAGCTGCAAAATGAACATTTTTATGATTCTTTTTAACCTAAACACACTCAAAATGCAAAAATTGCTTCCAAAAGTCTTTATCAAACTAGTAATAAATACAAGTGCTAGCTTGCAGAATTATTAGTACAATAAAGCTTTATTCTAATATTAATGTTTATCAGATCTTTTGCTGGCATATCTCTAATCAGAGTGCTGGTGAGGAGATCAGAAGGTCCGGACTGCAGGACTACATTCCTTGTAGTTATGATAATTCTCTGTTTTTTTACCAGGTAAAAAGAAATGTGACTTCTGCTTCTGATGAATACCCATGGACTCTTTAGGAATGAGTTGAAGAAGACATCTGACCAGTAATGGCACATTCGTGGGCAAAGGTGCAACAGCATTGAGAGTGCAACAGAACAGCATTCTCAAATGTGTGTCATTCACCATGGCCCCATCAGGGAAGTTCCTGGCACCTCTGGCGCCTTGTTTGTTTCTAACAACCTAGTTAGAAGCACATGCTATGGATCAATATATTCTGCATCTTTTAATGTTCAGACTGGGGTCATACCCAGAGCTCTCATAAATGACAAAACTCTGACTCAGAATGTGCAGAATACAAAATACCTGTTTTGGCTTCTTGTGGTAACATCATTAAATGTGGCAAAATTAAAAGAAAATAAAGATATTTGACCTAAAAGAGCAGGATGTATTTTTAAGTGCAGAGGAAGGTCATTCAGCACTGTTATTTGGAGAAGTCTGCTGACAGAGGCTTTTCTGTAACATTCTAATTTCAATGCTACTATCTATAGCTCTTTGTGTAGAGTTGTCCTTTCAGCGTGCACTGTTGTCAGTGAAAAGGTACTGTAAGCTGGTTTCAAGGTGTGACTCAGAAAAAGCTGGCAAAAAGATGCTCTGCAATTGTCAAAGCCATGCTGCAGATCTTCAGCTTCAATGGCTATGCATGCAGTCCTCCACAGTTTGGAAAATCTCTTTCATAAGCTGCCTCCCATCTACAAACGAGAGCCAAGGTCATCCAAAGGGATTTTAGCGCATGGCAACAATGACTATCCGCTCTTGTGGACGCCCTTGAAGCTCTGGTATGGGCCATGTCTATGAGAGGTCACACACATCACTTCTACATACACACATGCCAGACACAGGCAACAAGTTTGTAAATCATAGCTTCCAAACAACTAAACACACATAGAAGCCACCTACAACTCAGAGCTTTTGGCACCCAGCTACGGTACTAGTGTCTAAAACAGGGTTTCCCACATCCAACAGAAAATCTTTGTATTTATTTTAAGGAGTAAGGCTTGGCAGACTCACAGGGTTTTGGAGCCATTACGAGCAGGCTTGTAGAAGAGAAAACAGGGCCATCCAGAGATCCGGAGAGGAATGAATGGTGGCTTTATAAGAAGCAGCACAGAATATGTCTTTAGAAAGACATCTCATTTTGATTTAGGATGCACAGCTATCCCTGATATTGCCTATAAGTCCATCAGAAGAATAGGATTTCATCACTCACAAGGATGATTTTCGTTTCGAAGGTCTGCTCTAAAGTATTATTGAGAAAGCAGAAAATATCTCCCAAACCAATTTAGAACTAGAAAAGGGAAGGCTCTTTTCCCTTCATTCTTCTTTTTTATATGCGGTGCTGTTCTGACAGGCTGCTCAGCAGGGCTATGGGAATTTAGTTTGCTCCATGGCACAAAAAAAAAGGCATTAAAATAAAAAGTCCTCATGTAAATAATTGCATAGATTTTGCCATCAACCAGAAAGCAAACAAACAAAACCTAACGAGGTCAACACCGAACGCACTACTCGTGCCAGCGCTTTGTATAATCAAGACAATTTCACCTTGAAATCTGGCATTAGTTACAGCATGGAGCACCTCCAGACTTTGGTGTTTTGCTTCGTTTTTATGGACCTAGCTCGAGCTGAGGTTTGTACGTGGAGTGTTTTCTCATCCTTTTGTTTCAGTTACATCTAGCAATTGTTTTTCGCAATCTGTTTGCTGCGTGTTAGCTGTTTCTTCCCATTGCCACACCTGTACGACTTGGGAAATGCCACAACGCATCTGACTTGGCAGCAGAACTCTTCACAAAGTCATTGGACTGGCAAATGTACTGGCAAAACCCAAGTAAATCCCAAACACATATTTGCATTTAGTGCGTACAGCACTGCAGAGATCTGCTGCTGCTGTCCTCTAGACAGTGACAGGGCAATGTTTTTAAAACAGCCTCAATTTTTGACAGTAGTATTTCAAATTGTGACCTTCACTTGGGGGCTGAGTTTAGAGAAGTCTAATAATAATAGCTTCTTATCAAAGCCCAGTCTGATTCTGGTACCAGTCTGATTCCTGACTTCAGTTTTGTAACTTGGGCTAGCTTTGGTTTAAACGTTGAAGATTTATTTATTATTCAGTTTCCTGCTGCCTTCTAACGTCGAGAGGTTCCAGTTAAAGAGATTTGTATTTAAAACACATACGTTCAGCATCGGCACTGTTAAATTAACAGTGATGTATATGTGTTTGTAGGCACAGTGACCTTTATAAGCTTCCCATTACGTTTGAAAACAGTCCTTGTTATCTGAATGAGTAAATGATGTTGAGCATTGTTATGGCTCAGATAGCCTCCTGAAACTAGTTATTTTTCATCATATGTTAAATGTTAAAACTAACAAGCCGTTAGTTAAGCATTACACTGGAGACTATCATCATGACTTACAACTTGGAACATGCACTTTTAAATCTGTTCAGATTAAAGATGAATCAAAGCGCTTCAGCTTCAGGGATAGGACTGGATGTGCACATCCCTCCAGATGGAACTGGAGTATGGAATCCAACACAAATTGCTTTTAAAATTTAATAATTCACAAAATCTATGGTTAAGCACAGCCTGGCTAGGGTAGATAAGTAAAATAAATACTGCAAAGTCAATTTTTAATAATCTGTGGCATGAAATTTAAGCACAAGAGAAAACATTTCACAATGAAGTCAGAAGCTTTCTGTAAATGATCAAATGACAATTGTAAACCTCCTCACCTACCCATGCAGAATACATCCAGTTTATCCTTTGGTCCACAAAACATATTCCTAAATTTCTTTGTTTAAATGTCGTTTACTTCTAATAACACCTTTGCTGTAACCCTTTTCGGAGCTAGAGTTATTTACAAAAAATGTCAGAGGACAGACAGATACTGGAGCCTCTTATTTGATGGTGAATTTGTGCATCATATGCAGCCGCAGGAAATAATGTCATTAGTTCTTGTGCTAGCCTGGTAACAAGTGGCCTGGTATATTTATCTAATTATTGAGACAACACATTTACAACTGAAGGGATTTTGTTATAAGAGGTTTATAAAACTCTGATTTAGGCTGATCTTCAGTCTCTTAAAAACTGGCCTTCAAGCAACATTTTTGTATGATGAAGAATAAAATCCCAGATGGATTATGACAAGTCCATGTCGTCCTAAAAGAGGAATAAAAATGAAAAGCTGGGAAAATTAAATGGCAAGGATAATATATATACACATGCCCGATCAAGGGGGCAGAGAGAGAAAATGTGAAGATTTGTATGTATTTTATGCATCTGGAATCAGCACACTAACATGCTGTTTATGCTAAGAGGTGTGCCATCTGCAAGGAATAAAGAGAAGGGGGAGATTATACTACATTATGGGGAAATCATATTTTGACTTTATTATTATGACTGTGGCTATTTTATGAAAAGAAGGTGGATTAATAATTGTCTAACCAACCAAAAAGGAAAGAGAAAGCAAAATGGATTTTCAGAGAAACAGATTACCTCTCAAGCAGCAATAAGGGGCTTGTGTAATAAAGCAGAAGGAGGATGAGAGGACTGTGACAAGAAAGGGAGATTGAGTCTCATGGTGGGAGTGAGGTGAGAGCCTGGATGTCTGCAGGGCTGACAGTGGTTGCAGAGAAAAGGGTGAGCAGGTATCGACAGCCACAACAGCGAGGTCCCTGGTTGTGAGCTGTTAGGAAATTATTTTCTGGGTGGGGGGAACTGTAGGGGAAAAACCAGAACATTTTGATCTGATTTCAAAGAACTAAAAGTGGGCAACGCTCGCCCTTACACACACAGAGGATCTGGACCCGACTTTCTGCTCGCTTTACTTTCGCTCTCTAGTTATGGATAATGATTCCTCACAATTCTGCATACCTTATTCTGCCTCTATTCCCCTCCCCCCAGCAGCATTTTTTTTCTGAATGGAAGGACAACCCTCACAATGGGCCTTTTTCCGGAGAGATACTGGTTTCATTTACAGTGGATTAGAAATGCATGCACTGCGCGGTGCCCTGGGTCTTTCAATCAACTGCTAAGAGCCCTCACTTTTCATTGTTTCCATTTTAACGCTGTATTTGCAGCTGCAATTGCAGCTTTTTGAATTAAATCTGGGTTAACAGTCTGAGGACAGATAAGCCCCAAGAGAGGGAATGATGTAAATCCAAACAGCAATTCTTTAACCTATTGCTTTTTTATGACAGGCTGGGAGCTCTGCATGCAGTCGGAAGCAAAGTGCGTTTTTACCGTCTATTCTGATTTGCATAAACCTTTCTTTTGGTATTTGCATAATTTTTCAATTAATCAACAGGACAATACTGTAACTCCTGAACATCTCTCTCCCAAGCATTTAAGGTATTCTTGCTTAAATAAAAGCTTTAGATTCTGTTGATGAGGCCAAGACCTGGGGTTTTCCATTTATTTCGCATGTAAAAGCCAGTCCAAATGTTTGCTGCACCTCATCCTCCACAACAAGTGCATCAGTGATTACTGGAAAAGCACAGATGGGATGTAGACAGTTTTTCATTTCTTGTTCCATATGATAGAACTCAACACATCTGGTATGCTATGAAAAGCATCTTTGCACTAATTTGTTTGTCAGTATCTATCGAAAGGACTATCTGTCATCCTGTCGCGTGTTGGTTGCCCTGAGATAGCTGAAGACAAGACTAGTCACAAATTGAGACTGCTGGCCACTAGGGACTAACTGGTAGAAATCACCAGCTGTTCCAAGGATCATCGGTGGTGGATTTGTTTCTTTTTTTCTATTTTTTTAAAAGCAGAAATTCCTGCGTAATCTCTCCTCAGACATTTTGCATTTGCAAGAAGAAACCAAATCACATGAGGAAGAGACAGTTTGCTTGTCCTCGCTGTCCGTGTGCACAACTCCGTCTGTTTCTACAGCTGGGTTCGTTTTCTGTGCCTGCATGGGAATGATACAGGCTCCAGAAAATGTGCTTGCTGGTGACCTTAGCACTCACCTTTGTGTGTTAGGCTTTAACGTCAGGAACCTGACCATAAATAGATTGGTTTGTCAGGGAAAACTAGAGAACACAAAGGAACCTCGGTGTTTATATGGGTTGATCAATACAGGCTGAGAATGGTTTTTCCCCATAATTCTTCACACTGATCATCTTCTTAAAAGACAGCCCTGTGATTTGTGACCTGTTATGTTTATTCTACCTCATCTCCTTACCAATGAATCAAAGTGTTGGATGTAATTTCTTTTCCAGTCTGATTTTTTTCTTTTCTTTCTATAAATGCTTTATTGCATTCAATTCTGGTTGTGTGACTAATTGAAACCGTTTCTCTTCAGTCATGAGCTATTCTGGCATGAGAGTGCAGGTCTGATTGAAGGTGTGAATTTCAGATTCTATTAATGTTCGAGCAATACACACAAAACTAACTTTCAGAAATACAAGGAAGCCTGTGAAACACAGTGGAAGCTCATGTAACTTCCAAAAGTAATAGACTGAACTGTCTGTAGGTAATTAAGTATTCACACATCTTTAAACTTAATCTGGATGATCAGCAATATGCCAATCATCTCAAACAACGACAAGATTTCTCTACTGAATGGCATGTATGCCATATAATCCAGGCAACAGGTCATACCTTGTTTCTCTAGTATTATTGAAGGACCTTATCTGTATGAGAACAGTAATGTTCCAGCTTTGCACAAGATAACTCTAAATGTCCAAGCTGTGCTCTTAAGCTTTGAACATGAACACCACGCTAAGTTGTACCTAAAACTAATAGTGCATTGCTGTGATCCAGGATACACAAGAGGAAGGAAAGCGTTCACACTTTCTGTCTGATAACAACTGAATTACCTGTGGAGGATTTAAACCAAAACCAACCCAGTAATCTGGACATCTGCAACGAAGCGATATCCTCTCCAATATATGCAAACAGATGAGCAGACCTTCCTTATTTTCTGGGAACCTGTGATATTTACTGCCACCATTTTTGGCCAGATTTTCCAAATGGTCTGGACAAGCACACAACAGTTTTCACCACCTGAAAAACTGGCTTCTTTAGTTCCTAATATCTCATGTGAGCTATCCCTCAGCCACTGGACGGTAACACTCTTTATTCAAACATACTGTCTAGGCAGCACTAATTTACAATATTCATAAGCTGTGGTTTAAGACTTGGATTTTTTTAGGTTGCCTCTGGTTTGTGAATATCCAATTTACAGAGATAAGAAAAATTCCTTTCAGCTCAACTGAGACCAGCAATGCTAACTGGTAGTAGCAAGTCTGAGAAGAAAAAGCAGCGCTGAAGTTGGCTCAGTGTCAGAGCCTTACACTGAGATGCCTCAGGAGGTTTTTGAGTGGCCCAAGATGCACCATGATTCTGACTAGGTTTATTTGGAACAAGGGTCCCCTCTGTGAGTAAACTTTGCAAGAACCTGGCCTAGAACTGGCAACTGGATGTGATGGAAGGCAGGTTCCTCACTCCAGCCAGTAACTACATTACAGCACATACGAATGCTGCCAGTGAGTCTTGTGTTTCTTAAATCCCTTTCAAGTCTCCAGCGGCGCAAACCTTAGGTTGTGTGTGACAGACTTTTAGTTTGCTTTGGGAAAAGAAACAAATCAGGCAGCCTAGTAAACCAGAGAAGATATGTTGAGGGAATCCTAAAAATCAAGACAGACTTCCATGACTTCAAAGTGCATTTTGAGCTGAATAATTTGAGGATTAAACGGCCCATGTTGCAACCAGCTTCGCAGACAGTCTAATTTGATCGTGAAAGGTTCTCACACAATTTAGGCTTTTCGTAGCAGGACAGAATGGTGGAGGCAGGCAGGGATCTCTTGAGATTGTCTAGTTGAACTCCCCTGTTCCAGCAGCAGGGGCAGCCAGAGCAGATTGTCCAGGACCACATCCAGTGGGGTTTTGAATATCTATCTCCATGGCTGAGACTCCAGAAGTAAAGCTGGTCTGAGCCCATGGCAGATGAAGGTTTCCAAGGAAAACATAATGAGGCTGAGGCAGGGGTGTTAGCAGGCAGTTAATGGAGGAGAGCTGCCTAAGGCCAGCAACGTATGTGCCAAAGTATTTTGCCTTGGCCCTCTGACTCCTGCCCACCTGACACCTTCATACAGGAAGAAAATCTTTTTCCAGGTTTTCAGCAAGTGGTTACACACACACACCCCAGAAATAAATTCTTATCTCACCCGGGGATCCCAGTGGAGCATCTGGGACTCCAAGAACTCCGATATTTCACTTTCCTCCTTCTCTTCTTAGCCTGCGGGTCTTTCTATTACACATCCCATTACTTGTAGAACTGCAAAGCCTTGGAGGAAATATGTTGAGAAGAGCTTCTACCAGGAGATTTTATGTATATTTTACATTCAGTTGAACAGAAAATCAGGGTCAATTTAGAGAGAATCTGATTGATACTGCTTCCAATCAAAGCCAAAGCTAGACAGCACAAGGCAGGCACCTGAGAGGCAACCCAATTTTAGCATCATTTGATTTAAACTTCATAGGACATTACAAGCCTGGGCACAGTATTTTCCCAGTGTTGTTAGCTGACTCCATCAGGGTCAAACAAATAAAACTTTATTTGAAAATTCTTTACTTGTCTACATCTGTTTGCCTTAGTGCAAAATTGATGTGACAGAGATTTCTGAAAACCCTTTCTTCCTGCAGGGATTAATTCTGGTGGGACTCCGTGTGTTAGGGTTTTTTGTAATCTCTTCTGGCTGTGAAAAAGGACTAGAGCACCTGTGGAAATGTTCATGACATTCGCATCTGTAGCTGTTGTCAGTTTTCCGTGAATATAGGAAGACAAAAGTACCACGGGCTGAAATTGGTGCACGGTGGGAAAGCTCAAGGGTGGATGTTTATTTTATTCAAAAGACCTCACATTTCTACATTTCCCTGCTCCTCTACAGCTTTCATTGTTTTAGGCCAAGCAAGAGACTAGAAACCTAAGAGACAAATGGAGAGTGACAATAACAAGACTTAGTCCGTAACTTTGAGTCTGACCTATAAAGGGATTACATCCTGAATGTCACTCCCAGCTGAACCCCAAAGTGGCATTTGAATCCTTGTTGTGAGAGGCAGCCATATATATCAATGAGGAGGGATGGAAAGGTTGGGTCTGCCTGCCTGCCTGCACCGGTGAGGGCACTCAGAAAGGCTCTCGGCAGAGGTTGGCATTTTTTCACTCTGCTGCCCAGTCTCTGTTCTTGTTTGAGTGCCTGTGTCCTGTTGACTGAGTAAATGTTAGCCGAGCTGGCTGAAATGCTTTATTAATGTTCGAAAGGTGGGAAGATATTGTAGGCTTTCTGCACTAGTCAGAGTATCATTTGACTTAACACCAGTTTATGGTAGATATAACTCTTTAAAGACTTTCAGCATCTTTTATGAACAGATTGAATACTTCCATGCAAAAATGAGTTGTGCTTCTGAAGTCAAGTGAATAAATTTCCTGCAGGTTTGCAGCACTGGGACACAACAATAAGCCACCCTCAGCTTTCATAGCAGTGATTGTTATTTTTGAGTCAAGCATGGTGCCTTCTTTTGGAAGAGGATTTATGCCTTTACTAAGTTTAAGAGAATTATTTCTGCTTCAAAGCTGTAGTAGGGTGTGAGTTTGAAATCCCATTAACATTTGGTAAAGACAGAAAAAAGATAAGCCACAGTAGGTAACACTTGCCCACTAGGTGTTATCACTACATGCCTTCCACTGGAGTCTGTTTGCTAGTGTAATGTGGAAAACAGACTTCCGTGGAAGGTATGTAGTGATATCTACAAGTGAGATCTTTAAACCTGAGGATTGACCTTGTGATTCCTTATGTGGAGTGCAATTCACAGACACCTAAACCGCCTTTGCTCATACGACTTCCGTGTACTTCTTCAGGACTGTCATACCCCTGCTCCTGCAACTTTGCTGTGACCTTTATGGAAATGCTTAAAGTGTTAAGATGCGAGGTTCTTATGGGATGCAGCCACAAGGCAACACCGGCCATACTGGAGCTGTCAGGAAATTTGTTACTGACAGCAGCGAGGACAGGCTTTTACCATCTCTCAAGACAAATACGCTGGTGAGAAGTAACACTTCATTTGGGATTTCCAAGAGCGTGTCTTAAATTGCAATGGCTTTGAGGGGGTAAAGAATCAGTGCCGAAACTCTTAATGCATCTGAGTACATCTAAATTTCCCTTGAGGACGGGATGACTTAACTGTCATTTCAAGTTTTACATTCTTCCTTGAAATCAGCTATTTCATTTAAATAAAAAGGATCTATATTCTGGGATGGAAATGCAGCTGCTTTGGGTAACCCTGCAGCATGTTGATTTATTACCGACTATACACTACTTCAAGAAGATTCCCTAAGACATTCTACACCCAGTTCCACATTTATTGCTACATAGCACTTTATATTAATCTCACCATATCTGCATCTATGAAATCTGGGAGGAAAACCAGAAAATAAGGTAATTACATATTTGGAGGAATACATTTAAAGGATTTAATGCTTTGTGTTCACATGAATAAACTGTTGGCTGCTATTAGAGATGCTAAAAGACAAGTTATCTATCTGAAAAATATATTTTCAGCATAAATTGAGAAATGAAAAGTTTTTTGAGTTTCCACTTCTGATACTGTGAAACTATCTGCCAGTAAAACTGGGCTTAGGATGCACCTTTAGAAAACAAAAACCAGAATAAAAGGAACGTAATTCTTAAAGGCAAACATTTCTTTTTGCTGAGAGTCTTTACATTTGCTTTTAAGTGATGGAAGAAACCTACTCCAGTTGCATTTGATCTAATGAATTTAAAAATGAAGACTACAGTGGTACCTATCTTTGTATGATCATGACTTAAAGAGGTTTATTTTGCGGTAGAATTGGACGAACTCTCCCGAGGTTGGTTAACACAGATCTTCAGCTGTTTTAAAGGTGGGTTCACTTATGCACAAACTGCACTGCATAACAACCACGCAGGAAGACCTGTCTCTGTATTGCAAGAAGTGTAGGTGCTATACCTGTACCTCACATGAGTTTTTAAGGAAGTGTCTGTCCTAAGAGTTCCCATGTTTTCAATGCACAACTAAAATCTTTCTGAGCTGAGCTCTTAACAGTGAATCAGAAGTGGATGGTGGTGGTGCATTATGGTTCTCTGAAGAGAAAAAAGAACTGAGACTACATACTTACACAATTGATGTTGCTACAACTGAAACAAGGTTGGTGTTATTCCATTTCAAATTGTAAGTGTGTTTTTCTCAAAAAGATCCAGCTATGCTGAAGCAAAGGCAGCACAGACTCATCAACTTTTACTTGATGTAGCCACCGGGCAAGGACCATGAACCACAGCATCTCCAATACGAGTTACACATAGATTGTTTGGACCAACAGGTATCTGAATAAATACCTGAAGCTGAACAATGTTAATACCCCCTAACACCTAGCAGTGTTTCTCAACAAACCATGTGTTACCCAAAAGCAAGGTATGGGTTGGGGCACTACCTGTGTGATTACTACTTTGTTCAAGACACCGCTCTTCTGACTCCTAGTATTGTTGGAACCAGAAGACACATACTGACATAGAAGGAAAATCCTCTTGTCCTTCTTGAACTACTTCTTCCCTTGTTTCTGGATTTGAAGGAAACATTTTGTGCAAAAGAAATGAGAAGGGGTGACTGACCACCGAATGCAATTTCTCACAATGGGTGGGCATGTGGTTCATGGATGAATCCCATTTTTGCCCTGGGAGTAGAATTCATGCAGTTAAACAGATGACCTGAGGTCTTTCTCCAACAGGGAAGTTCAAAATTAAATATATTCATGCTTATATATAATAAGAAAAGGTAAAACTAGATACTGGCCATTAATCATATCACCAGCTCAGTGAAAACAGGGACACATCCTTACTACCACACAAGAGCACAACGTTGTTTACTTCCAGCACAGACCTTTGAAAAGAGTCATACTTTAAATAAGCAATGATTTTTTCAGTACTGTGTAGTTGCTTAATTTCACTTGGGTTGTGCATGTGTCTATACAGTATAGTGGTCTGGGATGTGCTAATTGTTATTGTTGGATCATATTAAAAAATAATTCAGTTCTCACAGCAACATCATTTTAGTCTAAAAACAGTGGAATGGTGTGAAAGAAACAAAACATAAAACCACCTTAGAGTTCTAGCTGCTCTTAAATGACACCTTGAGGAATTATTTTAAATTAACAGTCTTAAGGACCTGAATTGAAAGCTATAAAATCTTCCCGGAAAAGCATGATGTTGGAGTGCAGCCAGGGCATTCTAAGATAACGTACTGCTATGCCAGTGTGCTAAGGTGCAATTTTCTCCTTTCATTGCCCAAATAGAAAAAAAAAAGAAATTAAAGAAGAAAAAAGTATTTTAAAAGACAAACGAGATACAGATTCCAAACAAGACGTGCCTCCAGTCGGATAGTTCTGTAACAAAATGTGTTCTAGCACAGTATATATCGAACCATGGTATTTTACAATAGATATTGGAAACGTTTTATACGTAGTGTCAGTAAAACGCGATGCACTGTAGTAAAATGATGGGTATTTTTGCTGTGAGCACAAGCCAAATACTGCCCATCAAGCACGCTGAATAGGGTAGACTGGTTACAAATGCTCCTTCTGCACAGATGAATAAATAAATAAATAAAAATGAATAAAACTTGTCCCTACACAGTGTGACTAGTTTTTAAGCTTACTTGGTGGTGTCGGTTGAAGCACAGCTAAGCACAAACTGTCAAGTCTAGCAGACAAGCATAAGACACTGAGTAGTTGTTGCTTGGTTTAATTTGTTATAGAGTAGTCAGCAATACCAGTCCCATGCACCACTTTTCCCAAATGTGCAAGGCTGGGAATCCCTGTGTTTACAGCAATTCAGAAGGATGTTCTGTGCCTTTTTGTACACAGCTTCTGTTATTCGCTTTTCATAGTAGGGAACCTATTGTATCCTTTACAATAAACTACTTTCATGGGCAGTTTTTTCCCCAGTTATTTAAAAAGGCACATGGCAAAGCAAGTTAGTGCTTTTGTAAAATGAGTTTGGCAGTCTCTGAAGACTGCTTGTAATTTATAGTTATTATAAAGCTGGTATTTTTAGAAAACATCTCAGATAATAAATCCTCATTTACATTCATATCCTCTGTCTTTGGATCTGAAGCAGGAAATAATCTCAGCAGCAGCTGAGATGATGATGAGTGTCTATTTTGGACCTCTGTGTTGCACTGGGTTACACTCAAGTTCAACTCTTTCAGTTGCCATAGCCGAGCACAGTGCCCTGCCTTCCCTCCCATTGCTAAGTAGGGCGAATGGCAGGAGGTGTTCATCATGTTACGGGTCAGAAGTCAGCTGGGTCACTAACAGGACATTTTGATGCAGTTTGGCCAAACGTTTGGAGCAGAAACTCCAGTAGGAAGAGTTCCAGGTGCCCTAGATTGCAAACCGATTGGACTTGTTTTGAAAACCCACTACATATTTCAGAAAAGGAACAAGCATTACAACATGTGGACAACGCGGACCGCAGAAAGGCAGAGCGTGAAAACTGATTGTGCCTTCCACACGTGGCAGAGACAGCTCCTGTTGATTAAATGATTAAGAAGCTGAATGAGTTATTAATTACCTTAACTCTAACCAGATCTTACACAATATTATCATAGAGAGCAGCAACGGTAACCCCTCAGAGCCCTGAATGCCACGTCTGGCAAGTTCAACCTGTTTTGTTTAATGTCTGTGGATGTTTCCTTTCATACTGAGAGAAAAACACAAAGAATGTTGAAACGACTCAGTGACTTGACTTCATTTTAGAGCAGTTATTTTTATGCAGGACATCATTCTCTCTTTACTTCCAGAGGAAATACTGGACCATGCTCTCCTGACAGGGAGCAGCAAATCCTCTGGACATGGCACTGATACAAGCCATGCTCAGACAAAGTCATGGTCCTGGTAATTTCACAGGCATCTTCCATCCACAGCTCTCTGAACCATCTGGGCCTTGATATTTACTGTATCATTGCCAGAACCTTGACAGAAAGAGAAGCAGTTCCACTGATACAGCAGATGAGAAGATACGCATGAAATGTTGAAAAGAGCTGGGAACGGTGAGAACACTTTTCTGACCATACACAAACACACTTCTCCTGGTAGACTAGGGATGCATTGCTGTGCAGGTTATAAAAAAAAAGGCTCGTGCTGAAAGACTTGCTTTCCATCAGGTGCTATACAGCATTACCTGCAGACCGAGGGAAAAACCCAGCACCAGATACAATCATACAAAGGCACCAATGAGGGCTGGCAGCAGTTTGAAAACTCAGACTATAAGACTGAAAACATTTATTGCCCAGGGATGGACCACTGCTCAGCTTTTGACACATATGAAGCTGCAAAATGTAGGTACCGTGAATTCATCGACCTCTGTGAGCTGTTTTTATAATGCAAATGCAAAGGCAGTGCCTCCCAGCAAGGCCACGGTAAGATCATATAGGGTGTGAGGGTGCATATCCTTACTAGCCTTGCACAAGTGCTGAGATAGACCTGGGCAGGAAGGGCAAGAGCAGATATAATGTGCTACCTACAGCAAGAAAATTGTCATGGCATGAGGCTGGGTAACTGATTATCTCCCAAACGGTAACGAAGTGATCTGTAGCAGAAAAGAGCTTGAAGGAGTCATGAATTCTTTCAAAGTTGTTGAGCTGACATGTACTGATTCCTATATCATCTTCTGGAACACTGGGGGAATAAAAGTTGACTGAATCAACAACACTTCTGTAAATCATAAACATGACAATCTCCTTAAAGGAAACTCTATTGAATCTCTTTGGGATAAAGTCTGATAAGCGTAAGGAGTTATAAACCACTTTGCTCCTCTGCTCATGTCTTTCCCAGCCTTACTTAGACAGGCAGCTTTAAAAACAGAAATATAAATCATTATAATCAAAGCAGGGCAGAATATTATATTTTAATGGTAAAATAATATGAAGACTGTGATAAATTATACAAAAACAGTTCTAGAAAACCTATCGAAGATGTTGAATTATTAGCTGAGATGAAGTTATGGGGTTATAAATTCATAAATAATAACGAAGCTTCTGCTGGCAACATAAGTAATGTTTAAAATGTAGAGCTTAAACTCAGTCTTTACTGAACAAGAAGAGCTCCAAAAGAGAAGGACAAGGCTGGGAGGGTGTAGTCTCATAGAAAACAGTTGTTGCCTTCCATGGGCTGTGTGGGGAATGCCAGAGTCCCTCATAATGGAACTATAAGTTAGCAGGCAAGCGATGCAAGCCCTGAGCCATCGATAGCACCATCTCTAAACAACCCCACACAGGGAAAACTCAGAATCCTGGAATATCAGGTGAAACAAAGCCCAAAGTGAACTTGCATTTGAAAACAAGCTCCCATTTCTCTTTGCATGTGACCCCAAAGAGTCTGACTTGTCATGGATATGTTAATTTACACTTGCTAAAGTACAAGTGACATCTCCTCAGTGGTTTGATGAAATTTAATGGTACTTCTGAAGCTGTAAGTGTGAGAAAAGGCCAAGTATAACCTGAGCGATGCACTCCTGTAAACTGATGTTGCTGGGTCAAAAGAGCTCGTGCTGCAAATGCCAAGTGGTCTCTGAGGGCTCCTGCTACACCTGCGAGGGTGATCTATCACCTTGCTTGTTCCCTAACATTGAAATACCAGTGGAAAAACTCTGGCAGTGCAAGACCAAGGCTGCTAATGCCACCTTTAACTCACGCGACTGAACCAATGTTCCCACCAGTCCCCAGGGAAACTGCAAACTGCCAAATTGAGGGACTGCGCTTTCCCTGCCACTGCAGGAAAGCTTTCCTCTCTTCCCTCCTGTATGGCTCTGGAACAAATACACTGGGGAGATTAAAACATCCTATTGAAATCTTAGATGGGTACCCACACTGTGCTTATGTTTTACTAATAAGCTTCAGGTAAACTATGCCTGACCTTCATGAGCTGGTAAGTGGTTATGAATGAAAATCTGAATAGCAAATACACCACATCACTGAACATAGACCTGTTTCTAGCAGAAAACAAAGCTAAAAGAGGGCTCAGGTAAACCAAATAGGAGACTTGGATTGAACTGGTGCCACAAGACAGCAAACCTCATATCCAAACCCAATATTGCTGCTTCATTTCCCAACCGTACTAACAAGGGGTTTCAAAAGGTAAGGGGTGAAAATCTTTACACGCTGAGCTCAAGGTGGCACAGCCTGTGTTCCCAGGTATGGACCTGCATACATGGTGCTCTCTGTGTGTGTGTATCTATATATATATATCTCTATATGAAACATTTCTGAATACAAGTGAATTAAATCTTTCTCATGCCTTGGGCAGGTAAATCCATAGTGACTAAATCCATACTACTCACGGACTTACTCCAAGTAAGTTCAAGAGAAATTATTTGAGTTGTTAATGGCTGCCCTTCCCACTTTTGGTACAAACCAGCTTGAAACAGAGCATCTGATTTTCAGGTTGATGGAGCTTATGCTAAGGGTCATCAGTCTATCAAAACCTCTTCTAGTTCCCCACCACCCTGCACCTGAATTTTGAACATCCAACCATGCATTCATGGGTGCAGACTAGAAAACTTTTTATTCTGCAAGTGAAAATCTACACCTCCCAGCTGTTCAAACTCAATTGATTTTGCCTCTAATAGGGAAATCATTTTCAGGTAATACTTGATTCAGGTTAGATTTAGAAAAGGCTGGACAGACTTTGAATCACATTGTTAAAAGTTAGCGACCTTGATGTGTGCCTTCTGATGCTGTGCAAGAGGAGCAGGAGTTCATGCTCCTGGTAAGTGGTCTTTTTAAAAATAAACACCAGGCAGTGAGGAAGTTACTGTTGCATTTAAATTACCTATTTATTTAAAGTAACCTTCAAGACCTGGTATTTGCTTTTGCTTGAATAAATTTACCATGAGAAAGCAAGTTTCACGATTAGTGAGAATACACGGACATTTAGCTATTTTTCCCATTTATTAGTCTAGATATTTTTATTATCATGTGTTTGTTGACTAAAAACTTGCCATGAGGGAAGAAGCCACGGAGTATTTTATTATGCAGAAAGACAAGAAAGCATACACAGGATTTCTGACCCCAGACCCGTGTTTTGTCAAGAACACTGACAGCATTTTATCTTTGCCGAGATGAACACAATCTGCCAAAAGAAAAACTCCTTCAACCAAGCAACTGAATATAACGATTCTACCCTCAGCCAGATATGAGCTGTCGCAACGATCCTTGCAACTGATGACACCACACAGCAGTGACTTGCAGGGATTGCTTAAATATTTGTAATGGGTTTATACTCTAATTTGCAATGGATGTGCCCCTGCACTTAGGCAGGAAACTTCCCACCAGGGTTGGAAGAGATGGAAGGGGATGATGCCAAGGATGGAAGTGGAGAAGCACCAGCCATATGGAACGCGCTGCTGTATTTTTCTAGTCCTTCCTTATCACCTTGAAAATTACTTTGGGATCTGCTTTGTGGTCCAATTACTTTTCTTTTTTGTCCTGGTTTCATACATGTTCAAAGATGCTTTTCCATGACAGAGGTTCTGTTACTTCAACAGCTTTATGCTGTCTCCTCTGACCAAGAGCACACTGTGAGAGGGGTGGAAACCCTGAGACCGCTGGCATCTCTGAAAAGAAATGGGACATTTCTTCCTGGGGCACCTGAGTGCTCTGCAGCCAGACCAAACCTGCTCTCTGAAGTGTTTGAGTAGGACTTCCCCAAGAAGGGTGATGCTGCTGATGACTGACTGCACATTGATGCTTCAGGGTAAAGGGTGGAGAGGGAGGATTTACAGGAGGTGGATGCTGTTGTATGTAATCAGTATCTGCTGCCCTCACTTTTTATCTTGCATACCCTCAAAATGTATGTGTTTGCAGGATGTGTTACCTAAGTCTTGATTGAGCTAACAAAAGCAGAAGGACTTGAAACTTTCTTCCGGTGAACATTATCTAAGTTTATGGGTTGTCTCCAGACTTTAAGCATTTCTAAGTACAAATGAAGCCACTGGAGACAGCAAACGCAGACCTCTCTCCAGTAGATTTCTTTTGTCCCTTCAAAATCTCCAGAAGTCTGGGGACTCAGGGCATCACCTGAACTAGTTTCTGGGAGTACACTTCATTGTCCCCAGCAGCTCCCTCATTGCCCCATCTAGCAGCCAACTTCAGAAGGCAATGAGCACTGCAGACTGCCTCTTGTGAGAGGCTGCCTGTATAGGAAGAGACTATAAGAGAGACTATAATGGCACGGGAAGCCAATGATCTGAGTTTGGGTCACAGGTGCCCTATAGCAGGGAAGTGTTTAAATATGAATAATCCATTTAAAAATCCATTTTAAACTCTGCAAAAAAACCTTAAAATGTGCATGCTGGAATAATCTTCAGGGTGGTCACTATGAAGGATCAAATCCATTTTCACAGAGTCATAGAATGCTTTGGGTTGGATGGGACCTTTGGAAGTCCAACCCCCTGCAATGACCAGGGACATCTCCAACTAGATTGGGTTGCTCAGAACACTGTCCAACCTGACCTTGAATGTTTTCAGAGATGGGACCTCCACTACCTCTGAGCCTGTTCTAATAGCAGAATGCTTCATCCTCTAATAATTGTTGTGTTCCTCCTTTGGTCCTGCTCCTTTTTCTGCTTAAGTTCTTTGCTTTCACAATGGGTAAAACCACTTCCTTTTCTTCATCTACAGCTTCTGCCTTACTGCCCCTCAAAAAAACTGTGGTATCTGTGTTTTCCCCTTGTCCCATTTTCTAAGCTCTCCCTCACCCTCTGTTCTTTAAAGGCCTTGACACAAAAGGTGACAGTGTCTTAGAGGGGCTGTAGAATATCCAGGTTAGCAGGACTTCAGTGGACTTCATCAAAGTTGAAACACTTCTTGAAAGAGTTTCCTAAAAGGGTCCTTCCCCTTCTTTTTTAATCCCGCAGAGAGAAGAGCTGCAGCACATGATTTGCACACGTACCATTTATTTACAAGCAAACTCCACGTCCTGCTTATCCCTACAGCCAGCTGACAGATGCTTGTTAGCAGGTGAAACGAAGGCTACTTGTTAAAGTGCAGCTGCTTCAGTATTTTTTGCCAGCTGCATATCAGACACCACCTGGCAGGAATTTATTCATTAGATACTACTTTAAGAAACATCAATGTGATGAATTTTAAATGTTAATTTGGAACACTTTAAGGACCAGGTAATTGATGAGGAAAAACAATGCTAATTTGCTTTGACTGATATTGCTCGTGGCTATAATATTTGATTACTTTTCCAGGTTTGCAAATGAAACGGCCATTGTCATTCTAAAACAACAAAATAACAACAATCTGCTCTGTATTGACTAGTAAATAAAGGACATGGCGGATTCTGGGTCACATGGGTTCAGATGAACTTAGGCTCTTGATAGAAATGGGCAAAGAACCTGTATTCTCTGTACTAACATTTGATCTCGTTATAATACGACAATCTGAAGATCTCTTAAGGGAATTGCTCACAATGCCTTCGATGTGCCTGCCTGGGGTTGTATTTTTAATGAGACTAATTGTCCTTTCCTCAGTTTATTGCAAGTTAAAAAAAAAAAGAAATCAAAAAAATCCTGTTGTAGGGCTGAATGCAAATCTCTAAGTCTTAATAAATTTCACCCAACTTCTAAAGTCCCATCACAGAAAATTATCCAAAATAAGAGATTTGGGTTTAATTGAAATATAGAATGTGCAAGGTATTTGAACTAGAACCAGTGACAATAACTAATGGTGTAAGCTTTCTTTACTTTTTGCCTCTTAAAAACATAATAATCTTCTCTCACACAGGAATTATGTGAATCTGTATTTCAGCAATAGTGAAAAAATAGAATTTCCAGGAGTACAGTTCATTTATGGGACTGAGATTCAGTTCCCAAAGAGCGTAATTTGCTTTTGATTATTATATTACTGGAAATCTTCATGGATAATTAATAGATGGGATAATCTGTAATATATAATTATAAGAAGGCAAATGAGTTTCAGTCTAATTTATTGACTTAGTATTTTTTTACATTAAAGTTCATTATATAAAAGAGGAAGTCTTTTTTGGTTTGACCTTCTCTTTACCTAATTGATACTCCACAGATACTTTCATGTCCATTTCTTTTCTAACAATGTCATGTGTTCTCTATAAAAGCGGGTAAAGAAAGTCACATGGACTTTCTGTTATCACTTATTTACAGAGGCAGTGCAGCTCCAAGGCTTTGGCCAACGAGAAATTTTAAATATACCAGTCCTTCCTCTCTCCTCTTTAATTTGACCCGTGAAGGTAAAGAAAGACTTCCTGTCAATCAGAGAGATGTGCTTTCAGAAGTGCCCTTGCGTCATGCCAAAGCAGGCAGGTACTGGGTATGGTGTAAAGTCAAGGTAAAAGACTTGAGGGATGGTGAAAAGGAAACGTTTCCCTGAGGTTTTCAAAAGACAATAAACTTTTCCCTGCTAAATCTTTCTCCGCTTCATAACAAAGAGGATAAGGCACCACTTCTTAAAGGTTTCAGGAGCACAGAACAGAGTACAAAGCATCATGTTTGTTGGATTTCTAGGGAAACTAGGGAAAATGCGGCCCCTCCCTGGAAAGAAACAGATGACCTGGTAAACTGAGATATGGAGAAGGCTGAGGTGCTCAACAGCTCACTGTACTATTTTTTTTTGCCTTGGTCTTCACTGGCAAACTCTCCGGGTGACAGGGTTACAGCACTGGTGGACAAGGGGAGAGCAATTTATGTCACCTACCTGGGCTTGTGCAAAGTATTTGACACTGTCTCTCAGGACATCCTTTCTCTAAAATAGAGAGACATGGATTTAATGGACCACTCAGTGGATAAGGAATATTGGCTGGACGGTTGCACTCAAAGAACTATGATTTATGGTTCAATGTCCAAGTGAAAATCATTTATGAGTGGTGTTCCTCAGGTGTCTGTTACGAGTCCCCTAGTCTTTACACCTTTTCAGTGACATGGACAGTAGCATTTGGTGCACCCTCAGCAAGTTTGCTGATGACACCAAGCTGTGCGATGTGGTTGACACCCTAGAGGTAAGGGAAACCATCCAGAAGGAACTTGACAGGCTTGAGAATTGGGCCCATGCAAACTGCATGAGTTTCAACAAGTCCAAGTGCAAAGTCCTACGTCTGGGTAGGGATGACCCCAAGCACAAATCCATGCTAAGTGATGAATGGATTGAGATCAGTCTGGGTGAGAAGGACTTGGGCGTGCTGGTAATTGAGAAGCTCAAGGGGAGCTGACAACGTGAAAGTGCAACTCAGAAGCCAAAGTATCCTGGGCTACCTGAAAAGAAGTATCACCACCAGGTTAAGGGAGGTGCTTCTCTACCTCTCTGGTCTTGAGAGACATCATCTGGACTGCTGTGTCCAGTTTTGGAGTCCCCAGTACAAGAAGGACATGGAACTGTTGGCGTGCATCCTGAAGAAGACCACAAGGATTATTAGAGGGCTGGAGCACCTCTCCTATGGTGAAGGACAGTTTGAGAGTATTGGGGCTGTTCAGCCTGGAGAAGCATCTGAGGGGAACTTACAGCAGCCTTCCAGTATCTGAAGGGGACCTACAGGAAAGCAAGAGATGGATTACTCTAGTGATAGGACAAGGGGGATGGCTTCAAGCTAAAAGAAAGTAGATTTAGATTAGATCTTAGGAAGGAATCCCTCACTATGAGGGTGGTGAGGCACTGGAACAGGTTGTTCAGAGTGGTTGTGGATGCCTTCTTCCTGGGAGTGTTCAGGGCCAGGCTGGTTGGGGTGCTGGACAACCTGGTCTGGTGACAGGTGTCTCTGCCTATGTCAGGGGGTTGGAACCAGATGATTTCTGCGGTCCCTTCCGATCTAAGCCATTCTATCAGTTCCAGGCATTATGTTTTCCTGGAAACTGTCTCACCAACTAGATTTTTCCTTTCTGAAAAGTAGGATGCAACTGTGCAATGTGGAGCTGTATGGAGGCTGGCCAATGCCAACAGGAGTGGAGAGAAGCTGCTTTGTCTCACATCCTTGACAGCCTGGCAGTGCTTGCTAAAGTCACAAGACAGCCAGTGATTCCCAGTTCCCATGCCAGGAGGATTCTGCCTATGAGCCAGTCTGAAGCTAATTGTTGACACAAGACATTAAAACCAAGGATAAAGGGAAATAACAAGTCTCATGCTGCTGGATGGCTTGCTTTCCCCAAAACTGGGGTCCATGAAGAAGTACATATAGGAAACTATGGACAAAAAAATGATTGTCAAAAGAAAGCTGAGCCCAGAGCACTTCTAATGTGGCAGCCAGGCACATACTGAGCTTACTGAAGACTTTTAAATGTCAGTTTTCTTTCTTTTAAATTATAAAACACTTCAGCTGGTCTTAGGACGAAAGACATAGTAACATAGCGCTACCTTTTGGCGTTCCATGTCACGTCCTCAATAGATATCCATGACTTTGCAACTCTCCGTACCAAGAGTAGAGTGCACTTACGCTCAAGGTTTCCTACAAACACATCCGACGCACAAAGTAAGCACTTTGTGCTAACCTGCTGCTGGACAGAAAATTTCTATCGGCAGTAAAATGTTAATGTGAGTAAAAATTCCACTGGCTTTGTGTAGTTTTTTTCTCTAATTTTGTACTTCTTCAAGAGAAATAGCTGCTCTGTTCAGTTTTCAGGTATTTTCTGTAAGCTGCACCAGTACATTTCAGACTGGTAAACTTACATGGTTAAGGAATAAATAATTTATATAACTAATGTTTCCTTATAAATCTGATCAAACAGTTAAACTTGTTTTTGTTTCAATTTAGATTTTTTTTTCTCATGTATATATTTATTAAAGGATTGCGAGTCCTGTGTATTTACAGAGTTCAGTTCTGCAAACCACTGAAGTCACTAGTAAGAACAAACCAGTAGGCAAAGCAGGACTGACCCTTATAGGGAAAAATAGATCACAGAATATTAGAGATTAGAAGAAAGATCATCTAGTCCAGCACACCCACCACAGCAGGATCACTTAGATCAAGTCGCACAGGAACATGTCCAGGTGGGTTTTAAATGTCTCCAGAGAAGGAGACTCCACAACTGGGCAGCCCGTTCCAGTGCTCTGTTACCCTCACTGGGAAGAAGTTTCTTCTCATATTGATGTGGAACCTCCTATGTTCCAGCTTATATCCATTGCCCCTTGTCCTATCATTAGATGACACTGAGAAGAGCCTGGCTCCATCCTCCTGACATCTGCCCTTTCCATATTTATAAATATCAATGAGGTCACCCCTCAGTCTCCTTTTTTCCAAGTTCAAGAGACTCAGCTCCTTTAGGCCTTACTCATCAGGGAGATGCTCCACTCCATCATCTTTGTGGGTCTGTGCTGGACTCTCTCCAGAAGTTCTGTGTTCTTCTTGAATTGAAGAGCCCAGAACTGGACACAATATTCCAGACATGGTCTCACCAGGGCAGAGTAGAGGGGGAGGAGAACCACTCTTGATCTGCCAACCACCCCTCTTCTGATACACCCACTATAGAATAAATCAGTTACTGGATCGGTACAAGAGAAAGTGTTGGCTTCTGACAAAATTAAAACAATAAAAGTGATTTTATGTCTATATGCTCATTTGAATATTCTAATCCTGATTCTACATGCTACTTAATTTCAGAGATCTAATTAAGTAAAAAGTTTATCTTCTTTTTTCCAAAACGAGAAGACCTGGATTAGCAGTAATGTTGCTTTCCCCTACTCTTTTATTACTTGAAGTTGAAAAATGAGCTAAATAGCTGCTTAGTTAAAGGTCATTTAAAAAAAATAGAGCAGAGAAAGATTATAGTATATTTTTGGGTCAGTAAACAACAGCATCTTATCAGCTCAAGCTGCTCACAGGACCGTACGTGTCAGCGTGGCACTGATGACTATCTCATCAGATTGGTACTGCTGGTGTGTACAGACACGGAAGCTGTACAGAAGCTCTCCAGGACAAACTTTTGCAGCTTTCAAACTTTAAGCAGCTACCTGAATCGAGAATAGGATCCTTTAACTTTACCAGAGAACTATCACCCAGATGAGAAAGATATTTTCATTTCTAAATACCACAGCCAATGCCCACATACAGAGAAATAAAAGCAGACCAAGAGCTCAAGGAATCTTTCGGTGAGCACGCTTACTGTACTTTCGTCTTGTTAAAACTTCTGCATGGCTGAAGTGATCTCATGACAGATTGGCCATCTAAATCTCCAGTTTTCCTGTACAAAAGAAATTCTTCTCCTTCCTGTTAAAGGGCAACACTCTGGGAATTTAATATCGTATCTAAAATCTCCAGTTTCAGAAATGAGTTTTTCATCTCTCAATATTATCTTCTGCATTATCCCTACAGTCATGTATTAATTTTTTAACAATTACAGTGAAAGATCAAGGTATTAGCTGATCTAGGACAGTAGCAACTATTTCCTGCACACAAGCTGCATATTAGTACAAGTCAGTCCTTAGCTGAGCTTTCTCCTAACCAATCCCACAGGTGTTTTTCATAAGGTAGATGTCTGACTACTCAAGTAACATATGTTTTCCAGAAATTCCCAGGTAGCTTCTAACTTTCATATGCAAGCTCCGCTGGCACCGAACTTTTCCTGTGTCCTTTAAGAATTTTTGAACGTGTTTCCTAGTAGCACTGCACAAATATTTTTCAGCACCCACTGAGTTGTTTCTCAAAATAGTTATGTCTCATTGCCCAGTTAATTCTTGACCTTTCTGCCAAGACTGAATCATAATTAGAGCTAGGTGGAAATACTTTTTTTCCACAAGTATATTCCAGAGCACATTTGCCTTCTATGATCACTTAAAGTCTGTGTGCCCTCAGGGCAGAAGAGCACAGGCTTACCCTGATGATGCACTGATCACCTCTCCAAGAGCTACAGCTAGAGCATCCAATCTTGACAGTGAATTCAGGCTCAAATTACCCAGTTCCTCTGGCTTTTGAAGTGCTGCTGATCTTAAACTTGTGCTGATGTGAGATTTGGGACAATTTTAGACTATAAGCCGGGATGTCCGATGGCAAGTTGCCCTTTGAATTTACTCAGTTTTGAGTTAGGTTGCTACTTACATAATTCATACGAGTTTTAATAGAATACACTTTTGGATCCATGTACAAATTGCTCTTGCTTAAATGGATGTAGTGCCTGTATGACTTCTCAATCTGCAATTATGTTATTGTCAGGCACTGCTGTAGAGAATAGTGGAAAGATTTCATTCAAAGTATTTTGCAGTACTTTAAAAGGACAACATTAACCTCTAGGACTGATACCTACTTTGTTTTATGTTTCAGAAACGCTCCTTAAGAAGATGTGCCAGACAACTAAACGTGTTAGAATGAGAATTCAACAGTTACAAAACGCCCAGCACATTACCTTCATGCAAGAGTTAAACCCATTATTGATACAGCATCCAGTGAAACTAATAAAACCAGCCTATTAGCTGGTACGTTGTCCCTGGGCTTGTGTAAAACGAAAATCAATATGAACAATGTGAACGTTCAGAGGCAACATTGGCGCTGCTTGTTTTTGAAAATAAGAATTGCTGCTTATGTCAGTATATTGTAAAATAGACTAGTATTTCCTTTAGTTCACCTACTACTTTTAATAGAAGACAATAAGCTCACTGGGGAATCTGCCTCTGACACAGCACTGAATTTCTCTTTATGAACTGAAAGCAATCTGTCTGACTAGGACATTGAGGACCAGTAATTTAGTACCTCAGCTGTAATTTTAAGTGCTCAACCAATGCAGGGATTGAAGCTTTCACTCTATAATTATAGAGGAATCAAAGACAAGCACACTAATGTATTGAGCGACAATGCTAGCTAGTTATAATCACTACTTCTCAGGCAATATGTTTTTAATATGTTAGGATGGTCTGGTTGTCAGAAACCATCCTTTCTCTTTTTTTTTTAACATAGGCTCCCTAAACTGGCTGAAAAAAGCCAAATCATTTTGAAAGCTTACAGTATTACAGTATTTTTAAGGGAAAGAAAAGTTCCTGTGAAATTTATCAGAATTAGAAAGGGTTAGTTTTGGTCTTTCCACTCTAACAAAGTACAAAGAACATCGGATATGTATGTAAAACAAAAAACAACACAAAAAACAATGCACCATGACATACAACAAGGTTAAGACAGTAGGTTTGGTTCCAGATCAGTCTAATGAAAGAAAAAAAGCTCCTCATGCCACTCTATGAGCCCAGTCACCTCACTACAAAGTGCTATTTAAAGTGTCTTCTTCATACGTAACATTCTGGCTACTGTTTTACAGTACTCATCTAATAATGAGTCTAAGTAATGTTTGTGGGTGGTAGTGGACCCTACTTCAGGCCTAAGACATCATAGCTAAGGAATGCTGCTAGCTGGCGGAGAAGAACCAGGTGCCCTGGAGACGAGGTAACCAAGAAGGCCACAAGAGACAAGGATGGGGGAACCTTGGGGGCAGAGCAGGGGAAGCTCTGCCTGCTTGCCAGCAGGACCTGAGGAAGAACCAGCTGGGCAGCTAGCTAGAAGGTGTGATTGTCTCCTGAGCAAGATAGCACCGCTTGTTGTAATAACTTGCGGGATCACGTGGAGGGAGAGATTGTACTTAAGGGACAGCTGGAGAACTAACAAACAGCTTCTACTGTGATCGCATCAGTCTGTGTGGAGTCGGTCTCACACGGGAAGCTCTAACATTTGCGTCCTTTTCTCATCTAATCACCTGGGAGCTGCCCAAATCAAGTCTTTCTCTTATCACTAGCTGAACTACGTGTGACAAATTGTTATGCAGTTAGTTGCAGAGAAAGTCACCTACATCCTTTTCTGCCCGTGTATATTAAATTTTGTCCAGAAAGCATCATCTGAATAAAAATATCACCTGGATAAAGCCAAAGCTTTCTGTGGGGATATAAGAGTTTAGGCAACACTAATCTTTCCATCAGGACAGTTGTCTTGATTCCAGTGCAGAGTTTATGTCCAAAGAGAAAGAAAAAAATCTCCTATGAAAGAAAAGCAAGACATCACTAGTTACATATCATCCTTCTCACAAAAGATGTCCCTTACGATGCAGTCTGACCTTCCTGGTCTCTACTGAAGCTTGAACCCATGGCTGACTGCTAAGGGATGCTACATGTCTCAGATTTATCAAAAGCTGCCCCTCTTCCTCACTGTAGTGTTGTTGTCCTGTCCTTGCCCCTCTCTGTTATACTGCTGGACAGCCTGAAGAGCCCTATGGTTTCTCTGGAGATAGGGTCAAGACACTTCTTAACTCTCAAATAGTTCGGTGGGAAGCACAAGGAACATTTTTCTGTAGTTAAGACCTTTTACATTAAAAGTCTTTCCAAGTAATGCTGATCAATTCTTTCAGTGCACTAACAAGACTTATCAGCTCGTCCCTTATTATGTTGTTTGTAGAGTGTCCAGCGCAATGAAGCCTTACATTTATTAGTACTTCTGATGTCACAACTGTTGTACAAATAATTACTAATAATGGAAAAACAGGTGGAGATTACTAATGAATAACCTGCTATGAAGTTGATTTAGCATCTGGAAAGTCCTGGCTTGCATACCAAATTAATCAATACACCAACTCAAAATTCAGGTGATGCAATTGATGTCAAAATCTCTCTGCACTGCTCCCTTGCTCTGGCTCCTGCTGAGCCTAATGCTCATTCAGCAGGCAAGAGGGTTTTCTGTGCTGTTCCAGCTCAGTGATCTGATGACACTCACCTTAACTAGTTTCTTGTATCAAAGATTGACTCAACTGAGCATTTTTAGGGAGCAAGCTGAAACACAGGGAAGAGTCTCTAGGGCAGACTAACAATACATCCTGGTAGTCTACCAGGCTGACCCAGAAACACCGAGGACAGTTTATTCCCATCCGTAGCTAGCTAATGGCCACTTACACACTCTGACCCACACCTGTTTTCTGTGACTGCCTCTACTCATTCTTGGACCTATAACGGACTGAGGCAAAGGGGAAGCCCCTTGTGTGCCTAAGCACCCAGTTGCTGCAGAGGCAAAGCATTTAATGGGCAGAACAGGCAGACACATGACTCCTTGTCCCTCTTCTTGCTTTGTATCAACTAGATGTCTGGCACACGAGCACACCCACTGTCACCTTCCAAAATCTGTACCCAGAACGTCTGTTCCCTTGGCTGCAAACTTACAGAACCTACATGGATTGTCAGCTCCCAACGTTCATTTGTCTCACCTTGTTCATTTGGTCACATCTCTGCTATTACTGAGTGACATGGGATTGTCTGCACATTCAGTGCTGACAGCCAGGTTACTTTTTGGCACCCAAGAGGAATTTAATTGCTTTTTTATACACTGATTGCAGTGTAGAGTGTGCCCTTGATAGCAATATGAGTTTCAGGATAAAACAAAAAGCCAAGGTATAAAAATTCTTGCCAGCATGAAAGCGGAGACAAAGCCTCATCTTTCCTTTTATTTTTTATTTGCTTTCAGAAATCACTTTATTTTTGTCGTGGAAAAGCCATCTTTCTGTGTTACTCAAGAAAAAGAAACCTTCCGTATGGTCAGATCTAGAAAAATTGTTTTCACGTTAAAAAGTTACGAGAAGAGTAAACAGCAAAGGTAGCGAATGTGAGACATTACATTTATGACGGCATGATCTGGTATTTAACGTTGTTTCACATTCAGAGATATTTACAAGGAGGATTTTCAAATTAACATGCCATCCTTATCCATTTCTTTTATGTACTGTTCAATTTCTGAAATCCTACCCTACCCGTTTATCTGGCCTTACCCACCTGAAGGATCGATGGTTAAGCTAATTGCCTTGTATACCTCTGGCTCAGAACAGGGCAAACTCCCTCTGGAAGTATCTGTCTTCCTTATCATTTTAGTGCAGAAGGAAATTCTTCAGACCCCATACCTAACATTAGCTGAGAGAGAGCCCATCACAAACACATAAAATATCATACGCTATCTGCTCCAGTAATCTGTTTCTTGTGGTGAAATGTTTTCCAGTCTGCTTTCCAGCAGTGACATGGACCTCAATGCCATATCCTCAAATTGCTGAGTGACAG
The DNA here is from genome assembly GCA_028565055.1 of Phoeniculus purpureus. Classification (NCBI taxonomy): domain Eukaryota; kingdom Metazoa; phylum Chordata; class Aves; order Bucerotiformes; family Phoeniculidae; genus Phoeniculus; species Phoeniculus purpureus. Next base: position 8,029,890 of record JAOXOE010000506.1, read on the forward strand.
GTACAGTTTGTTTTTCTCAGAAATAAGCAATTTCTTCATGTAAGGAAGAAGCAAGAATGACTAGATACTGAATCTAACTGATGATGTGACCGGGAAGTGGTCCTTATAATTGCTCCACGTGGTGCAATGACCCTGTCCCGAAATAATTCATTTACATCCAACATCAAGAAGTTTGTCTCAGCTGCTGAGCCATTTGAATTATGTAAGTGCCATTACAGCTTGGGGTGGTGTTACTCCTACTGCATCATGTCATATATCTTATTGTGCTTCTAAAGATGAAGACAGTCATGTAAACAAGAAAAAACACATGAAGTTGAATTAAAGGTTCTCTCTGTTCAATGTCCTGTAAACATAGGAGAGCTCTCACCATACTCATACTCACCATATTTGTGTTTACACCCACATGCAGGTGGGGCTACATAAATGTTAGCTAGAAATAGGACATATTTGCTTTCTTTTCTATGAAAATGGACAGCAGAAAGAGGAAAGATTTTAAAATAATTAAGAAAAAAATATCTCCTAACCTTTTCTTCTGTTATCTGACCTTGGTTTCCTTGGAAACAGTATCAGACACATCAGCAGCAGGACAAACTCTCACTTATAGGTGTCACCTACAGAGAGGAACTAGTGCCCAATACTGGTAGCATGAAAACCGTGAGATATCAAAGTACCAATGCAGATCCGCTGCAAACTATTAAACTTTCAAAGAAGAAGCAATAAGACAAGATTCTCTGCCCACTGCAAATCAAGCCTCTCAGACAGAGTTCCTGCTAGGCAGGAAAAAAGTAGGTGCCCAGCATCAATAATTACTCTGGGATTTATATACATATATATAATTCATACCGTAAGGGCGAAGACTGTTTTGTAAATATGAGCTTTCAATCACACGGTGCAAAGCCCACTCGCTGTTGAATAAGCTGACAAAATCCTACGAAGGGTCCTGCACAGAGGCAGGAGGTGGCTAGGGAAACATCTCATCCACCTGCAGCAGTGACCAGATGGGTCTAGTGTCCCATCAGTAACACATTCTACAAGTAGAGAATGAACGCTGTCAGAGCTTCACTGAAAACAAAGGAGAAAAGGAGCTACTTGCTATCAAATCCTGCCTACATATATGTGTCTGACCCTGGGTACATCATTTACTTCAAGTTTTTATTGATCCCGTCTCTCTGGGTCTGACTCACTAGGGTCATCCATCCACTGTGCTTTAATATCCCTGACTCAAACCTGACTCTCACAGCTCCTGCTCAGAGTTTTCCCATCCCAAAGGTAAATCTTGCTCAAGAGTTACTGCAATACAGATAAAGCTTTCTGACTTAATTAAGGTACAGAACTAATTGTCTATAATGATGTAATCAAAAAGCTGTTTGCTAGAGTACAGCATTGGAAGAATTTACATAGTAAAGCTTAGAAATGGTCCATAAGTAATTTGCAAAACCAGTCTTACTCATTGCACTATAAAACAAGAATGAAGGGATCCCGTAGTTGACATTAGGGTTATTGATAATACAGATACACATCAAAACCATGATAGGACATGACATTCCCAGTTTATTTTCCCTTTTGATTTTTTTAACACGCTGTGTTTCTTGTTTAACAAATTGTTCTCAATATGACGTTTTCACAATAAGTCCATAAGGACAAACCAAAACACAATTTCCTCCTAGCTTCTGTAGAAATACATTAATCCACTGGATATTTCCCAGGACAATATTATCTCTAATGTGCAGGCTATATTTCTCTCATTCAGCTGCAAAGGGGAGAAGAAAATCCTTGAAAATCTGTTTGAAAAGTGACATGCAAGAAAGTCATAGGTAAACTGCCTCTTGCTCACACGAAGACTTTCCTATCTATTTATCTATGTATCCTTCTATCTGTCACCCATCTTTCTTGCAGCACATCATTTACTAAAACTCTGAACATGACAGCGAAGTCGAGTAATGAAAGAAAGGCAAGAGGATAGTTAGGCTGCTGTACTCCTGATTGCTTTGAAAGGCTACTGTCAGCTGTATCTAACTGCTTTGGATCACAAGAGCATTTTGTGTATCAGGAAAGGAAGAATACCATCTCGTTTGTGTTTAAAGACAGGCATCTTTTAAATACCCACTGCTGTTATTCACCCTTCACATTATTTTCAAGGCCACGTATGCTGCTATGCCTTATAAAGATGCAATATTAAATGCTACCACGACTGTAGGGGTGGATGATTACTGTCCTCTTATGACACACAAGGCTAAAACACTAACTTGTTCTTCACTGTCTTGTCAGCTGATGATGAGAAACACTTTCCTTCAAAACAAAAAAGAAAAACTACAGTAGATTAAGTTCTAGTTCTAAAGGCTAATCAGATTTCCCCCCATTTCTCCTTTTCCTTTCCTTTCCTTTCAAGTGCTCACATTAGCAAAGCAAGTAGAAATCCCTTGCAACCCAAAGAATCACAGAACATTAGGGGTTGGAAGGGACATCGAAATATCGTCTAGACCAATCCCCCTGCCAGAGCAGGGCCGCCTAGACCAAGTCGCACAGGAACACGGACAGAGCTTACACCTGGGACACAGATGCTGACTGGCCGGGCTGAAGCTAAGGGAGCACTTATCAACAATTGCCGCAGCAATTCCTGATCCCTCAGGCTATGGCCCACCAAATTCAGGCTACAACAGGAGCTCCTACCCTTTCGCTGATTTACCTTCTTGTCACTGATTTTACAGCAGCTTTTCTGTTTGCACAGCCTCGAATGCACAATGGCTCTTCCATAAAGATCTGCAATGGAAAGTTTGGAAGTGATAGTGGAAGGGGCTAGAGAGATGGACACTGTAACACAGTGCTTTTGCCTTTGACCCTAGTTAGAGCTTTGAGTGCTTTGGAAAAAAAGACCTTTAAAGTTCTGATTTGGAAATGCATCCAGACTAAACTTTCAGGCTTGGCAGGCAGAGAGGATTTGTCCTTGATTTGGGAAGAATAGCCCTTGCAGCTCCAGAGGGAAAGAGCAGAAAAACAGATGGAAGGAAATTAATTCAATAAAAATAAATTAGACCTTTTAAACAGTATTGTTTTTAATATTTATGATGCCAAGGAGATTTGCATTTTTCTGTCAGTAAAGTATAGGTCTCCACCTGACCTTCACTCTCTCAGTGAATGCTTTATTTAGCCTGAATGGCTGACATTTTTCTGTCTTTCATGGACATTTTAAGAAAACCTGAACGCTATTGCTTTATTTTTAATTCACGCCATAAAATGATTCTCGCTGATAAGAAAATGGTAATATTTGCTCATAGCACATGACTGGATCAAGGTAGCCAATGATCTGTATCTGGGTTGCTACGGCGTGATGTATTATACTTCATACGATTTGCTGCAGGCAGAAATCTTAATTAAGACCTTTCCCAAAGAGTGACCTTCAGGGACTGCATTTCCAAATTGGTGTAAAAATAGACAAATGCCCTAACAGCATTAGGGGAGCTGTGGAAGACTGTTAAATGTACATTTCCCATCTCATATACACAAACAATGATTATTTGGTGCTATTATTGAATGAGTTGTGAGACATTTTCAGCCAGCAATCATCCTTAATGTGCATTGAAAGAGATTTCAACTTGATGTGCAGAGCTCAGTTACTCAGCTTCTCCACCACTTCCAATGCAGGTTGCCCATCTAATGTGAGAATACACTCCTCTGGGCTCTATTAATCCATATTTTACTGCACTCATGGATATATGCTGTTTGGGACCCCTCTAATTAGCTCACCACATGTGGTGTCTTGCTCTGCTTTCATCAGTAATTCTTTTATCCAGCATGTAGTGGCACCTAGGTGGGTTTGGCTGAGCAAGAAGGGGGTTGAAAACAGCACTTAGGAAGTAAATTAACGCTACTCACAACAAAGATTTTGTAACAGAAGCTGCTACCATGCAGGATGCTAGTGAGATGTGTACAAATATCTCCAGGCTGTTTTGCTATGAATTCTCAGATGAAACATCCAGATGATGCCAGACATAGGCTTTTCTTCTTTCTTCTACACCGAATAAACTGCTAAACTTCCTGGCAGTTTCATGCTGTAGCTGCAAGGGGGCTGAGATAAGGCCACCAGCTTCACCTCTTACTGTCAATCCATGCTTGGGTTTGAACATCAGAGACAACAGGAGAAGATACGTAGTGCCAACACCCCTATGCCTTCCATGGGCCTGTGGCACGTCACGACACACATGATCTCAGCAGTGTCAGCTCCAGGCTGGCTCTTCTGATGTCCCAAAATTGCTGCCTCAGCGGAACAGTTTTTGGTGACTGGCTGAGAGACACCATACACCAAGATAAGGAAAGCCGATTTCAGTTGCCACAAGTTGGATAAGCCACTTAAATTTTGAAGATGAAATATATTTTCAAAGTAACTTTAAAAAAAGCTTTTGACATGAGTTATCCCCACCCTGCTCTACAATACAGCTTTCTTCATGGGCAAAGATGAAATGAAATAGCTACTGGAGCTTATAGAGAGCTCTTGTCGGAGACGGGGCTTTTGTCTGCTTTTTTTGACAAGCAGAAAACCCCTGGCTTTTTAAAGCTAAAGCCTATTGTGAGAGATACAAACCAGACTCTTGGCTAGACTCACCCGGCCTATTTCCACTGAAATGAGACTGCACTATCAGTTTACATGAGCTGAGAGACTGGCTCTACCAAGGAGGACAATGTGCTCTGAGGTAGTGCCGCAGCCCAGGAGGTGAGGGTACAGCATGTGCGAAGGAGCCTGAGCTGCCTGACTGTCCAAGTCCCATTCCAGCCCTCATCCCAGGGATGTGCTGGACATTGTGGTACCAGCCTGTGGGTGGCCCTCGATGCACTGCACAACACAACAGGCATCACCTGGATCATCAGCTCCCATACAAGTGATTTGCAGGAAACACTTCTAACATCTCATGCTTGTAGTTCTTTCCATCATGCTTTTCGGGAAATAAGTATTCACCTGGAGGTCCTGATGGGTTTCACCCCTGGGGTGTCTGGGACACCATAGTAGCTGGTATAATTTATCTTTTTATTCCCAGTTCTACTACTGCTTTTAGAATGTGACCTAAGAAAAATGACCTCATCTTGCTGTTACACTTTCTCAACCTACAAAACAAAGCTAATTTTACTTGCCTGAGGGGAGCAGGAAGAGGCCTAATGATTGCTAAAGAGCTTAAAATTGCTCAGATGCAAGATGCATCAGACACGCAGGATGATGACAGCAAACCTTCCCTCTGAAGCACCGCACTGCAAAGCCTACTAACAGCCCCAGGAAAAGCCTTGGCAGACAAGACAGACAGCAAGTCATCCATGCTTCCCAGCAGGATGTCCTGCAACATCTTTGCCCTCCTGCCATAACAGAGGCACAGGGTCATCGCTCTAGTGTGAGCAGATACGCTGCAAGTGCCATGATCTCACACCGCCTCCTCCACGTGCTATGCTGTACCCAAAACGGCTTCTTGGGCTCTGTTCCAGGCTGCTCGTCTGGCAGAACCCTGAGCTAAGGAAAAATAAATAATGAACTAAAAAGACAGCTCACTCTCAGCCTCACACGTCGTCGAGGAGATAACAGGCCAATGCGTATAATGATCTGCACTGAATCATTTGCCACATCGGTATCAGAAGCTCTCAGCTTCATTCAGGGGCTGTCTCATCCAAACTGCATGCAAGATGACAGTGTTAATACATCAACGCCTGCAAAGGTGGCTGTAATGAAATCTGTCAGTGTTGTCCCTGCACAAAACACTACTTGAAAAAGCAGATGTGTAGCTCAGATTCAGTTTATTACTATCTGAATCCTCCTCACATACCAAACCATAGGGTGATTAAGGGGGAAAATCCTCGGCTACTGAAAGTTGCAGGAGCTGTTGCATGCAGCTTGGAGCACAGTAGGAATACTGTCTGGAGCCTGTTGCTGCTGTGTTATCATTATTGTTATTATTAATATAATTATTATAATAATTATTCCTATCGTATCACACTTCAAAGATCCTGAAGTATTTCAAGGTGTTTCAAAGAAACCTTATCAAATCCAAACATACAGACTTCCTGCCATTACAGCGTTTGGTCAGTGTGGTACCCCTTGGAGAACAAAGCAAGGCTGGCTCTTAAAGCAGAGCTACACCTCAAAATCACTTTTCTCTGCTATGGCGTGTAGAAACCCTGTACGTCGGCACCATGAGGGGCAATGGGTGTAAGCTAGAACACAGGAGGTTCCACATAAACGTGAGATGGAACTTCTTCACGGTGAGGGTGATAGAGACTGGAATGGGCTGCCCAGGGAGGGTGTGGAATCTCCTTCTCTGGAGATGTTTAAAATGCACCTAGACATGTTCCTGTAGAACTTGACCTAGGTGATCCTCCTGTGGCAGGGGGATTGGACTAGATGATCTTTCGAGGTCCCTTCCAATCCCTCTTGTTCTGTGATAAGCATAGTGTGCTCCGAAGTTTTTTCTGGTTCTTAGGATGCAACACTCAAAATCAGCACGTACAAGTCCGAGAAGATAACTGTTAGCCACTGAGGATAAGATGTTTGTCTATCGTGGTCTCTCCTGTGCTGCTCAGCATGGAGAAAACCATCATTCTGGGTTCTCTGCCTGTGCTGTGCAGTGTGTGAGTAAAGCCTTGCTCTCCATCCTGAGCAGGGTTGATGAGCAGAAAGATATAAAAGTGTTTCTTCTCATGTGCATTCTCATAATTATAGTGAGTCAAATGGATGCGAGTAGAGGGTTATTTTGGTAATTGCCTAGCTCTAAGGTATAAAACAGTACATTACATACCATCTACAAATTAGGATTCCACAGCAAAAACACGTGTTTAATTTTGATTTTAATTGCATTTTTACTTCAAACATCTATTTTTCTCCCTGGTGCAAACAGACCTAAGCAATCTTGCAGAGATCAACAAAATCTTCCACAAATGCCAGGCATTTCTCTCTTGGTGGTGCCTGGCTCTGTGAGCATTTAATCTGATAACTTTGACAGAAAGAGCTGTCTAGTTTCTGCAGCCTGCTTATTTATAAATCAACAAATATTTACTGCACACTGCATTTTAAAGGATGCAATTATCAGTGTACCTCTGTTTGATTACCAGTGACACAGTAATAATACCAGCAGCTGCTGAATTGTAAGTGAAAATAACCCTTTGTTCTCATTTTTCTTATCTGTAGACTATAACAGCACTCATGGGGACAATAACCTATGAAATAGATTAAAAGCCTGTTAAATGCTATTTTCAGCTTGGCAGATCACCAAACCCTAGCTTACCCCTAAGCTCTGTTTCCTTTTAAATATTCTTTTTAGTGTAGCCATGTGACAACAGTAATGTGCAGTTTTACAGTGATTAAGTAACTGCACAAACAAGAGGTTTTAAGTTTATAAACTGACTGGTGCTGCTCTCACAGGTGGAAAGGGCTGTGCTCCAGCAAAGACACTGAGGCTGCTGGAAGAGGCTATAACGGTCTCATTTGCAGATTTTTCCCTTCAGTCTAGTGACTTCAGACTAAGGAAGGTGACACTATTGGTTTCCTATTTCTGGCTGGCATGTTGAGCCCCTTCTTTTGTCTCCACCTCTGCTTCACAACACCAGATTCAGATTAGCAGGGAAATAACATTTATTCCGCGAATAATTCTGAGGAAGTTTCCAACATGATGGGTGCTGAGGGGGGTCATCAGTGGGAGTGCTGCAGCCCAGGGCAACCCTTGGTGTGCCAATCTGCTGCTCTGAACTTCTCCTGACAGGAGAACAAAAGAAAAGGAAAAGAACCCTAAAACTAGAAGGATTAAAGTAGCCAGTAAACTGAAAGGAGCTTTTAATACTGTGGGAGGGCTTTTTTTTATTTGGAAGAGATAGATGGGGAAGATAAGGAAAACAGACCTAGGAGAAAAGGGAAAAAAGAGCCTTTGGTACCAGTGCAGGATGGGGAAAGGCACTGGGAGACCAGTACTGCTCTGCTGGAATTAGTTATTTTCAGAGGATAGACTGTTTCTACCGAAAAACAGATCTTGTCAAGAACAGGATCTGGATATTCTGCTTCCTGCACTGTTTTAGCACCTTTATTTTTGACCAGAACTTCCCCACTTTATACCCGGAAGTCTTCCTTAAGAAATCTTGGTTGGAACGCTAACCTTTAACTTGCATTCAGCCTTTTGGCATGAGAATGAACCTGTAGATAAGATCCCAATAACTTCTGATTTAAGTCAGTGGGAGGCAACATAAATAAAAATCATCCCAGCTCCCATAATCTTCTGAACAATTGGAAATAAAAATTAAAAAGTGCATGAGTTTATGGACATTTCTTTAAGGACATTTCTTTTAAATTTTTAGATTGGAAATTATCATCTGACCTCTGTCCTAAGAAGGAATAGACTCTTCTCTTTTTGATGTATAAAGTCCTATCAGCCTTTCACTGAAGATAAAAAAATGAGGTCAAAACTCTTCATGTATATAAGAAACAACACAAAGATCTCTCGCAGACCTACACATTTCAGAATATGCACAGCTGCCCCAGACTAAGAAATTCCTGTTTACCCAGCCAAAAGTCTGTTGCTTTGAAGATCAACACGTGGGAAGTGGACCAGCATCCAAGAGCCTTTAAGGCACTCTGCTCTCCTCAGCAACACTCCACCCCACCATTCCCCAACCTCAGGTGGTTCCTGGAGGTGGTTGCTCATGCTCCCGAGCTTGACAAGGAGCTTTTTATTTTTGGAACGAGGCCATTATGTTCTTGAAAAGAACATGTACAAAGCATAATTCTCCAAATGCCTTTGTGTTTTCCTTTGCTTTCTGCTGAACGGTGATACTCCTCCACAAATTTTGTTCTCCCTTATCTCTACATCCACATTCAATGTGATATGATTTTTATCATGTGGCTGGACATCATGCTTAAATATACTTCTAGTGTAACCAGGATGATGATACGTGAGAAATAAGTAATTCAAGACTTCATGTCTGCATATCATCTGCACTGATACTGGACAACACCCTTTTGAGGACAGGACAGTATTGATCACTTACTACATTTCCTTCTCCAATTTCAATTTGTGCATAAGACACAACTGAGTAGAAAAGGAAGGAGACAGTCCCATATCACAACTGCCTGGTGTTAAACAGGATGCTTAAGCCTGGAATTTCAAAGAAGTCTTTGCAGGTCAAGTGTTGAAACTCCAGTGTTGTTCTAAATGAGTTGGTGCCTTAAGGCCCCAGTGGAATATTGCTGCACGTGACATTTTAACGTACCTCTTCAGGTTTTCGCTCGCTTCCCCAGATCTGTAGTTTCACTTTGTGCTGTGGGTTGAAATGAACATGAAACACAAAGCGAAACTCATATGAAAGCTCTAACTTTTACCCACTATCAGAAGAAAACTTCAAATCCCACTAGACTTCTTCTATGAAGACTGTTTTTTGAAGCAAAGGCTTAGTTCTCTTCCCCTGATGCGTGCTATTATCTTTGTGCCTTAATTTCACCCATTGCTTGCATTCCATAAGGAAGGTAGAATGTTTCTGTACACCCAGATGACCTGGTTAGGGACACAGTGTTTGCAGTCAAAGTAATAGTAATACAACTCTAAAAATAAATCCTGTTTTAAGTGTATCCCCATTATTCTGGAAATAAATTGAAGCAACAGCATTTAATGTTTTCCTGGTTCTTCTGTACTTTGTGATATCATTATCTTGGGTTTATAAGCACAAGGATGTTGGAAAGTTTCTAGTGATTCCTGGACATGCCAGAGTTCCTGCAAAGGAGGCAGGAAAAACATACAAAGGTTCATCATAAGCTGTGACTTGGGTATTGGCAGAGGAACATAAGACACACCAGCTATACTTGGATCATTATTTTTTATTTTGTGATTCACTACCTTTTTTTATTCCTAGCCTTGGGAAGCTTTTCTGGAAAAAGCTGAAGGAGCCCTGAGCCTGAACTCCAGCTATTGTGTAACCACAAAGCAGGGGAGATGGACCTCAAGAGGTCACATAGTGCATTTCTCTGCCATTTACTATCTCAGAACAAATGATTTTTTCTTAAATTATTTTAAAATGTCTGATACAAAGAGCCAGTGCACATTGCCACTGAAGTATTTTCTCACAGTGCCACATAGATCATAACTGTTGTAGCAGAACTTGGGTGCCTGTGTGATGCTGATCTCTGCAATGTTAACACTGTAGTCAAACTGTGAACATTTATAATTTGATCCAAAACAGTGGGTTATCTGGCCACTCATTCCCAACAACATAAACCAGCAAGGAAACCCCAGCCCCACATGATTGCGATTCCTGTGAAAAGATAAGCTTTCCTTGCCTGAAACCGGACAGATGGCAGCCCTATAGGTTGCCACTCCGAAGTGCCCCCAAGCAGAGCTCTCTGTAATGTAGCCATTGTTACAGCAGCATATGCTTGAGCGACGCAAGCTGGTTTCCCCGAATCTAGCACTCCAACACTGCATGCTGGGCTCCCTTGCAGCCACGATTCATCGCTTGCCTTCCAGTCCTCTCCATTTTTCCTCTTTTTTTTCTCTCTTTAAAGTGAACCTTTACTTACCAGATACAGCACAAACACAACACAGAATGTTCTTAGTCATTGTGCATTCTGTAACACGTGTAGACGAAGGGAAATTTTTACAAGTCGTGCTTTCAAATCCAAGTCTTCATAAAAACAAATACAGGTACAGTTATTAGCCTCTGATAGTGATTGCATGCTAGAGGCCATCTGTTGGAAATCTATGACATTCAAGGACATTAGGGATGGCCATTGCAAGACCACCAGTGTAGAGCACCTATAGTCTCCTGTTCATTGCTGCACGATTACAAGCAGAGATCTGGTTACGACCAGGAGAACAGCTCTAGCTGCCAAAGGTAGACAGGGTCCCTTAGGATCTAGTGCTCAGACTTCAAGGAAAAACAGCCACTTACAGCTAATGACTTACATTTGTCAAAGGACAGACGCAATACAGGGTATGGAGACACGTTTTACACCTTGCATAGTTCAGCTGTGGAGACTCTTGCAGTACCATGATGTGGTTTCCAAAACCAATTAAATGAATTACTGCAAGAAAACTCCAACAGCAGCATCTGAGGTTATACAGGTACTCACGATTCTGAGCTGCAGATCATCGGGAGCTGAGAATAGGAAAGCACTGCTATATCCATTGCCTATTCTTACAGTCATATCCAATAGGGCCCTCATCAGAGACAACTTACAGAAGAATATGAAGAGCATGAGTGATTGGTCTGAATCTGTGTGGTTGGTACGTGACTGCTCAAGGCTGGTGCTCTCATAGGTAAATCCTGACAAAGAGCAATGCAGTCAGCACGTAACAGAGATGGGAGTGGTAGGATGCAGCGTCCTAAACTCTGATATTTTGTGAACACTGCAGTGTTTCCTGCCTCATCTTCATTTTAATCCTATGCAGATGAATTGAGAACCTTGGAATGTTCAACTGCCTCGACTCACCAGACTCAATACCAGCAAAACAGATTTGGGAATAATTTCACAGAATCATAGAACATCAGGGACTGGAAGGGACCTTGAAAGATCGTCTAGTCCAATCCCCCTGCCAGAGCAGGATCACCTAGATCAACAGACAGTTAATATAGGTAAGATGAATCCCACATGAAAAGTGCCTATTTTTCTTTACTGATCACAGAGAGGACCACTGGTGTTTACTGTCACCTGACAGTAAGGAAATAGTAGCTCAGCTCTAGACATTCCCAGTGTAGGTGCCTAAAATTAGATGAAACATGAGTGTCCATGCTATGCAATAGCACATGGATACCAGCCCAGGTTTCTTATGGCTATCCAAAGTGATTTTCACCCAATGCTATCTTGATGCAACTGGGAATGACCTCTGGGACATACCCTTATTAACTGGGATCAGATCAAACATTCCTGAAACATATCCCACAGTACTTATGGATGACACTACTTGCTGAAGCATCTCATGAGGAATTCTAAGAAATATTAGAGTATCCCAGCCAGCCAGAGTGATAAAATACTGTAATATTGCACTCCCTGTGACCACAGGTCTCCTCAGTGCTAACTTACGACATTGTGACAGCAAAGCTAAGGCCCAGCACCTGTAGCTAACACATGACCTTTAGCTGACTAAAGCTCTGGTAAGTTTATTCCTGAGCCCCAGAAAACAAAACTAGGCTTATAAAGATTTGCAAAAGCCATGAACATACTGTTCCTTCAGTTTTTTTTGAAGAGGGCTCTTTTTTGCCCGCAAACAGTAGCAAAAGCAATTCTGGTAATACTCTATAAAAACAAGGCAACAAATCGGTGTCATTTGAGCGGATTAGTACTGTCACATTAACTGCCACAGCTCTCCACCGTTCGCTGCCCCCATCACACTGCAATAGTTGCAGACATTGCAGTTCAAAGTAGAGTCAAAGGCAAAGAATGTTTTGAACAGATCTGGAAATATAAAGGGTGAAATGCTAATACTGGAACTATAAAAAGAATGATCTGGTAAACGTAAGTATTTTTGGCTAGTGTCAATGCTGCTAAGCATTAGAACATTTTTTTCTTAAATATATTTACCTGCGTCAAGTGGATTTGCTATAGTCTGATTTCTAAATATAAGAGTAATTTAGCGTTCTTTGAAACCACAAGTAGGATGACCAAGATTAACTGTCTGATGCTTTCTAGGCAGGAACATATAAACCATTTGCTATGGCACATGTAATTAATACCTTCTAAGCTTGGTTGTATATCCCATAAGGGGACTCACTGTGCAACCTCATGCCTATTGTTTATGCGTC